>CM046386.1:20059903-20615159 GCA_025413485.1 Ficus microcarpa | reverse complement strand
AATCAAAGAAATAAATTCGAAATTATTAAAGCAAAATACAATTATTATTCCATAAATTAATAAAACAATAATAAATACTCCTCTCTACCTTCAAAATAAAATCAATAAACAAATAAACCCAGAATGTATACTCTCTTCCATAAAAAGAAAAGAATACTTTCATTACTTTATTTTATTTTTGCCATTTTTATAATCAATATAATTTTATAATCATTAGATATTTCATAATATTTATATCCAAATTACGGAAAATAAAGGCCTCTCCAGAGCTTCCGAGAGACAAATCCATAGCAGTAACAGAGGAGGAGGAGGATCAACCCTCAGCTCAGGTATTCCCTCTGTCTCTCTCCTCTCTCCTCTCTCTCTCTCTCTCTCTCTCTCTTTTTTTTTTATTTTTGTTTTTTATTTTTGCGTTTGATTTATGCGTTTCTCTTTGATGTGATGAAGGTGAGTCTGACCTAGAGGATCTGGGGATTTGGGTGAAAATCGTTGGGTAGCGATGGCGTCGAAGCGGATCTTGAAGGAGCTCAAGGATCTCCAGAAGGATCCTCCTACCTCTTGCAGCGCTGGTTCGTTTCCTTTTCCTTCCATTTCTTCCCCAATCTAATCTTTTTTTTTTTTTCTCAGATTTTTTTTTGGTGGGATTTTGGTGAAATTGAGTTTCAGTGTGTTCATGCTTATGATTTCTGGATTCTAAAATTTCTGTTTAATTGGTACAATTGTTGATCTAGGTGTTAGGTTTGCGTTTTGGTAAAATTTGGTGTAGAATTTGGGGTTTTGTGAAATTTCTGAGAGGATAGAGAACTGGATGGTTGACCATAGAGAGGTTTTTAGATTCAATTGAGTAAAGGCTTTATACACACAAACACACACACACACTCACGCCCATTGGTATATAACTTGCAGAGAAAACATCCTTTTGTTATTACCTGTAAAATTATGCAATAAAATATGGAATGTCTGACTGATTGTTTTTGGTACGGTAAAGATATTTCGGTATAAGAAATTTGCAAAAGCTGAGATTTCCTATAAAATATGCTATAAAATGCTGAGATTTAGATAATGAATTAGAGGTAGCTAGCTATGTTACAATATGAAAAGGAGAAAACTTGAAACAAAGTATTCTCTATTGAAAATCGATCCCACAATGTAGTGCCCAAAGTCGAAAAGGAATTAAGATTGGGAATATCATAAAAATGGGATCTCTCGAAGTGTAAAGATCCTATTAAGCTATTTCGTTTTTGTGGCACTCAGGCTATCAGCAGCTAGTTAAAATTACAGCTGAAACACCTACCATAACCGTTGGTGATGGTGGTGGTATATTTTCGAGTGTTTTTGTTGCGATTATGTAGCTTGCTTTCAAGTCTTGAGGCTTTGTATCTGTACGACATTTCACTGTAATGGAGTTGCAACTTGATTGACATTAATGATTGCTCTGTCTCATGTCAAATTTGTTTTGTTATCATCTACTAGGATGAAAGTTCTTACCATTAGGTAATCAATAACTTTTGTACCATATATACACTAGAGTGTAGTTGTAGCATTATTGGACGAACTATCTAGTGTTCCGTCTTTTACTGATATGCACTGGTTTATGACTGTACATTCTCTCTTATCTCACCACTCTTTTACCAAGCTACAGCATTTTTTTTTTATTTATGATCTTGGCCTCTGTTGTTTAATGTCTGCTTTATATCATCGCTTCGAAGATGCTGTTTGACCCTATAAAAGAATTCTTGAAATCATGGTTTTTCGTGTAGTCACCCCATATGATGACCGACGAAATCTATTTTCAGCTGATATTTATATAGCTCTCTCACGCATGCTTCTGATTAGCAGGTCTGAAAATATAATGATGTTTAGAATAGAACATATGCATCATATTTGCAATGGTTCATTTAATTTGATTATCTTGCGTTTAACGTATATGTTCAGGTCCAGTTGCCGAGGACATGTTTCATTGGCAAGCAACAATTATGGGTCCTCCTGACAGCCCATATGCGGGTGGAGTGTTTCTTGTCACAATTCATTTTCCCCCGGACTATCCATTTAAACCACCAAAGGTACACAATTTATTCTTCTTCTTTTATTCTTTCAGGTGACAAAATGACCTCTTTCCATTGGAGTCATATTTTTATTAAGTTCTTCTTCTTTTTCCCCCCCTCTTCCTAGTGATTTTTTCATTTTTAACCTTACTTGATGCTTGTCCTATAATCTTTTATTTTTCAGTGCCAGGATGAATTTGTTCTTTGTTTTGTTTTTTTTTTTTTTTTAGTGCGCGTGATGTGCAACATTTCTGGATATTTAAATGTCTCTGTGCAACTCAAGTGCTGGTGCTACATGTAAACTGTGTTCACCATCATTGTTTAAAAGATAAATATAGTCCTTGATATCCAGATAAATGGAGTTGAATTGTCAAATTCTTAGTGGAGACGGAAATATGTTAACATGTAGAGAATATTTTGTTTCTGCATGTTTGTTATTTTCATGTAGAGACTAAATTGTTAATTTTGCTATTCTTTGGGAATGTTATGCACAGGTCGCGTTCAGGACAAAGGTCTTTCACCCTAATATTAATAGCAATGGTAGCATCTGCCTCGATATATTGAAAGAACAGTGGAGTCCTGCCCTAACCATATCCAAGGTTAGATTTCTATTGTAGACCCAAGAATTATTTACATAGAAAACAATCGAAGGTTGGATTGGATATCCCACAGCCTTGTGTGGTTCTAAATTCAACTCTATTCTCAGTCAAGTTTCATTTGAAGAAGCTTTACAAAAATGTCAATCTAGTGATGATAAAAATTTTCTGATATTTCTCCGATATTTTCCAAATTTAAAAAAAATACACTACAGCCTCATCAAAATCGATACTTGTATTCATATTCATATTTTCCGATATTTATCTTAAATTTCTTCACACCCAAAAGGGTAATTTAGAAATTCAAATTTTAAATGGAGATTTTGGAAATATCGGATAAATTTTTGTCTATGGTTACTCCTAAGTTCCAAAATTTATAGTATGCACAAACTGAAAAAGTTGGGTGAATGATAAACAGTGTTTTATAACAATGATTTGTGAAACTGCCACACTGAATTGGACTCATTGACATATGTTATCACATGTGTAAAATGAGAACACTGCTGTTTTGAGGATGTTCTATACCGAATAGAAAAACATGATATGTGCTTGTTTGGCATGAAATGCTTATTTTTTTATGTGTAGTGGAGAAGTTCTTACGCCTTCAATTTTCAGGTGTTGCTTTCGAATATGTTCATTGTTGACGGACCCGAATCCAGATGATCCTTTGGTGCCTGAGATTGCCCATATGTACAAGACTGACAGGAGCAAGTACGAGACAACTGCAAGAAGCTGGACTCAGAAGTATGCTATGGGTTAGTTTGTTGCCGAGGCTGTGTCTGAAGGGGGGGACTTCTTTTCCCATGGCATTGTTGGATTATATAATTACATAAAATGAAAAAGAAAATTGTGATCTGCCAGTAATATCTTTTTGAGTAAATGTGTGAAAAAAAAAAAACAAAAAAAATCTAATCCGAGACCTGAGGGAAGAGTTCTAAATTCTGTCCCTGGAAACACCTCTCTGCTTTAAATGATTTGTAAGCAAAAATTGTATTTGATCTTGAAGAACTCGTTAAAACATCCATTTTCTCCCATATCTCATTGGACTTTTCCGTTTAATCTAGCATATTTTTCAAGATTGCATCAAATTATTTATGCATGTTTTTCAAAGAAAATGAGAATCATTTTTGACACCAATTGTTAATTGCATAAAAACTGATATTTTGTAGTCGGATTTTAAGAGTCAGATTAAAGTTGATCGAAAAAGAAAGCAGGGCTTTTTGAGTTTTCGTGTCTTTCTTGTCAACTGATTCCAGAAATTGGTAAAATTCTGTGCCTTTTCCGTCGACCGGTTTCTAGGAGTTTAAGTTCTCTAATCTGTATGCACTAGTGGTGGGAGAAGCTCGGTTAACTGGTACTAAACGAACGGCAAGAAAAATTGTCAGTGGACAGCAAGCCTAAACGGGATATTTGGTTTGGTATTGGGGTATTTCATAAGGTTTTGTGGGACTATAATGACAGAAGGAAGTATTCTAGAGCTCACGACTTCTATTCTAAATTGATCTCAGATTGTACTAACTGAGTTCTTTAAAAAAACACACAAAAATGATAAATTCCAAGGTTACTACAATCAGTTGAGGATTTGAGTGGGTCAAACAAGACGACAAATGTTACCATAGAGATTAATAATTGAAGAATTAGGTGTTGGGACTAACAAGTTTTTTTTCCCCTCTCTCCCTTCTCGTTGTGCTAGGGTTTCTTTATTTGTGCTCCTCTCTTACGACCGCAGTTCGGCAGCAGCGTTTTGCTCGCCATTGGATTCCCAGCCCTAGTGATGGAGCTCAGTGGTCCAAAGTGAAGGGTCTAGAGGTGGGTGTGGCCTTGTGGTCGGAGGGAGGTTGCCGGTTTTTTGACCGTCTCTTTTAAGCGCATCATTTTTTTTTTGGGTGGCTTCGTGCCTTAGGGTTCAATTCAACCCTCTCGTGTCGAGGCAAAGTTGGGAGAGGTGGCATTCTGGGTGGGTTCTCAACATCTGTGGTGGTTTTGCAGTGATTTTTGTCAGCGTGAGATGCATGGGGCCTCCGGAAAAGGTTGTAACTCAGTGGTTTTACTTGCCGAGGCTGGTAGTTTATGGCTGCTGCATGTGGGCTCACGCACTAACATGGTGGTGCTTTGTCTGCGTGGTTTTGACTTTTCGCGTACAACATTTAAATTCGTGTTTGGTTGTATGTTTTCTGTAAATTGTAAAATACAAATTCATAAATTCAAATTTAATCCTATTTAGGAAATTTTTTTTAAAAAAAATTAAAAATTAGAATTGGATATTTGAAATTACAAAACTAAAACATTGAAAATATAATAATAAACTAGTAGATATCATAAATGGCTATTTCGTTAGCTTTAAAAAAGGGATCAAAAGTTGCTTAAAATTTTGAAAAATGACTGATAAAATGATCGATCAATATTTTAAAATGATTTATCATAATATTAATTCATCATTTATTAAAATAGATATTATCAATGTATGAGTCAATTAATATTTTAATAATCATATGCTATTTTCTAAATTAAAAAAGTCTCTTTTTTTCAAATAAGCATCTATTTGCCTAAAAGCCCATTTGGGGCGTCGTTTGAAGTGACAAAATACCATGTGAATTTTAAAATTCTAATTATATATCAAACTTTTCTTATCTTTTATTTTCAAAAAACTCAAATTTTAAAAGTCCATAACTTTTTTATTTCAAATCGCAATGAAATGGTTTTTTATATCAAAATACTCATAACGACATGAGGAACAGCACAAGATTTATTTTGCATTTTTTTAGAACACATTACAAATTTTTACATTATTTTATATATCACATAACTTTTTTAAAAATTTTCCTCCTAAACATATATTTCTAACTTAATTTTCAAAATGCTATCTCCAGTCATTGTACAAAGGCCCTAATTTTTTTTTTTTTCCTAAACTTTAATTTTCCTTATTTTCTTATTTCAATTTTTAAAACCAATAATATAAATAGCTAGATTACAGAGAAAAGGAATCTCTCTTTCTCTTGGCTTGGGAGAGACATAATCATAGCAGCAGTAACAGGAGGAGGAGGAGGATCGAACCCTCCAGCTCAGGTATCTCTTCCCTCCCTCTCTCTCTCTCTCTCTCTCTCTCCCTTTTTTTTTTTAAATTTTTTGGTGTCATTTTTTGGGTTTTATTTATGCGTTGCTCTTTGTGTTTTGAAGCTGAGTCTGACCTAGAGGATCTGGGGATTTGGTGAAAATCGGTGGGTTGCGATGGCGTCGAAGCGAATCTTGAAGGAGCTCAAGGATCTCCAGAAGGATCCTCCCACCTCTTGCAGCGCTGGTTTGTTCCTTTTCCTTCCATTTTCTTTCTTTTTCTTTCCAATCCCCTTTTTCTCTCAGAATTTTTTGGTATGATTTTGGTGAAATTGAGCTTTCTGGATTCTAAAATTTCTGTTGAATTGTACAATTGTTGACTTGATCTACGAGTTAGGTTTGCGTTTTGATCGAATTGGGTGTATGATTTATGTCGTATGTCGAGATATTTGGGAAATGTGGATTCACTTCCATGGCTATATCTCTCAATGTCCCTGAATGACCATCCGAAGTGGCTCAATTTGGGTGATAGAGACGGTTAGTAGAATCGGAATGAATTGAAAACCTAATTTTGGTGTAAGAAATTTGTAAAATAAGAAAGTGTATGTTAAAAGAACTCTAGAGTTTCTGACATGGTAAACTACTCCAGTAAAATAAATTCGCATGGTAAAGATCTCCTCTAAAAGATGCAACAAAATGCCGAGACGTAACTGAATTAGATGTAGCAACAAATGTTGCAATATATGGCAGTGAAAAATGTGATAAAAGTATTCTCTGTTAAATTATGACCCCAGAATGTACTGCCCAACGTCAGCGGCCGAATCTTCTCTGTCATTGGGTGTAGCCTAAAGGAATTAAGATAGGGAATAATCCTGATCATATTGTCTTAATAGTGTAAAGATCCTATTAAAGCTGTTTTGTGTTTCTGGCACACTGGCCATGAGCAGCTTTTATTCGGCGGATGGTAAAATTACAACTGAAACGACTATCATATCTGATGGTTAGGATGGCATGGATATCTCATAGTGCTTTCACTGTGCTTTGGTGGCTTGCTTTCAAGTGCTAAGGCTTTTTATGTGCAGAACAACTCTTTCACGTTAGTTGGTGGTTGCTACTTGAATAACATAATTGGTCGTTTGTTTCATGCCAAATTAGTTTGTTATTATCTACTAGGGGTGAAATTTTTTAGTTTTAGGTAGTCAATGAGGTCTATGTTATACATATAGTAAAGTGTAGTTATAGCATTGTTGGACGAACTTGTACCAATGGGTATATGCTTTACTTGAACTGGTTAATGGCTGTATATTCTCTCCTTTCTGATCACTCTTTTAAAGTATGTGCTACAGAATTTTTTTTTTTTTTCCCCAGCTGTACTTTGTCACTTCAACGTTACTGTTTGATCTCTTAAAGGACTTTTCTGTGTGGTCAAAATCTTATTTTTAGTTGATCTTTACATAGTCTCTGTAAGAATACTTGCAATAAGCAGATCTAAAAAGCTAATTATATCTAGAATAGAACATATTCATCATATTTGCAACGGCTCATTCATTCTGATTATCTTGCTTTAACTTGTATGTTCAGGCCCAGTTGCCGAAGACATGTTTCATTGGCAAGCAACGATTATGGGTCCTCCTGACAGCCCTTATGCGGGTGGAGTGTTTCTTGTCACTATTCATTTTCCTCCGGACTATCCATTTAAACCACCTAAGGTACTTTGAAATGTTCTTGTTCTTTTATCCTTTCAACTGACCCGATGATCTCTTTTACACTTACTATGGCAGTCCTATTATTCATTGCTTTTTCTTTCTTTTACTTCTAGTATTTTTTCAATCATTATGGGCTTACATTACTCTTGTCGTATTATCTTTTTCTTTGTCCCAGGATTTTTTTTTTCCTTTTTTACTTTATTTATTTATTTATTTTTGGTTATTTTTTGAGTTCATATTATATGCTACATTTCTGAAGAATAAGTGTCTGTATGCAACTCAAGTGCACGTGCTACATGTGAATCATGCTCACTATCATTGTTTGGAAGAGAAATTGACAAATCTAGTCCTTGATATGTGGATAAAAGGAGTAAATTGTTTAATTCTTATAGTGGAGATGGAAATTTGTTTGCATACAGTGATCACATGAGGATTAATTGGATGCTCGTGCAATTTGCAAGTCACTCAAAATCTCCTAATATTAAATTCGATAAAAGTGTAATATTTCAGTTCAAACTGAAGTCCACAGTGGGCGATAAGGCTCAGGCTAAAAACAACTTTTTAGGCTTTAATGTGTAAGGTGCATTGTGTTTCTGCCTGTCTGTTATTTTCATAGAGAGTAGTTTATTAATTTTGCTTGTCTTTGGGAATTTTGTGCACAGGTCGCGTTCAGGACAAAGGTCTTTCACCCTAATATCAACAGCAACGGTAGCATCTGCCTTGATATTTTGAAAGAGCAGTGGAGCCCTGCCCTCACCATATCCAAGGTAAAATTTCTATTGCAGACACTAGAATTATTTCCGTGGTAAGCGATGCTAAGGTTGGATTGGATGCCCTGGAGACCTCAGCCTCATAGGGTTCTAAATACAATTCCAACTCAAGTTTCATGACACAGCTTTACAATAAATTTTGACCATGTGATTATGATATTTATTGCTTGATTCATATAAAACCTGTGTCCAGGCCTTATCCTTTTTGATAAGGGCGTCATTTTAGATGATGGGTTTTCATATTCCGTACTACAGTTTTGAGGAGTCAATAAATCAGGCTTGGTGGCAGCTAGCTGAATCTACTGTTACTCTTACTCCCAAGTTCCAATCGTTTGACTGTCCATTAAATAATAAGAAATTGTTGAATACTAATCAGTTCACAGTAACGATGATTTGAGAAACTACCACCCAAAACTGGATCTATCGACCTATGTTATCAGGTCTACAAATCAGAACACTGCTGTGATTAGGATGATCCGATTCCAAACCAAATAAAAAGATGTGGCCTGTACTCTTGCTTTGTTTCTATGTGTTCTTATGCCTTCAATTTTCAGGTGTTGCTTTCAATATGTTCATTGTTGACGGACCCGAATCCGGATGATCCTTTGGTGCCCGAGATTGCCCATATGTACAAGACTGACAGGAACAAGTACGAGACAACTGCAAGAAGCTGGACTCAGAAGTATGCTATGGGTTAGTTCGTCGCTGAGGCTGTGTCCGAAAGGGGGGCTTCTTTTCTCTTGGCATTGTTGGATATTTTAGTTACATAAAATGAAAGAAAATGTGGTCTGCCATTAATATCTGTTCGAGTAAATGTGTGAAAGAAGTATGGTCTGTTCTTCTCATAAGTGGACCTGAGGGAAGAGTTCTGAATTCTGTCCTCCTTTGGAAACACAGCTCTGCTTTAAAATGATTTGTATGCAAAAAAATTGCCCTTTTAATTTTTAACAACTCGTTTAAACATCCTATTCTCATTAGGCCCTCTCATGGGACTTTCCTTCTTATTGCTCATCGACTAATAGCATTCTAAATTTCGACGCTAATGTCGACGTTTAGCATTCAGGTAATACAATCCTTATCTTATTCCTTACAATGTCATTCTTGATGTCAAATTTCGCATGTGCTATATTTTGCGTCTCAACTTTGTTTCAAGTATTGCATATACCAAAATTTGTCCCTCCTAAAAAGAATAAGACAGAAAGAAATGAAGAAACTAGAACAAATATGGGCTTTGCAGTTGCAGCGTAGCCTAGTGGGTGAGGCACTCAAATATATATATATATATATATATGTACACACACACACACACACACACACCTGTGTGAGGCACTTGAATTCTAGTGGGCGAGGCATGTCTTAAGCCTAATGGACCAACCAAATCTTCCTGTTTTCAACGTGAAATGTAACTTGGGCCCATAACGAGGCCTGGGCAACTAGTCTGGTCTTTTTTAAAAAGCCCAAGTTTTCTACTGACTGGTAGGTCATCTGAGCAAGAAAAGCATTCTTGAACTGAAAATTGAAACTTTGTTAAGCATACTTTATTTCATTTTATTATTATTATTATTATTTTTGAACTCGGACTAAGGACTCGAAGTTTACACCTAAAATCAGGCGTAGAAGTACTACCAATCTATATCTGCAACGCTAGTTGCAATCACGTACCTAATTTATTTGCTACTCAGCCCCACCCCTAAAAAAAAAAAAAAAAAAAAAAAAAAAAAAAAAAAACCTCTCATTTGACTGAGAAAATAGTCACAACAATGAGAGTTGCTTCAATGAGAGGTTCTGTTTTGGGCAACTTGCACCAGCTCTGAATTCTGATGCCAATAAAGGCAACAGATAGTTGTTTTCATTGATTTTTCCTTTTTTTTTTTTTTCCCCCTTCTTCTCTTTAAATTTGTTGGGAAATCGAAGACCCACGTCAGATCACCGTGGCGGCCGTTTTGTTTGGCCCAACTCCCCAAAAGCCAGTCTGAACACAATACGGGTAAAGAAAGCACACACCCATTTCTTGGGTATACACAAAATACACCAATCTTTGTCTAAAAAAACGACACTAGAGCAGTTCCATTTACAAAACACCCAAATTCAATTTGCACCCAGAAGATGATGATAATCTAAATATTGTAACTAGCCTCTTTGCTAGGCATCAGACCAAGTGGGCATGCTGAAAATTATGACTTTGTCTATATACACACACACACATATATCTTAAAATATTTTTTGTTTTTTTTTTATATTATCTTTCTTCAGAAAAAGTGACAAATTCTGTGATAATAGGCCACAAGCACTCTAAAGTGATAAGCCTAATTTTGTATCTTTCATTTTTTAAACCATCTTCTTTGCCCTTTTTTATTTTTTTTTATTTTTTTATTTTTTTAATTTTTGCTCTTTTAGGGTTTTTTATTTTTTAGTAATGTTATTTAACCCCACCGGATTTTCACCCGGTCTTGTGTGGCAGCTAGAAATAGAGCCACCTAAGCTCGCAAGGACGTATCAGCACTCAACATGGCAAAACTTTTTCACTTTTTCTTTTTTTGGCCTCTCTCTCTCTTTTCAGATTGACATATTCTTTAGTTTTCGACTTTTCGGAAGTTGAAACCCGATTGTCAGATGAAGATCTAACAATCTCTCTCCGGCGGCGAGATGGTGTCGAGTTGGCTTACCAAGCAAGGCGACTACATCAACACCTGGTGCCGCCGCTGGTTTGTCCTAAAAGAGTGGAAGCTTTTCTGGTTCAAGGACTCCATCGTCGGTTGCGCCTCCACTGTCCAGCCTCGCGGCTTCATCACCATTAACTTCGTGTCAGAAGAAAAGAAGGGAACAAAAAAACCAAAAAACAAAAAGAAAAAGAAAGACTACCGGCACACTTTCCCAAGTGCCATGTTGACTCGTGTAGAACCCGGTGGGTTAAATAAGATTTCTCTTTTCTTTTTGACTGAACTAAATTGACTGAAACGAGTTTAATTCTCAGACAGACAAAATTCCAACTAGGCTAGGTGCTAGGCCCTAGGGACATCATTTCTTGAGTAATTAGAAAGCTCTCAACAAATTAAATAGAGGTCCTAAATGGTCTCTCAATTTCTTAGTAGGTGTTATTTTGATCCATATTTTTTTTATTACGTTAACTTTAAACTTTTTAAAAAGATAATGAATCGGTTCTTTTCGTTCATATCTAATAAATTTCTAATAGAATATTATTAAAATAATTAATTTTATACTAAAATCACTAAAATACCCTCTCTCTCTCTCTCTCCCCCTCCCCTCTCTCTCTCTCTCTCTCTCATTTTTTTACCACCCTTTTCCCTCTCTCTCTCTATGGGCCCCCCCAACCCCAACTGCATTGCCCCCTACTCCTTTTCTCAGTTTCGCTACCCCCCTCCCACTGCTGTTCTCCCCCCACCCCTACCTGCCCTCTGGTCGCCATTTGCCCCCACCCTTCCTCTTTCTCTCTCTCAGTCTAGCCCCCCACTTGCGGCCATTTGTCACGAGCCCCCACCCCCACCCTCGTTGTCGCCTGAGCACTCCGATTTGATTTCCTTCCCTCGCCGTCAAGCTTCCCCCCTTCCCCAACATCTGAGCTGCTTTGATTTTTAAAAGTGATTAGTTTAATTTTGGTCTGCTTTGGTCTGACATTCCTAACCACAAAGGAGATCACTCCAATCACTGTTGGGAGAATCGTGAATGCCAGTGGTCATGATTTGTTGTCTAGAAACCTCGCAATTGTGATCCAATTTCACAATCTCATCGAAGCTCCGTGAGTGACAGTCAACGACTATCAGTGGACATGACTATTGCAGGCTTTGACTTCTTCTCCCGCGACGGATCTTCTGCAATGTTTGGCGGCGACACTTGATTGGCTGGATATTTGGGTTTTAATGATTAGGGTTAGTTTTAGGGTTTCTAATAATTTTGGGTTAGATTTAGAATTTTTAACAATTTAAGGATAGTTTTAAATTCAAATAAAAAATTATTTCTTAAATACAAAAGGAGTAAGGAGAGAGAGAGTTTGTGTGTATGTGTGTGAGGGAAAGAGAGAGATTAATTTTTTTAAAATTTTTTAAAATTAATTATTAATAATTACTAAAATACCCGTTTACTCTGTTAAAAATTAATAGATTTTAACGGAAATGATCATAACAGTTAAAAAATAAAAATTTAGGATCATCTCAGTAAAAAAAAAAAAGACCAAACCGTCGTCTTTATAAGAATTCATAGATTATTTAAATCAATTACTCTTAATCCAATAGGTCTTTTTCGCTTTCCATTTCAGTCACTGAAAAGATGTTTAATGCTGCCAAAGGAGGCCCTATGAACGTCTAATTCGTTGGTTTGATTTGTAAGTATGCATTGAGAGTCAAAATATGGTAGACTACGTTCAAGAACATCTGCTTTGCTATTGGACCAAAACAAGGGTAGGTGAAACCTTCCTCTCCAATCTTACAATGATACCTGTCGGTTTCCAATCCAAAAAAAAAAAAAATAGTTGTTAAAGTTGGCTTGGAAAAATGAGAATTCTACGCATACACACTCCACCACTAGTGTTATATTTGAATCATTCATAATTTCATATTGTATCAGGTTCAATTAATCTTACATATCTTTTAGTTTTTTTTTTTTTTTTTAATGTAATTTTGATAAGATTTAACATTGAGAAACATAATATAGTAAATATATCTAGTTTGTCCATTAGTGATATGGTTATACATCTCTGTCCTTGGAAGACTATTGAAAAAAAAAAAAAAAAAGAATGTAACCTAATTACAGTACATGACAACCTGGCTTAGAATGTTTAGAGGGCTTTGAAAAGATAGACAATTACTTCCCCTTATATAGTCTAGGAAATGTGAAAAATAAAAATAAATAAAAAAATTGTCACGTTTAGCAATGCAAAGCATAAAAAAAATTTGTTCATTCTAATGAGAAAAAAACAAAGGAAAATCACAAACCCTTTTTTTAAAAGTATATTAGGTGATAATAATAGCTTGTTAAACCAATAATAATTTGAAAAAGAAAACACACACACAATAATTCAACCAACAAAAGAAAAGGAGTTTAGAACATGTGGCTTGAGTGAGTGCTCATCTCAACAAACCCAAAACCAAAAGAAGTGCACTGTGGGCTGTGCCTCCTCTGCGTGTTCTATGTGGCAGTGTTCCCCCAAAAAAAAAAAAAAATGATTAGTTGTATATAAATTATAGGGACTTCCGATGCCCGTCTTTTGTTATATCCGGCCGATCAAGTGATTCAAATTTAATATTTTTTATTTTAATATCTGAATATTAATATATGATAAGATTTTAAATAAAAATTTATATTTAAATCAATTAGTTGTTATATATTTTTATTTACATAGTTATAAATTTAGATACTATGCGGTATCGGTTTTACATATGGGATATTTTCAATATATATATGTATTTATTTATTTATGTCTTTTATTTTAGAATTATTTTTGTTTTTATTTATAGAAAAAAGCTTAGTTGTATCTCAGTTGTAATAAATGTTTCTTTTTATTAGTATTTTATTACATGGGGCGCGGTGATCTCTGTCATTATATGTATAACAACGTTGCTTTTGGAGTTTTTAATCAAAAGGCTGTCCAATTTTAACTTTCCCTTCTCTTTCAAACTGATTTTTATTTTTTTTTATTTTTCCCCAATTTTTTAAATTAGCACGTGGAAACCTTAATGACCAAAATCCAGTTCAAAATAAACATATCAATCAAAGACCTCGTTACCCGGCAAACAGGTCGTGCACACGACTTGGAACGGACTCTGTCCCCATAAAACCCGGGCCCCTCTAATCCCTACTTTATTCACCATTAGTGTCCTCAAGCACCTTTCTCTCTAATGAAGACAAAGAGTGACAATATTCACAAACTAATATCTCACTTAAATTATTATCACATAATTATCATAGTAGGAGTGGATTGTGTGGGCATTGTTTCTTGCCATAAAATGACAAAAGACGTTCCAGAGGAAAAACTAAGTGGAATATCATTAAGTTACAACTTAGGTAAGTATTAACTAAAAAGAAAACCATGAACACTTATAAGCTACTCTATTTTCTCATTCACGTCGATGTAGGGACTCACCAAGTGACTTAGGTAGATGTGGGACTCACCTAAAAAAAGTTGCTTTGGTAGATCTAGCCTCCTAGCCTCCATTTGGTGTGTACACTTGAGTTGGAGTTGAGTTGATATTTTAAATTATGTGTTTGGTTGAAAATAAACTATTTGGAGTTAAAAAATGTAATAACTTTTAATGTATTTGAAAAAAGTAGCAATATGGACGCTTATTTTATTTCTCATGTTATTATATGCAATTATAAAAAAAAATTATCTTATTTCGACTTGAAAAAACAAAATCATGAGATTTTTAAAATTTGAGTTTTCAAGGGAGAATGTAATGAAATTGATGTACTTTTGGAGGAAAAAAAAAAACAGAAAACTTTTGAAAAAATTTGGTTGGAGTAGACCAATCAAACATGGGCTTAGTCTCGAGTTTGATTACTAAATTCATTTTTTAAATATTATGAGATGTTAATCATTCCTTAATCATTCAGTTCTTGTTGTGGTAGTTGTATGTTAATTCTTATCATTCGTCCATCGTTTGTTTGAACCAATTTTCATTTCCTTCAAATGGCCAATGGTGTTTGCACAAAAACACGTTGTCCCCAAAATCATAACATCTAGTAACCCATTATTGTCTTTTTTTTTTTTTTTTGTTTAAATTGAATTTGCACTCGAATATTAAATTCATTTAGAGTTTTTAATAGAAAGTTTAATTTTTTCCCTTTTCCTTTTCCCTTTAATGTTGCTTTTCCCTTTTCTAACATGGCACATTAAATATGGAATGTCACTATACACAAAATTCTCTTATACGTTAGAAAAAGAACCAATATATAATCTAGAGAAAAACATAAACTCAAAGGCAACTTGTATTCAAAGTTAACAAAAAAAATATCTTCTCGAGAGAGAGAGAGAGAGAGAGAGAGAGAGGGAAGTTGAAATTAAGAAAATATTGGTGGTCCAAACTAGAAAAGGGGAAATAATAGAGAAGGAGAGAAGCTGATGACAATTAATGAAAAAGATATGACCATTGAACCTAACCCCATTTAAGAAGAGTTGAAAACATTCATTCCAAAACTTGATTGATGTCCCCCATAATATTTGGCTACCTAAACCCCCCTCAAAACCCCTTAATTTCAGGGTTTTTGGACCACTTTTTTTTTTTTTTTTTTTTTTTTTTTTTGGGTGTAGTTTGTCAAACACTTTCGATTTGGAACTGAGATTGTTCCTCAATAACTCAGATATTAGGAAATTAGAAAAAAAATATATATATATATATTTTATTTGTAGGCTCAACATTTTTTAGTACACTGCACAGCATTATTCTATAGTTTGGTAAGGACTGGGGTCCAAGAGGAAGCTTCAACGATGTTACTCCACATCCTTCGAAGGAAAAGATAAATTAAAAAGAAAAAGAAAAAAGAAAAAAGAAAAAGAAAAAGAAAGAAGAAGATAAAAATAGGGTCGTTTTGTGGATGCCACGTCATCTTCACGTGTCCGAACACGTGGCGGTGGAAGACTTGAGAATCGTGAGCGGCGCCGGTTATGGACTGTTTGGAAGGGAGTCTGTGGGATTTGGGGCCCACTATTTCTTGCTGTTTCATTGGGTTCTTTGAATTTCGAGACAACCGTACTTACCGGTCCGTCAAATCTTTTAGTTGTAATTGCTATTGTACCACAATAAAATCTTTTATATTTCTTTTTCTCTCTTGATTACAAAATTTTTTTTCTTTTTAAACTTATGAGGAGAGAATATAAACTCTGCATCTCACAATTATAGAATCACGTGTTGAGTTACTGTTAAAATTATGTATGTAATCATAACATTAATATCTTTTAAATGACTTGGGATGAAAATTAGTAATTATTTACCTTTTAAGAAAAGCCAGTTACGAAATGAAGAATTTGTTTAGTGCTAAGGTTTAGATTGTAGATTGTAGATTTGAATTAATTGTGTTTATCGAAGTATTTAAATTATTGGAGTTAAAAAGTATAAAAACTTATAATGTGTTAGGAAAAAAATTATCAATATGATACTTGTTTTGTTCATTTCTAAATTTTATGCAATTTAAAAAATATATTTTTTATTTAGACTTATCTATGTAAAGTTATAGATTTTTAAATTTTGAGTTACAAAACTATGTGAATACTGAAGTTGAGAGAAAAAAATGAAATATTAGATTGTAATTTTAGGATTTGAATTGTAATGTCAAATACCCTGAAGTTTCAAATAAGAGCTTTTTTATTTTTTAATATTTTGAATTTAAAATGGGGAATTTAAAATTTATATCTTATGATTAACTCAGATTAAAATATGTCTAAAATCACTATAAAGCTCTGGTTTTAATTTTCCATTTCTATATATATTTTTTTTTTCAAGAAAAAGTTAGAATTCATCCTTTGTTAAAGTGTGTATATATATATACACAATGACGACGGCGGATGTAAGACCACG
This sequence comes from Ficus microcarpa, assembly GCA_025413485.1. Classification (NCBI taxonomy): domain Eukaryota; kingdom Viridiplantae; phylum Streptophyta; class Magnoliopsida; order Rosales; family Moraceae; genus Ficus; species Ficus microcarpa. Next base: position 20,598,463 of record CM046386.1, on the reverse strand, counting down.
CCGGCCTATTTATATGTAACCACGAAATAAGAATTTTTTTAGGGTAAGAATTAAAGAGCTAGTTTTTGTGGTTGAAAAAAGATGCACAAGTACATTAAAAGACAGTGGAAATTTTAAGTTGGGTTTGATATATTAGTTGGTGATGAAAATTTTAAATTAAAATTTATTAATTTTTTAAAAAATAATTATAAATTTTTTTAATTTTTTTAAAAAAAATTAAAATTAAAATTAAAAATATAATTTAATTAAAATTAAATTCAAACATTAACTAAAGGCTATGCTGTGTAGTAAAGGAGTGCAAAACTTGTAGCGTCTTGAGATTAAAAAAAATGTGCACTTTTTTTTTTGTTCAGATAGTAATTATTGGAGCTTTTATTGACAATTTGGCAGGTGTACCGTTAGGTAGTGATTTAGTAAATTTGAAGCAAATAAGTGTACTTGCAATTATGTGGGAAGACAGAATAAACAGTGCTTCTGAAACTTTCCAATAAGACAAAAAAAACACATAAAGAAAAAACGAGAAGACAAGAGAGAGAGAGAGAGAGAAAATGAAAACGTTTACCATGAGAATTGAGGACGGTAAATTTGCAGGCAGTTAAAAGTACTTGTTAACTTTGAGTGCTTTCTTATATACCAAAAAAAAAAAAAAAAAAAAAAGAGAGAGGGAGAGAGAGTCAAATAAATCAAATACATGGGCTGAAGTAATGAAAACTTTACAGTTTACATGATGTTTAATTAAATATATATGATTTTAAATATTAAATTTAAGTATATTTGATACATGGAAAATTGAATACAATAGTTTTGATTTATTTTAATTTAAAGTCTCTTAAATATGTTTTTAAATTTTTTTTTTTCGATTTTGACTTTAATCAGGTAAATGAGATACCCTATGAATACCCTGAATTCAAAATGGGAAAAATATATCCCGTTTTTTTGTCAATTTAAATGAGTTAAGAAACAAATATAAGGAGCATTTTAATTCGCGGGACGAGCTGACGAGAAGATTGTCTTACTCTAAACATGTCCCGTTGTCATCCATAATCAAAAATATTGTCGTTAAAAGTTATTTATTTTTAATTTTTGGTAGTAAACGTTGTGACCAAATTTATTAAAAAACATGTTTGAATGAGAATCTAAATAATCCAGATTAGTCTTAATCTCTCTTATAGTTCCGTACAAAACTTTTTTCTTTCTTTTTTGTTTTTTTTAAGGTGGGGAGTGAAATTTCTAATGTTTCATAAACACTATGATTGTTCAATAATAATAACTCGGAAACAAGTTCAAAATATTGGTCTTAGTGCTAATTAATTCATGACTCGCATAACAACAATGGAATACAGTCAAATCCCAATGGACCAAACAAACAAAAGGATTCCTTCTACACATACATACACATACATATATATATATATATTTATATATTTATATATGTGTATACACACATATACATATTTCGTATATTGAGGGAGATCTTTCTCCAATTTCGTGGTCCAAAGAAATACTCATCTAGGGGATGATGAACATTGACCTTGTTTGTCTCTGAGACAAGTTTGAGCTATATATTATCTAAACCACAAAGTTGCAATAAGAAAATGATGGAAAATTTAGTAGTTTGAGAAACCAAACAAAAACTTCATATATTAGTTTTGTCATGTCTCGTGTGGGTCGGACTATGACCTCTCTAATGTTGTTATTATTATTATTTGTCGAATTCCATGTACTTGTTTGCTTGTTTTTTAATCTATGGTTTTCATGACCACCACCTCTCACAAGCGGTTACCAAAGCACTGGACAAAGTCCAAGAACTGGCTACACTTTTTCTTTGTTCCTTTTTTTTTTTTTTTTTTTTTAAATTATTGTTGTTAAATTATTATTAATTTTTTGTTTCTTTCTCATTGATAATCCAAATGCCCATTTTCTTCTACCATCCATTGGATCTCAAAACACACTCTTGAATTATTGTTTTAAATATATGGTCATTTTTGGTTTAATGGGAAGTTTTTTGAGTCTGCATATCTGTTATATATAACTAATTTCAATGCTTATTCTATGTATGATAATGTTTGGAAAATTTATTAAACAACACACAATATAATTCCCATTCATTAAAAAAAAAAACCAAAAAAAAAAAATCCTATATAAATATATATTATTTTAATGAGATAGCCTCTAGATATATATATATGTCTTAATTCCCACGAGTAAATGCAGTGACATTTCTTTGAAAAATTTTAGGTGAAAGACATTAATCATATATTTAAATATATAACATATATATATAGACGCGCACAATTGAAAGATATTACTGCTATGTCTTTGTACTTTGTGTAGCTCATAGAGACTACATTTAATTTTTGTGACATTTCACTGTTTATTCTTCAAATTCTTGTGACATTTCATTGGTTATGCTTGGGTTCGGAGTTCAGACAAAGATCTTTGTATTATTATTATTATTATTATTATTATTTTTTGAATATGGCCAAGTAGAATTTCTGGGCATGCAGTAAATTTAGTTTACGTCCCTGCATGCCCAAAAAAAAAAAAAAAGGACAATGTCCAAGGTAAACCAAGTTAACAAGTAATGTTTGGTAATATTATTGTTGTCTTTAAGTGTTTGCAATTTTGGACTTCATTTTGTTCCAAAACTTAATCACTTAGCTGTCTTAACTCCCTAATTATGCACGTAATTACAAACTTGGAGCTGTCTTAGCATATATGTCTAATCACTTGAGTTGGGAGATAATCCAAAATTGACTATAAAACAAAGCGGCAAATGATTGTTTAATATTGTCCAATTCCCATATGACCAAATTAAATCTCCATCCACAAATACTTAAAAACAAAACAAATAAATAATAAATAAAGTGTTTGCAAACATGCATATGTATACCGGGGAGAATAAGTTTAGTCATGATATTGAATGCCCAACAACCAATCATTAAGTGACAACTAAGAATTAATGCTTTTTGCAAAACCATACGCCTAATAATTATTTACCACAAAAAACAATTAAATCACATAAAACAAACATTAAAAAACGCTTGTAAAACTTACAATTAGAGTTATTTCTACTTTACTTGCCGTAAAACTTCATTCTTATTTAAAAAAAAAAAAAAAAAAGCAAAAACAAAAGCAAAATAATTATAAGAGAAGATCGCAAGCCTTTCATATTTTTGCTTTTTTTTCAACTTTTCTCTCTAAGGTGATGTTTGGTTCACTATCTTATTTCAAATTAAAATATACTTTTTCATCTTTTCTAAAAAAAATTTTTGTTTTTTCTGAAAAGTCAACAAAGATTATTATTGAAACTTAAAATTTTCAACTCAAACTCATTTACCAAACGGATCCTAAATCCAAAAACAACCCTCCTTTAATATGAGAAAACCACGTATTAGATCTGCATTAGACCGATAATAAAGCTCCACATCCTTAACGCTTTGGATTATGACGCAAATAATACTTGGAAGACACACAAGTTCAGATTTTTTTTGGAAGTAATAAAATTAGTATGATAGGAAATAAAAAATTTTAAAAAAAATTAGTATGAGGGAAAACGACAGCAAGTTGGTGCTGTGGCTGTGGATATTGCTACAAGTCTGCACGTAGTGCGTTTAGCAAGTAGTACTAGTACTGTGTGGGAGGCCTCTCGGAACCCATCGAGAGGGAGAGAGAGGACAACAACTGTAATAAATGTAGGGGAATTAAAAATATTAGCTGTGTAAAGTAAAGTGGACAAATCGTGAAAGAAACAAGCAAGACGGCTGATCTTGTTTTTTTTTTAAACACGTTTTCCGAGGAATTTGCTTGCCCACGTACCCGTGAATACACAGTTGGAGAGTATTTATGATTTGTTCGGATCACATACGTTTTATTTTATATTATATTTTAACACAATAATAATTATATAGTACGTGTTTCGTCGGTATAAAATAGATTAAAAAATTTTAAATAACGATAATGTGATTAACACATGATGATAATATGATAATTACGTGATTGTTTCATGATAAATAAAGAAGTCATGACCAAATTAAATGTAGGTAAGAGATATTGAATATAATATATTTTTTAATGTATACTTTTTACATTAATTCAAATGTTATTTATGTCTGAATTGTTCACATTTAAATGTTATTTTAATAAATTATTATTGTTGAGAGAGATAATATGTGACGTGAGTGATAAAATTATATAGAAAAGGGAATGGATAAATACTATTTTAAGTTGATATACTAATCATATATACTTATATTAGAATGCAACTTATGAGGTATACAAATACACATTGTATTTTACGGGGATGTAATGTTAAACGAATGCATATTCCAAACGCGGATCCATTGCTTCATGTATCAACCCAGAAAATTACTATTTTACCCTCGGTTACATGTCCATGTCATTTCTTGATTTTTTATTTTGGAGAAGAAAAAAAATCCCTATAGTACTGGAGCATTCTTGGTGGAAAAAGAAAAAGAAAATGATAAAGTCTTTATTTCAATTATGTTTCGCTATATTTTCGTCAAATGTTAGATAGATATGTATATTGTTTGATTTTGACGATATATTTGACGTTGAAAATCTCTACATGAAAGGTCTTTTGACTAACAATCATATCCTCAAAATAATATTTTCAAATTGCAATGAAGGTTATATTAATATATTAAACTAAGCAGACTGCCGACAGAATCCTACTCTATTAGAGTACTATTAATTAATGCATATCTCCCCAAAAAATGCAAGTAATGAATGTTGATGATGAATACTTTTTTTGTTTTTTTTTTTTTTCCAAAATGAAATGAATATGTCCAATTTTTTTGACATTGTTATATTTTTTGGTGAATTATTACATTGATATGTTACATATTGTTAAATGTTGATACAAGTTTTATTTTATTATTTATGTGGTTTAAAAAAACCTCACTAGAACAAGTATTCTAGCACAGAAGTTTTCAAGACTTTTCATTTGATAAACCATAATTTGTCCCATGCACTTTTTTTTTTTTAAATAATAATTTGTCCCCTTTTAGGAAATCAAAGTTAATAACGATATAGGAAAATGGGGGGAAAACCTTTCTCTATACATCAACGTTATGAAAATCTATGATTTAAAACGCATGGCCGATTATAATGGTGGAGTGGTTGTCAAGTAACAAGTCACGTCTCATGTTGACCTCTAACTTTTAATTTTACATATTATGCATCGTGAATTTTTATATTGTTATGCAAATGTTCTTCTGTCGGAATTCAATAAAAAAAAATAGAGATATATTAAATAAGCTCGGATCATGTTTTAAAAGATCTTTACCAGAAGAACAATTTCTCTACTGAAAAGATTTAGCTATCATTTTTAAGTTAACCAAAGTTCACGTCACAAAACTTGTTCAACTTTTATCTGATTTTTTACAAAATATTAACGAAATAAATGAAATACGACGTAAAGTTCGAAGATATTTAAAAAATGTATATCATTTCTCATTTAAAGAAATATGAGAACTTTTTTTGTCACGAGGTTGACAGTAAGCTGTGTTTGGGGGCTTCGGATCTGAGTGTGTAAACGTTACTGGGCAACTGGCTGTTGAATTTAAATGGAAAATGACATTACTTATTTATTGTAAACTTCTCAGCAAAAATAAAATAGAATAGAATAAAATATCTATTTTAAACACCTAAGTTTGCCGTACGCTATAAAGGAATTTGCCACGGCAAAAATTAAAAGCACAACTTTTGTTCGGTTTACTTCATTATTATTATTCATACCATCTCCATGTGTATTTCCTTTATAAATTCTTCCTCTTGCATTTTATATTCTCTCTCTTTAGTTTCCTCTACTTTTTTCCCCAAAAGAAAAAAGAAAGAATGAAAAATTAAAATATTGGACCCCTTTTTTTTTTTATTATTATTTTTTTTATGAGGTAACTTTTGCTTATGCGTAGAAGCTCTTTTTGTCTCAAAATTATACGGAAGAGTACTTTTAACCAAATAGTTGTGGTACTGCCAATTGTACGTTTTTTAAGCATAATTTAGATGGTAAGACAGGTTATAAAATTGTCAAAAACAATACAAACACACATATATAAGAAAAATGGCTAACTACATATTATATATTAATCACCATAAAAATTAAACAATAATAAATAATTGGAATAAAAATAAGTTTCTAGTACATTTAGCACACCAGCAGGCATCGTCCATACACATTTCTTTGCACCATTTCCTTTCTTTAAAATTTTTAGTTGCTTTCTTATTTAATAGATCGAAATATGACTCTCCCCTCACTTAATAGTTAAAAATCCAGTAACATCAACATTTATTACAACAAAATAAAATAAAACATATTTGTGTCTTAGGACCCGTTTGGTGAATGAGAGTTTGAGTTGAAATTTTTAAGTTTGAATAGTAGTTTTTGTTGACTTTTTAGAAAAGATAAAAAACTTTTTCAGAAAAAACAAAAAACTTTTGAGGAAAAAGATAAAAATTTGAGTTTAAACATTAAGTTTAAACTTCCCGACCAAACGGGCCCTTAAATCTGATATATTTTCTTCCTGTTGAATTTTTTTCAAACTCAGTTGTGGTCTGTTTTCATATTTGATCTGACATAACAAAACTTGAATAACAGTCATGGTAAAACAAAAACTAAAAAGCTTTTTTTTTTTATTAAAATTTCATATCACAATTATTTTTCAAAATACTAAGCAAGATATGATAAATATCATTGCGTAATCGTTATTATCAAATTATTTTAATCAATCACAAATTCACATGTTATTTTTTTATCTCGTTTTGGTTCATTTTTATCTTGTTTTGACACAATAGAAAATTCAAGATAATAATCACGGTAAAACAAAAAAAATTATATCAATTTGCACAGCAATTATTTTCTTTTTTCTTTTTCTTTTTTCACACCAATGCTAAATATCATTGCTTTCCTTCGTTTAAAAAGGCTTAAATATCATTTACATTACAATCATAACATATCGTTTTAAACAATCACAAATGCATATCTTAATTGCAAGAGCGACTCATTATAACATCGAATCTCACATTATATTTCAGGACAATTTTTAATTAATGAAAAAATTTTAGTGATGATTAATAATAAAATTAGCACTTAAAATTATATTAGAGAAAACAAAAAGAACAGAAAAAACCAGGTGAGAGAGATTGAAGCTTAAAGGCCAACTATGGCAATCAGTGATCGCCCAAAAATCCAACGGCTGAAATTGACTGCCAAGAAAAAGGCCATCACCGCCAACAACTATTCGGACTTTGACCAACAATCACCAAATAGTAAGACAAGACCATGTCCGACTTTTTCAACAAACAAGCCAATCAGAAGCCGAAGCGTGGGAGAGTCATAGAGTCTATGCCCTACCTATGAAGCACCGGAACACTCGGAACTGTGACAAAAGGAAAAGAGGCATAAACAGTCAGGAGGAGAGAGAAGAGAGAGAAGAGAGAAGAGCGTGCATGGTTTTAGAGCATTAACTTGTTATAAAAATGGGTCATAAATTCGAGGTTGCCTGCCACGTTACACTTAGCTGTAAATGATAAGGTTAAAACCCAAATGGTTAATCTCTGAACCATAACGGCCACTAATTGTCATACATTTACCCCGCTCCAAATTACCAATATCACCCTTTACGTTAAGTAAAACCCCCAAATAACCCAAGGTAAAAAAAGAAAAGAAAAGAAGTTAGAGAAAATCGTGGAAACAGCTACTAACAGGGTGTTTGATACACTATTTTAAAATACCAATCTTAAAATTTTTTTTATCTTTTTTTCAAAAAGTTTTTTATCTTTTTTGAAAATTCAAAAAAATTTACTATTAAAACTTAAAAATCTCAACTCAAACTACTCCATCAAACACCTCCTAAAATAAAATAATCGTGTTTATAATTTTTACCATCTTGTTTGAATTTTTAACCTATTATATTTATTTAATCAGAGGTCAAAAAAACTGAAATTCTTATAACTAGGACAATAATCTAAAGAGATCTTTCTCAAGAGACAATCTTATAAATCACCTTAAAATTTAAGGTGCCCAAATAAAGAATTTCCAATTCAAACGACTTATTGGCTTTTTGAATTAAAAAAGAAAAGTACAGACAGATTTCAAAAAAAGAAAAAGATTCCTTGGATCAAATGAATTTAAACCCAGATGCTAAACAAATGGTAAGAAATATGAAAATTCTGATTTTGTTTTGAGTATATATCAAAAATTACTTGTTTTGTATGATTTTTAACTTTGATATGAATTTCTTTTTCATGTATTTTGATATGATTTTGATTATGTATATTATTCATAAATACGTACCAGATATTTTTAACATAAAAAGATCAAAAAGAAGTAATTAATAATAATTAGTAGGGGGATTTAATGGGCATTAAGATAATTAAACAAAAAGTTGCTCAGAGTGTGTTAATCAAAAAATAATTTAAAAAGGAAAAAAATTTCCAGTCAAAGGACGACTCAGGACAACCCATGTGTCTACCTCACGTGACCTGAATCCCATCCCAAATTCCGAGAATTTAATTTTTTTGCTGAGTCACCTCCGTTCCCTCCCACTGACCTCTCCCTTACCGTTGGATCGTCACCACCGTACTCTCGCCGCCACGTGGAAGTATCGCAGGTGACAGTTTATGCGGCGATTGGTAAAATATCTAGTGGACTCGCCGGAATCTTTCGCCATCCAACTCAGTGGCTCACCTCCGGTGGGACCCATAACTCCGTAATAAATAAATTTTCCTTTTTTTTTTTTTTTAATGTTGAAATCAAATAACAAAGTCTCAAAGGAAAAAAACAAAAATTAAAAATTAAACAGAAAAAGAAAATGTTTCGGAAATTAAATAATCAAATTGTATTAAAACCAGGTTTTATCAATTTACGGCAGTTTGGTGGATCCTATAATATAAAGTAGCTGGGTTCCTGTATTCACCCATCCAACCGTGCTTCTTCTTCTCTGTGTAATATTATCTTTCACTCTCCACTTTCTCTCCCGCTGCTTCCCTTTTTTTTTTTTTTTTTCCCCGTTTTCTTTCCGGGATTTTCCGGGAATCTGAGAGAAAAGATTTGAGCCCGGGGTGTTTGTCCAAGATTAGCATTGAAAAAGTTTCGCTCTGAGTCCAAGTGAGTGAGTCACTGAGTGAGAGAGGCTTTGCCTTTGTGATTCGGAACAACATTTATTCCATTTGTTTCCTTTCCGGAAAAGCTACTACTGCCATCTCTCTCTCTCTTCTTTTCCGACCTTTGAAAGCTTTTCCAGAAAATTTCCCTCTTTTCTTTTTCTTTTTCCTTTTATTTTCCTCTCCTTTTTCTCGCTATATAATATAGATATATATATATATATATATACTGTCACACACACATAAACATAATCTCTGCTTTTTAACCGTACCGTGGGTTCTCTCTCTCTCTCTCTCTAGAAAAGAGCTTGATCGTGGGGTTAATATCTTCTCTGTTTTGTGATTTTTCTCTCGTCACGCTCACACTCTTGTCTCTGCTTTTCTCTCCCTCTTTCTGGGTGTGACTTTCCGTGAAATTTCTCGTCCTTTAATAACGCTTTTTGAAGCGGGCACAGGGCACTCTTTTGTTTTTTTTTGGGTTAATTTAAATCTCCATCGGTCGTCGAAAGAGAGGATTTTCTCTTCGTTTCAAGGCTTTAGTTAAGCTTCTCTTTAACGTGTCCCCTGTTTCATCTTTCCTTTTTTTTATTTTTTTGTTTTTCTTATCTCCTTCTTCTTTATTCTCTTCTCGTGTCTAGTCTAGTCCTCAAAGGAATCTTTTTCCTTCTTCTATTTCTCGCCCTCCTCGCAAACTTCGCTTTCAAATGCTCAAAAAACCCGCACTGCTGAGAATCTGAGAAGCTTCTTCTCCTCTGTTACTCTCTCTGAGCCCATACAAAAAAATGAATCCAGTGGTGAAGTACACTGAACACTGCAGCCACACGAAGCTCACCCCAAAGTTCTCTAAATCCTCGGTTTCGCCGGAAATGGCGGCGAGGCCGAGGATTGTGAGGATTTCGGTCACCGACGGGGACGCAACGGACTCGTCCAGTGATGAGGAGGGTGAGCTGTTCTGTCGCCAACGGGTGAAGAGGTTTGTCAACGAGATTACGATCGAGTCGTGCTCAAGGGAGTGCGACGCCGTCTGGAGAGGTGGGAACAGGTCGTTGAAGAAGAGGAGGTCGTCGTCGGCGGCGGCGGGGATGGGGGCCGGAGGGAAGGAGAGGATGATTCCGGCGAAGTCGGCGGCGGGCAAGAAGTTCAGAGGCGTGAGGCAGCGGCCGTGGGGAAAATGGGCGGCGGAGATCAGGGACCCGCTCCGCCGCGTGCGGCTGTGGCTCGGGACCTACGACACGGCGGAGGAGGCCGCCATGGTCTACGACAACGCGGCGATTCAGCTGCGTGGCCCCGACGCGCTCACCAACTTCGCTACTCCTCCTCCGCCGGAGACCAAGCCGGCTGTGAGCTCCGGGTACAACTCCGGCGAGGAATCTCACAACATCAACAACCACAACCTCTCCTCTCCGACCTCCGTCCTCCGCTGCCCCTCGCCGTCGAACGAGGAAGCTGACTCTCAGAGCCTGAAAGGAATCGGAGATATCGGCGAGCTACGAGACGACTCGTGCGTGTCGGAGAACTTCTCGGAGTTCTCCTCCTCCGAGTATTCGAGCTTCGAGACGTTCATTCCCGACGATATTTTCGGCTTCCAGAGCTCGATTCCCGAATTCTTCGACAAAACGGGAGATTTCAACGACATTTTCGCGGATTCCAGTTGGGATTTCGGGTTCGGGTCCCGAACTTTTCAACCGGACGATTACTTCCAAGATATCGGCGATTTATTCAGCTCAGATCCTCTCGTTGCTCTTTGAGAAGACATTTTCATCGTCATCAACTCTCCCGATTTTTGGCAAAGTTTTCATCGGCGAGAACTATGTTGTCAGATTCGTGTTTTTTTTTTTTTTTTTTTACCCCCTCCGTTCTTCTGTATTTTGTGCGTGTGTTTTTTTTTTCAATTTTTTTTCCTTTTTTTTTTGTATTATTGTTTATTTGTTCTTAACTACATATATATTTGTATCGATATTAATCTCCGTCACAGCAACGGTGATGGACGAGTTTGGGTAAATGTAATTTGTAATCCTCTTCTGAGTTTTATTAATTAATGTTAATGAGATTGTTAGTGAAAAGCACGTGCCCTTCCACGTGACTCACCCTCCCTCGTGAAAGATTGAAGTACGGAGGGGAAAAAAAAAAAGAGGAAAAATCTAATTTTTATTTATTTATTTGTTAATGTCGGTACAAAAATAATATATTTTCGTACACAAACTATGAATGTACACGTGCTGTCGAGATGCGCCTTTCCGTGTGCCTGCACTGCTCACAGTGTTGCAGTGGAATTTCTAGAGATCTACTAGTCTAATTTCGAACAAAAAATCATGGAATTAACGGTGAATAATATTAATTTCTCCAAAAAAAAAAAAGAGTTAATAATGGTAAAATTAAGGATCCGACGATTAAAGATAGTGTTTTAAAAGTTAGTTAGAAATATGTGTTTTAAGAGGGAAAATTTTTGAAAAAATTATAAGATATAATAAATAAAACAAAAATTTTAAATATATTTAAAAAAATATTAAAATAAAAATTTTATCATATTTCATGGAGATAAATATTTTACTTTAAAAATCATTTAATTCTAAGAAAAATGAGAACTGACATGGTCAGGAAAAGGCACGTGGCGTAATTTGAAGGGGGAGGATTAGGATGTGGGAAAAGCAGGATTATGCGGTTATGGCCGTTACGTAGGATACCCATACATTGATACATGGCCTGCCTCTGGTCACTGCAAGTGGAAAGGCCATCATATATTATTTCCCATTTTCCAGTTACAGAAAAAAAAAAAAAAAAAGGTCCCCAGATTTTGATTGCTGTCTCTCTCCATTGTATTTGTACCTCTTCTCATCCAACCTGTACCTTAAATAAATATCTTCTTTTCTCTTTTTCCTTTTTTAATTTTTTCTTTTAATTATTATTTTAAAGCATTCCATTAGCTGTCTTGACTGTAAGGAAAATAAGAAGTTAAGAGGGTGTTTGGTGAATGAGTTTAGTTTAAGATTTTTAAGTTTCAATAGTAGTTTTTCAGAAAAGACAAAAAACTTTTTCAGAAAAGATAAAAAATTTTTTCAGAAAAAGACAAAAATCATTATAAAAAAATACAATTTAGTTTAAAATATATTTTAAACCAAACAGGCCCTAAAATATTTTTTAGTTTAAAATATAAGTTTTTTTATTCTTTATTTTTGTAACTTAGAGACCGGAAAATTTGAATTCTACTCCTCTTTATAAAATCATATATAAAATTACCGTTATATTATGTTAATAACAATTTAAGTAATTCGGATTATATCATTGTGAAAAACTAGTATGGAGTTATGGCCAAAGGAATGAAGTTAACTGAAAATATGAGTGAATAAAACAAGTTCGGAAATTACAGTAAACAACATTTTTATGATAAATAGCTTGATTTTTAAATGTTTAAAATAAATAATAAATTTATTATATACACGAAAAATTTACAAGAAGTTATAAATCATTTACTTGATAAATTTATTATTTATTGTTATTTACTTTATATATTTTAAAAATCTGCTATTTATTTTATTTATTGTTTGAAAATTACTATATACTTCTTTCTATCTAAAAGTTCACGTGGATCTAAATTTTTTTTTTTTTTTTGAAAAGGTTTAGTTATGTGCCGGAGAAATTTTGAAATGTTGCTTGAAAAGGGGGAAATTTTAGGAGTTTCGTGTTTTTCTTTTTGTGCTTTATTTCTGCAAATTATAGAGACGCACATTTACAGTTTTTACCTCCTAGAATTATTTCTCATTCGCCTAGTTCCCTCGTCTTTTTGTTAACTCGGGATGAAGTTATTTCAATTTTTCTTTAAAAAGCAATTCTACATAAATTAAAATTACTAATTTATTTGAGAATGTGATCGTATTATATTGAAACATAAAATTTAATTTGGGTGTAAGGAGAAATAAATTGATTTTAATAATGAATGATATGAAGTCATAAAAAAAAGGCGCTTTACTAATACAAGAAAGAGGTTTTCACTGTCTATTTTTATTTTGTCTGAGCTCTTACGTAGTTTCTCTCCTCACCAACATAAAGAGTTTATCCCTCACTCGTATTCACCCAACAGAGCAGAATGCCATTCGGGGAATCATCCTAAAGTTGGTCCCTCCTATAATTATAGTATCGAACACACATAAGTATGGGTTTTGTTGTCTTTACGACGGAAGTCAAAGACCGGATCTTCGCACTTTGCAACCCTATCCGAGTATGTGCTCAGGTGCAACACCTCATTTTTTGCCTCCTTTGAAAAAATGACAGGGCATTTGTAGTCTGGACAAACGTGGCTTAAATGCATTTTATTTCAAAGTAATAATAACCGGAATTGCTACACTTACAACTTGTTCGTCTCAATTAATAAGACTTCTATATTTAAGCAAGTAAGGGACACTGGCCCACGCCATGGAACTATAGTAGCGTGTGGGTTTTGAAATCATTCACACCCTTTTGCTTGGGCTTAAAGCTTGTCTCTCTTCCCTTTATGTTTGAGCTCATGAAACGAAAATCTCAATAATGCACTTCAAGCTTTTAATATAACCAAGACCCTTTCCCATAATTGGAAAAAAGAAAAGAAAAGAAAAGAAAAATGATAACAAGAGATATCGTGTTTAAAGGGGAAAATATCCAAAAACACTTGTATGTTTAGCTGAAATATTCATTTTACCCATGTTAATGTGTTATAAAATCAGTCACGAAATTATCCATGAAGCTTCTAAATTTTTGAAAATACCAAGACTATACCTCACAAACTATTTATTATTTAAATAAAACTAGACAAGAATGAAAAATAAATTTCAATTATTTTGAGAAGTTTTTAATTTTAAGGTTTATTTTATTTGATATTTTAGTTTAACATATGTTTAAAATTGTAGTTAGTATGGGCTGGGAAGGGTAATCTTGGTATTTCAAAAATTTAATCGCTTCAGAGGGGATATTTTGTGATTGATTTTATGAACATGGTAGATGTTTTAGGCATTTGTATAATAAGATAGACAAAACTATTATTTAAACTAAACACAAAGAGTGCTTTTAGTATTTTCATGAGTTCAGAGTGACAAAACTTTATTGAGAACAAGCATTTAATCCCTTGGCCTCTTACCCCTTTCAAATGAGATAATAACTTGTGTTTTGTCATTTTTACATAACTATCATATAATTTTACTACAAGTTGTCAAATGAAAAGTTACAAGTTTGTGTTTTTGCATAATGAAAAAGTTCATTCTTGTGTGATTTTGTATGGACCTGATTTGGGCAAACATAACATGTTTGACAGTTAAAAACCAAATTAACCTTTTTACCTTCCAACAACACTCTTTGTTTGTTCTCTTTAACGAGTTCATACTTCGACTCAACGGTTCGGGCAAAGACACTCTTAGGCTTAGTTTGGTTCTTAAGTTTAAATTTAAGGTTTAAACTCAAATTTTTTTTTTTTTGAAAAAATTTTTTATCTTTTTTGAAAAAGTTTTTTATCTTTTCTAAAAGGTCAACAGAAGTTACTATTTAAACTTAAAAATTTCAACTTAAATTCATTCAACAAACGGCCCTTAATGAATTTTATTAAAAACCCATCAAGCGGACCATGAGATAAGTTCTTTTTTTCCCCTTTTTATTTAAAAAAAAAAAAAAAAAAAAAAAAAAAAAAAAACTTGCCAGCAGCAAGAGTTTGGCTCATATGGTGCCTAAACCTGAACCTCTGCAGAAGTAGAAAACTGTCTCTGGCATGGACAAAACCTCCATTCAGAAAATCCAACGCAAAATAGTATATATATGTATATATATACATATATATATATATACCTCATACAAGAGCCAAGACCTTAATTAAATATGCTTTGGCCTTGCAGTCATACCTGAAGACAACCTGCCTCTACATGCCTAATACGACGAACGTGGCCCGAATGAACCAGTATGTCTTTTTCTTTGTTTTGTTACTTTTTTTTTTTTTTTAATACTAATATAATCTCTTTTTTATTTCTATTTTTTGTTTCCAAAGAGTTATGGGTTCTTTAGCTTTATGTATATAGATCCTTGTGAATGTTTTGATGAAGGGAATAAAAAATGTATATAAATGTGTGTGTGTGTGAGATATACAAGGGCTACAGTAGATATGTCACTTTCTGAAAAAGATATATATAGAGAGAGTGCGTATCATAAGATAGTGACAAATTAAAAAGGGGGCTAATGTATGTAAATATTTTATCTGCATTACTCTGTTGCGAAAAAGCCAATTACTGGGATACTTCAGAACTCCTTAATCCTAATTGAATGAATAGCTAGCGGACAGCAATATCTATGACTGCCTCTTGAAATTAAATCTTGGGGTCCCCCACATTCATGTGCAATTCTTTCTTGATTTTAGCCCCACCCAAAAATACCCCATCTTAAAAAAATAATAATAATAATATAAAATATGTTTTTCATTGCATTTGTATATGTAGTTCTAATTAAAAAAAAAAAAAAAATCATTGATGTTATCCGCACTTCGTTCCTGTCCTTAATAAAAGAAACTGAAACTGAAAGTATAAAAGAAACTAAAAGGGTTGAGTTCGAAGTTGTACATTGCATCATTTCATTGAAACACTATGGCCAATACTTAATTACTTATAAGAGGTTGACTTGAACAAGACGTAAAAGAGAATTCTTGTGAGTAAGTTTTATCGTTTTACTCTATGTAAGACTTGCATAATGAATTATATAGTACGAATGGTCGTACCAAGACAGCATGCTTGAACTATGGCACATGAACATATACTCATAACTCAATCATTGTTGGGTAATGCCGGTGATTTCATTATGATGAACCTCCATCATGGACAACAACTGTAAAAATGGTGACCCTAACCCCGTACTGCAGCACATTTTGACTTTTATCTGATAAAAAATATCCTGATCAATAACGTATGTTTTCTATGTAACGTCTGATAAAAATCCACATAAAAAAAAAAAGATATACAAAAGTGACAAAATCTGATGCAAACCTAACGATTAAAAACACAGAAACATACTGATAGGTATCTACACGTCGACATATTGAAGTTTTTCTGAACCTCAAAAACCGAGGCTTAGTGTTGGTTTCTTCTGAGGGCGTTTTGTCCCAAAACCTTTTTTAAAGGCTGGTTGTCCTGAAAGGAATAAGAAAGTAAAGAGAGAAGAGTCACGGTTAAACTTTAGCCCCACAAGCTCAAGAGGCAAAGATCAATGTCCTTTAGGAACCAAAACTTGCCAAAGATTCACCCCCAATGAACAAAACAATCAGAAGATCTCCTTTGTTATTCTCCAGCCCCTCAAAATTAATCCTGGCCTTACACGTCATGTCAGCCTAACGGTTCTCCATTGCCTCGAACAGTGCAAGTGTGCAACTGGGCCTTTTTTTTTTGGGGGGGGCCCATGGTCCCTTCTCCACAGGCCAGCTCAGAGATCACTGTATCTGCATCAATGATTGCGATTGGCTGGTCCCACTTCATTAATTTTCTCATTTTTATGCCGACGTGGCGCATCTTGCGTGGACAAGACAGTCACGTTTCTTCATTTTGGGCATCCACGTCACCAACAGCCCACCAAATGACGGGCCACATGGCCCATTTCAAAGACTACTGCCACGATTGTGTTTCATCTTAAACTTAAATTTTTCATCTCAATTTTTATCTTTTCTGAAAAGTTAGTAAAAATTATAACTAGTTTGTAAAAAGTTAACTAACTCCAGCTTAAAAATTTTATTTTCAACTAACTTTCCAACTAACTTACCAAACAAAGGTTACATTCTTACCACCCAAAAATAACTCAATTTAGTGAAAATCATACGCACACATATATATATATATGTATCGATATTATGGTGGCTGTAGAACCAAAACCTCATATTTTGCATTATTGATAAGAATAGATACTTTAGTCGTAAATTAGATTCTTAACATGTTAATCTATGATCAGAGTAGTTTTGTGTCGTGCGTACAAATTTTTATAGTAGATACTAATTTATTAGACCGTTAGAAAAATTAGTTTGATAATTAAAAAGTAATTCTTAGCGGTAGTACATATATCGATCCTACCTATGCTCACCCTATTTCGAAAACAAAGTAGTTTTTACTTGCTCAACGAAAAGAGAAAAATGACACAGAATTTTTTTTCAAAGAAATGCCATTAAATTTACCTACACTTGCGTAATACAAATAGACTTGATTAATGTAACAAAAATCTAAACAATAAATACAGTGACAATACTATAACAATTCATAAAAGTTATGATATGTTACCTACTTTTCTCAAAAGGGTATTATTTTGTTTTATTTTTGAAAAATGGAAATGAAAGGTAGAAAATATATATATATATATATATAAATATAGTCAATGGCCATTATTATTGGTCCATGTGCCTCATTGGAGTTTCAAAGCATGGTACTTCCTTAATCGGGTTGGCATAGAATTTTGGGCACAAAAACAACAAAAACTCCCATTTTGTTTCAATTTATCAGGCCACTTGTGTCGGATGACAAATTCATGCTCCAACCAACAGTTATGGGCTTTCATTACCTATTGTTATGGCTGAATGGTCCGCAAAACTCAAACACGCTTTATCCTTATATATACTTTCCGTACACTGCCATTTTTCAAAATTTATGAATTTTACTTATTGTTATTTTAGTTGTGTAATCACGTATTTAAGCTTGAGTTAAAAGATAATTAGGTTTTCCCCAATGTTGAGGCGACTTACTCGAATTCATTGATTCTCGTGACACCGACTTTATGTGCTACTTATAGCTTGATAGTAAAGTAATAAGTTACAAATGAAAAACATTTTAAGTTCGAGTCTCACTAAAAATACTGTTGAAATTTTGGACAGAAGAAAACTTAGTGGTTGATTTTCATTAGTTTTTTGAGCTTAAGAAAAATAATCTATAGATCAGAAATTCTTTTTTTCTTCAATTAATTGAAATCATAATAGAAAAGGGGAAAAAATGATTTAACATTTGTGAAAGTGTTTCTCAACTCCATCCGCATGAGAGTGTACGCAATATGGGCCCATCGTATGAAAGATAGAGAGTTGGCTCCGTACAGAGTCAAATGGACGTGCTCTTATATTTGTGGAGAAGGGTGTGGGGGTAAAAATGGAGGGAAATAAATGCACTAAGAAAACAGGATATACGTACAAATGGGAGTGCACTAAATGCAGAAATAAAAACAATCAGGCTAAATGAGTGCGTGTTCATGCAAGTGTAGGTGGAAAATTAGGCAGGTGGGGCCTATGAAGGTGTCAATGTGAGCAACCACCCGACAGTAAAAGGCAAATAATAAGGGAGAGGAGTGAGATTTTCTTGAATGGGTGCTTTTGGGATGATACAAAGACACATGCAGACATGGGCGGAGTATTCTATATTTATATTTTTTTTTTTTTTTTTCAGTGGGGTGTATATTAATTTTTTTTAAGATAAAATAAATTTTAATAGGATTTACGTGAGAATTTTTTATTTTAATAGATTTATGTGATAATTTATAATTTTAATAAGGATAAAGTAGTAAAAGTAGAAACTTTTTTTTTTTCCGGAATTAATAATAGTGGGGGTTATGTGAGACAAATTAGGAATTAATAAAAATATGAACTTTTTTTTTTAATTTTTAGTAGGGATAAAATAAGGACTATATGAGAATATTTAATTTCTAATGGAGGCAAATTGTAAAAATTAGAAAATTTTTAAGACAAAATTAAAAGAACAAAAAATTTGTACAGCCCCCACTTGTACCCCATTTCCTCCACCTCTGCATGCAGACACTTGAAATCTCATGAATTGTGATGGAAGATATTAATAGGAGCCCACATTCACCACCACGCACCTCTTGTGAGATTATTGTTAAATTTCTCCACCACATTCACCTTCCTTTTTCTAGTATCATTATTTTCTAGACATGGAAAAGCATCATGTTATAGACATATCATAGCAGTAATTTCATGTTTGACTTGAGCTAGACCATAGACCTAGAGTGGAAAACGGTCCATGACTAGGGCCAATAATATATTTTGTTTACGGAAAAATTACCTTAATGATATAAATTTAAAAACTATTATATCAATATGATACAAAAATTTGATATTAAACTAATATGATATAAAATAAAACTAAAAATTTTGTTATGTTGGTCAATGGATGAAAAAAAGTGATTATTTGGGTAATTTTCTCTTTGGATAAAAACGTTTAAAAAGACACTGCGGGTCGGGACGGGTAACATATTTGTCTCATTTGACCCGGTTCATATTTACATATCACCTACTCATCTAAAGTTCAAGATATATATGGGAATAAATTTGTAAATGGGAAAAAAAGGGGTATGGTTTTGCCCCGTCTTGGACAAATGTTTGGAGATCACCGTTGAATTGAAATGTGTGTTGAAGGTACGGATATACTACTACCTGAAGTGGTCCAATGGCCAACTCAGGTTAACGTACGATGCTGATGTCTGAACTGGACTGATTTTTTTGGCCTACTTTTCTTTTGGGCTTTTGGGCTGCTCTGGATCTCCTTAACGTTAGGGTAATGGTTTTTAAAATTATCTTGCTTTCAAATTAGTCCGATCCTTTGCTTTGTAAAAACTACCAGTAATAATGAACTTACAAAATGAATCTCTTTATCGTAAAGAGATTTATTGTTCCTGACCCTACTTCACCTTAATTGTTATTTGAACAAGTAAAAGTTATGTCTTGGTCCGAGTGGGAATAGCATTTCTCTTCTATTGTGATCAATCAAATATTGCAAAGCCCTGGTACTTATTACCGGTTAGAATTGGACCATAACGGGATTTCGGTCTATACCGGCACCATAATATCAGATTAGGGAGGAATATTAGAATTAGAGATTGATAGAAAAACAAGGACATGAGCTCGTGTGAGTAGGAAATTGAAAATATCTATTCTAGTTCTATTATCAGCTATGGCTTGAATCTAAGAGAAATTCTAGAGAAACAAATATATATTTTTTTTTAAACTTTCCCAGTAGATGTTGAGGCAAATGAAAAATGGAAAATAAAACCATATCATTTCTGGTGGCCAACACATCTAACGTCTACAAGTCAAGAATAACAATATTCTGTATCGTCACTTTTGTAATGGTAATAAGCAACTTGTTAAAAATCACAATTTATAACAAGAGTTGTGTTTGCAATAATCTTTGACATGTCAATAATAATACGATATGATACAATACAATATAGTTTTTTTATAATGTGCCAACTAAAATATTATACACCGCAATTTATTGGGTTCTAGATCAACAACGAAAGCAAGAAGCTTAATAAACTAGCGGAAACCACACCGACATTTTGAGTGGCGGACGTTGCTGAGGAGTGCTTAGCATTTGGAAGCGGAGATGAGATAGGAGTGGCGGCGGTTTTCGTCACGGTGGAAGCATCCTCGGTGGAAAATAACTGGAACGGTAAGAGATCGCCGGAGGCTCCCTCTTTGTTGCCGACCGTGATATGAAGCTTTTGACCAGCCTCACAATGCTTCCCAACGCCATTATAGAAGTAGTAGTCCACGGTTTGTGTGAGGTTGAGAATCGTTGGCCCGTCGTAGTACATGTTAAACACTTTGTTTTGAGTGCATGCTTCAAAATCTTCCTTGCTTACCATGATCACATTGTTTCCACAAGGTCTGGATGGAAAAACTGAAAAATTTTCCTTCAGGAACTAAAACAAATAAAAAAGTGTACAAACTTAATAATTTATTTGGGAAAAAAAAAAGAAGAGAAATTTAAGTGGAGAGCCATATTTTTAGTACATTCTTATGATTTTCTCAATTCTCATATTAAAATTGATAATTTTAATGTTATATAATGGCAAACTTATCAATTTTAATGTTATTGTACGCATAAATATAAGGAGGTATCAAATTTATGGCATTCTTACGTATAACTCAAAAAAAAAAAAAAAAAAGATTGAAATTAAGGCTTAACAAAAGGAAAATATTTGATACAAGTTTTACTTGTTAGCGATGGTGATTAATGTAATTGTTTCAAACGAACAATGCTCCTCACCAATATGAGAATGTTTTTTAAATCAAAAAAAAAAAAAAAGGTGAGACTATTTTGATATTCGAGATGTTACCATTAAAATGGGACTATATATCGATATGTGTATAAATTAAGGCTTAACAAAAGGAAAATATTTGATACAAGTTTTACTTGTTAGCGATGGTGATTAATGTAATTGTTTCAAACAAACAATGCTCCTCACCAATATGAGAATGTTTTTTAAATAAAAAAAAAAAAAAAAGGTGAGACTGTTTTGATATTCGAGATGTTACCATTAAAATGGGACTATATATCGATAGGTATATATATGTCGGTTTCAAAATTGACATGTTAACTTTGTAATCTATTAAAAATAATCGGAATGATCCATGGCATAATTGATGGAGAGATATGACATTTGCAGTAGTTACCGAGTCGGTCACCGACACCAAAAGTTCTTGGTTTAGCCCAATCTTGAAAGAAGGTTTTGTTCTCAGGCACACGCCAGCCATGGCTTCCTCCAACAATGTGAGTGAATGCACCAACCTGTCCGATCATGAAGTAACCCAATATTGCAGCCAATGTGAAGAACATTGTAAATTTCGGTTTCGCCATAAAGTTAATTTCTTTCCCTATCATAAACTTTTTTTTCTTTTTTTTTTTTTTGCGTTGATGGAGATAGTAGATTTTTGTCTTGTTTTCCCTTCAACACCGAAAAGATGAGAATTCTAAAATTAGAATTTGTTCATATTAAATTAGGACTTTTGTGGATTTTCTGCTATCAACTGAGTTCATTTGTTTGTAATGTTTGTTTTTTTTGGGTATTTTAAGGTGATGACAAAGTCAATTAGTGCTCATAAATGGGTTATGGTTCGGTAAAAACTAGTGACAGTGCTTGCTCTAAGGATAAAGGCAACAAGGCAACTACCTAAGGCCTCCCTTAAGCGAAGGCCGCTTATTATTAGGATAATTAATTATTCTTTTCCTTCTCTTTTCTGTTTTTTCTTTCCTGTGCCACGTGTCATTTCATTTTTCCATGAAAATAACTTTGACTCTTTTTTAATCTTTTTATTGTCATTTTACCACTTTTCATAAATATTTGAAAATCCCAATTCATGTCATTTCCACTCCCTCTAAATCGTTTGATAATTTTTTTTTTTTCCTTTTCTTCTTTTGCCCTTTTTCTTTCTCTTTTAAACAAGTGTTTTCTCTTTTCAAACTACTGTTCCCTCGTAGAGGGGAGTTTAAGTTGAAATATTTACGAAATTAAATAGGAATTATAAGCATTGTTTCAGTCACCATTCTAAGCTTTCAATTCAAAAAGAAATGTTCCCAAATCAATTAACCTTATAATAAGATTAAAAAAAAAAAAATCTAAGACTTGTTACAAAAATCTAAATGTTAATTTTGGACGTAATAAATTAATTGTAAATATATGAGAAAAACTTTCTCATGTGGACAGTAAGAATATGAAAAAGTATTTCGGAATGTCACATATGAGAAAATAATGTTTTAAAGAATTGTATAAAAATTACTGAAGGAAAGACATATTAGAAAAAATATGCCATAATCGTGATTAAAGCACATCTTTCATTGTTACATGATAATATGATAATACATTTTTGAATAGTGTTGTGAACCGAATGGATAATGTAGGGCAAATTAATAATTGTAAAAATTAGGTAAATATAGAGTTGTTAAACACTTATTTAAATAAATTTAAAAAGAAAATTATATAAGAAAATGTCCATTAATCAGTATTAATCAATGAAAAATATATATTAATATTGATCAATTATTAATTAACTACACTCAATTAATTAATTATTGATTGAAAATTTTTTTAAAAGTTCATTTTCTTTAGTTTTACAAAACTTTGGTCATTTGTTAAAAAAATTCTTGAAAAAGATTATTTACTCATATATCCCCTGACAGTTTGAGATTGATTTGAAGATATTTTAAAATTTGAGATTATGAGATTGGACCAATCAAAGTAAAATTAACAATACATTTCTTTTTTTCTTTTTTGTTTTCTTTGGATTCAAAATTACCTTCCACTACAAGGGGGAAAAAAATTGCAATATTCTGTAAATGTTTAGAAAACCACGTGCCCTTTATACCGGGAGCGACCGGCCGGCGCCTGTAGTTTGCTGGAAACACTAGTCTTGCTTCTTTCCTGGCGGGAGTCCCCGTTTTATTTTCTCGAGAACCAAACAGTCAACTTCGCCTTTTACCAGGGTTTGTCCCAGGCTGTAAAACCCTATTTCTGAATTCCAAATGGAAAAATCTGGTGCTCAACCAGTTTGCGGCCAAGAGGCCATCGATCTGCTCAACTGCGTCACCGAGTCTCCCTTCGACCTAGACAAATGCACTCGTCTTCTTCATTCTTTGCGAGAGTGCGTGCTCAGCAAGGTACTTTTTCTCTCAAATTAGGACACCCTTTTTTTTTTTTTTTTGTCGATTTGTGATTTGAATTAATACCTGAGATCTGAGGGAACTCGAAGCACAATTGCATTCCGTTATGATTCTGTGAACAATTGCTTTACGTTTTCAATTCTTGGTTGATTAATTATTTTTTTAATTAAGTTGTTTTGTTAGAGAAGTAATTGAACCTAATTGACGAAGAACTTTTGATTAATCGAGTTTCATTTATGTAATCCATTTTCACCGACTGGTGCTAGCCCAGTTGGTAAGGATGTTATCAAACAATTGCACAATTCAGAATTCGATCATGAGACGACATAGAACTAAGGCATGGAATGGCCCTTGATTCATAAGTTGAAAGCTTGTTTTCGATTTCTGTTGCCTTTCAGATTATTCCAATATTAGGAGTTCGGAGTCTGTAAATCTATTAAGATCTTAGTTCTTTAATTGAAAGATTATGATGCTAATTTTGAAGGAGGCCTTCTTATTTGTGGCAAATCATTAAAATTGTCGTTAAGGACTGCAATCACTGTATTGAATTTAGATGTATTGGTTTTGATTACAAGTATAAAAATTGCGTGGATGCATACAGAACATAAACATGATTTCCAGTTTGAAATGATCGCATTTCGTTGCCAATGCAGAAAGTGAAAAAGTTCTCGATAGCTGATCAGGGGCAACAGGAAGCAAAACCTAGTGATAAGAAAACTTGATTGGAGTTTTGTACTAGTAGAATTATTCGGCTGCGATCCTTGATGAGAGAGTTTTATCCACATCCTTTTGCAATGAGTAACAACCGTTCATTTTCTTCCTTTTCAATTCTGTATCTCGGATCACTAATCCTTACTCTCCTGATGTTTGAACAAAAATAATAATCTGATTCTTTCGGTGTATTGTACAACATTACAAGCATTTAAACCCTTCTTTATGATTATCTATATGTTGAAGACTGCAATTTTCTGTGCCACTTTGTGTTGTTCCCGCTAAGAACCTTGCCAAGTTTCTATGTTTTATAGTTGGCAACTGGGAAGCATGTATTTTTTTTGGACGCAAAGGCTTTTGATTTAGAGTAGATATCAAAGACTCTTGCGATAAGTGTGCGGAAAATTACTACATGGCTTATACCAGCTTGATGGCCTCCTTAGTAAACTGCGTTTTCTTATGTAAATGCATCTATGTTGGAGAGCTTGGATACGCATAGAACATTTTTTGCGTGTTGAAAAAAGAGTCGTTTCGAGTCTCCCATCTTTTATTGTCTATAAAAGTCTTTTAATCAGTCTATAAATGAACTCTCAAGATTCATCAATCAAATGGAAATGACATGACCCAATTTTACTGGAAAGATGTTTAATTTCTCTTATACCACCATGATCACAATGCTGCCCAACAACCCATTGGCCGGGCAGGGCTTTTGATTGGAGTACCGAGCATCACATCTAGGTGTATCTTAGGGAGAAAAAGAAGAAACGCATGCTTACTGCAAGACCACCCCGTTATGATGGATGTGCATACAACTTGTTGAGTCATCCTTTGATTTCTGCAAATTGCTTCCTTTACAAGTTCCAACTAGGAGCTTAGCTGTAGAAAGCAAGAAGCATTTGACCGTTTGGCATTGATTCTTTGAGGATTTTGCTTCCATTCTAATCGTATCCACTATCCACTTGAACCCCTTAATTTCAGGGGAAGGTGGGCATCCAATTCTTTGATTTCAGCATTAGCTGGCTCATTTTTATTTTCCCTTCCGACAAACATAAATATTTGACAAGACTTAAAAGACATCGTGGAAATGGTCACGTATTTAGTTCGGAAATGACAAGAGGAAAGATGTTCTTCACTTTTTTCGCTTGGTCGTAGAAAGAAAATAAATGAGACTGCCACCAAACAGACTTAATAACATCATCAACCCCACAAATGCCAAACGGCAAGTAACAATGTGTCAAAGTCAGAACACTAGTTATGAATTCATAAAAATCCTCCAAATACATGACTTATGACCAAAATCACACAAAAACAAACCCATCTGCAGCCCAAGAGATCGAATAGACACACCTCACACAACCACCAAACCCCATTTCATAAATCTTGTCTTTGCAATCCTATGCTTTTCATTCTTGCCACTACATTCCAAAAGAGTTTCAGAATGTCCAATTTAGAAGCTGTAGGAGATATCCGCTGCGTGGATGAGATACGTCAACGCCAACGCCACCAACATCAGCACGTATGCAATCCCTTGGTCAATTGATGTTCCTGAAAAATTGACATAACCAACATTAACAAAAAGAATTTTCGTGGTAAATTAAGAAAACTCGCATTATTTACGAATACATGTTGAGAGGGACAATTAGTCGATTTCACACGCTGAGAAATGTCTGCATTGAGTCTAATCAGTTCCTCTCACACATGCACTTTTACTAACCGAACATAAAAAAAACAAAATGCTGTAGTAGTTCCGAGATATTTCCTAATTATTATTAAAATAACCACACAAATGCAGAACATTCCCAAGACCCTGCAAAGTTTCCACATTTTTACTCTTAAGACGCGGACAAATTGTAAAGCCTAATTTCACAAATTTCCTACATTTTCTCTGTCGGATCTATTAATGATCTGCAATGCAGTATCGCGAAACACACAACCCCATTGTCCCAAATCCAGATCTGCACATCAGAAAATCTCTAAAAGTACTCTAAACAAGATTCTGAGATCGAAAACTAACCGTCGCTGGTGGGAACCGGAGCCGAAGCCGGAGCCTGGGCCTGTACGGCAGGGAAGGCGGCACTACAGGCGGCACTCAAGACGAGAGCGATGACGGCGAAAACTCCGAAAGAAACCCTGGAAACCGCCATTTTCGCCTTTTTCTCCTCTTCTTTCACTCGCTAGCTTCACAAATTCAACAACGAAAATGCTTGAAAAGGAAAACTAAGGTCTGAGATTGGATCTCTCTCTGCGACGTCTCTCGGAATGAGAAGAAAGAGCCGCGCAGAGAGAGAGATTGGGATTCCTGGGGCTCCGAGAGAAGAAGAAAACCAGACGACGACGACGACGACGACGACGAAGAGAAGCGAAGGCGATTCACGAACAGGGTGTGCATATATATATAGACAGACGTATATAGATATAGATATTGGCAATAGATAGGGAGGGAGTTTGTTCACGAGGAGGAGAGAGAAAACCGGTAAAGCCGGTAATATCGGTAATTACTAATAAAATCTTTGTATAACGAAAAAGGGAGGTTGGGCCCACGCGCATGTTCTGGTTACGGTGAGCCCATCCCATGTGAGCTTTTCTCTCTCTACTTTCTATCTCTTCTGTGTCTCAGCTTTTACAGACTGTGATTCCACCCCCTTAGTTGGCGCCATATGCTGCGGTCCCCCCATCTCGCCACGAGTTGTCTTTTGATTCGTCTGTTTCTTCGCTCCGGGATTTTTTTCTTTTTTCTCATTTTCACCTTTTTATGGGATGATTTGCTCCTTTTTTTTTTTTTTTTTTTTTTTAACTTAAGGTGAAAGATTTAAACATTACACGTGTAAGGTGATCTAATATCACCATTAAAGTAAACATATAATTACTCTCTTTTAGAAAGAAAGAAATAAAATAAAAATAAGTAACTTTTTTTTTATATAAAAATTATTAAAATAAACAACAATTAATAAGATTATAAAATAGTTGAAATAAATGCTGAATTCTGTGACGATTTCCTTGGGGTCCCTCGGCATCCCATGTTAGGAGGTCTGGTAATTCTGTGGGTCATATTTTATCAAAGTGGTTTTAATTCAAACTAAGGCTATGTTTGATGAGGCAATTTCACTCAAATTAAATTATATTTTTTCATCTTAATTTTTATCTTTTTTCTGAAAAATCAACAAAGTTTATAATTACTTTTTAAAAAGTCAACTCAACTCAAACTTAAAAATTTCTTCTCATCTCAAACTCAATTCATTCACCAAACGAATCTTAAGTTTCATGTTTGGTTCAATGAGAATCCTAATATAATCTCTACTGCTGTGACTTTATACCTTATCATACAAATAAAAATTTACTAAATAAATGATATATTTATAAGATGTAAATATCATTTACATAATAAATATGAGGTAAATATCATTTACATAATAAATCTGTTGTTTATTTTAAATATTTCAAAAACTTATTATTTAATTTAATTATCTTCTCAAAACTTTTGTTTACTTCTCTCTCTCTCTCCTTCCTTTTTTTTTTTTCACTGACAAGCTTTCGGCCTTTAGTGAGATTGCCTGTTTGGTTTCTGGAGCCTTCATCCTCCAAGATGTGAACAAGAATCACCATAGTGTGAATTAAGTCGATTAATAACAAACCGAAGGAAAAAAAATTAAAAAGCAGAAGAAGAAGAAGAAGAAGGTTTTCGCTTAAGAAATTATTCAGTCAGAAAAGAGTTGAAATAGATGTTGGATACCATTAACTTATTTTGTTTAGGCATGCGTGGTAGAATAAGTCTATATGATCTTTTTTTCCCTTAAATAATGTTGACGGTGTCTAACTAATTAACCACAACATTTTAAAAATTTGAACTGGTTTTTAACTCTTTTTTTTTTTTTTTGTATTTTTAATTCTAAAGTCTTTTAATAACGTGGCACTGGCATAACAAAGTTGATTTGATACTATTTGAGATATCAAAATTAGACAGAAGCTTTATAAAGCCTTTTTTGGGTATGGATTAGAGGAGTTAGTTATCTGGTTTAATAATATAAGTAATGATAAATGACATTGTGTAGGTCATGGACATCAAATGTGGAACAATTAGTTGTATCCATCTAACTGATATATATATATATATATATATATATGTATGTATGTGCGTGCGCTTTGGAATGATGAATCCGAACATAAGACATTACATGCCAGCAAATGCCAACAAGCCCTTTTCAATGTTGCTTGGAATGTACATGTCAAAGTATTTTCTGTGACAATTAACAAACAAGATGCCAATTAGTTAAAAACATTCTGTTGTAGGGATGACAAAAATTCCTCATGAGGTGGCAGGCCAGCGACGAGGTCCGAACGGGGCCGGTTATGGCGCTGGAAATTCAGGGACGGGGAATGGATTTCGCTCGAAAGAAAACTTTTAGTTCACTGTCAAGAAATTTTGTGAAGGGTAATCTTATGTAGGATTTTTAAAAGTTTATGACCATTTGGCTAGAATGGAAGGACAAATAATAATTTTGAGGAAGATGGTTTCTTAATGATACAATGCATGTTATTCAACCATATTTATGGTTGAGACTTCATTGTAAATGCTTGTGGAAAATATCTGGTGTTCATTTTTCTTATCTTTTGTCTCTTAGCAGAGAAAGATGGGGCAAGAGTTATACACTTTTCATAAATATATATATATTAATTATATTCCACTTACATTTACGCGTGCGGAATAGACAAATAAAATAAAACAAAATTAAAAAAAAAAACACGTGGCATTGACTAGACTGTTATGTAAGCAGCGACGTAGCGTTGACTGGACTGTCATGTAAACAGTGACGTAACGTTGACGTGACTGTCATTGGAGGCAGGACGGAAAGTACATTCGCGCTTTTATATATAAGTAATAGATATATTCAAAGCATTTTCTAGTACAAACAATATTACAAGGATACTTTATAAGGTTAACGTTAATTAGAATGGTAAGAACATGTGAAACTGGTTGTACTGATTGGAGTTTGTTTGTTTACTTTTAGGATATTGAGACTGTATATGCATGTTACTCAACTCTACTTATTGGTGAAATTTTTTATAAATAACAAAGAAGAGTTTGTGGTCGTTTGTTTAATCTTATTTTGGCTCTGGGGTAGAGTCAGATATTAGTTGTTATTGGCTTGCACATCTAGGCCTTGAAGAGTACAAAGCTATCATTCAAAACAAGGAGCACTGCTAAACAGCCCGACTTGGGTGAGTCGGGCTTTAAGAATAGGGATCGATGTGCCGATCTAACTTTCAAAATCTTGACCCATTAGAATTTTTGTAAGAAAAAGTTCTTGTTACATTATATTTATCTCTATTAATTGGATGGTAACCACCAGTGGTTAAAAAAAGGAAAAGAAAACATAACTATCGAAAACTTGGTTCATACATACGCAATTGATTTTATGTACGATTGAATGAGGTTTTATGTCAATTTGAGCTTCTAAAGTTTGTTGCAGATATTTCTTGCTAAGCAGATACTGGAAATATGATCTTCAGAACTTGTGGGCAAAGTTCTTGATTAAATATGTCTACCTACCAAGAACGGCAAAAATATAAAATTGAAATAAAAATTAAAAAAAGTCGTTTTCTGAAATCAATACTTGTCTTTCTCAACAGTTAATGAAGCCAAAGTTACAGCACATTCACGTCAGCAATCTGTCTTGAATTTCAATCATGCAAATGCATTGCATTTAGACCTTACGTTTTCTTTTCTTGTTCCCCAGAATTCCAATTATTTCTTCCAACCCTTTTTTTTTCCTTTTTTTCTCAATCTTAGCTGCTCCAAAGACGAGCCATTTTGTATGTGGTGGTAGTTTATTCTCGAATACAAGTTGGGTGTTTACACATTTAAGAGAAGAAGACATGAAAATCAATCAAAGCAGATAATGCAGATTGCAGAATTCCTTAGAAGGCCCTACTGATCATGTTTCAAGACATTGAAATGACATTTATTTTTGCAACTGCTTACGTTATTGATGTGCTCTTCAAGGTAGACTTCATTGTAGGGTTACACTAGAGTAAGGCAACACTACATTTTTTTTTTTTGGGACATGTTCGTGCATCCTAAATTTCAGTCATTAAACGAGGTTAAAAAAAAAAATCCCATCATTGAACCTTTTTTAGCTTTTAACGGACATGGCTTAATCGTTTTCTTTCATCATTTAATGGTCGAAAAATAAAATATATGTTCATTCCAAAATTGTGATATGTATAAAATCTCATTCATTGAACTTTTTTCTGCTTTTAACGGATAAGACTTAAATCGTTTTCTTTCATCATTTAATGGTTGAAAAGAAGAGATATGTACATTCCAAAATTTTGAGATGTACTGGAGTTCTATGAGTGATGTTGTCCTTATTTGGATCATAAGTATGAAAAATAAAGGTGAATAGTAAATTCCAATTCTAATGAGAAAATATATTGTGGAAAACTTTTTAGATAGTGCTCAAAAGTAATCACAAAATGGAGATCGAAACACACTATGATATAGCAAAGAAAATGTGTAAAACTATATAGTTGGGGTATTACTATTTATTTGGCTTAGGA
This sequence comes from Ficus microcarpa, assembly GCA_025413485.1. Classification (NCBI taxonomy): domain Eukaryota; kingdom Viridiplantae; phylum Streptophyta; class Magnoliopsida; order Rosales; family Moraceae; genus Ficus; species Ficus microcarpa. Next base: position 20,567,648 of record CM046386.1, on the reverse strand, counting down.
TTAGAGATCATAAATGTGTTTTTATAGAAGTATTTCGTTGGAACAAGAGAAAACAAGAAGAAATTAGTGGTAGATAACCTAGGTGAGACCATAAGTAAAAAAAGGAAGGTAAGCGAGGTCCTTTTAAGATATTTGGTATGAAGTTCTTCACGTAATCACTCCAATTTAGGAGAGATCAGAATTGGGGTGCTTTGAAGGATTTGAGTCTATATATTTTCTGATCCTTTCATTCTTCTTTTCTCTCTTACCAAAAAATCATTAATGTCAAAATTCTTCCACTAATTCATCCACCTCTCTTGATATTCCTTCCATTTTCTCTCCTACCAAACACAATTATATATTTATGGGCTAAAACAAAAAAAAAAAAAAAAAAAAAAAAACAAATAAAAGGAACGCTGAAGAGAAGATCAATTTCCCTTGTCCTAACTAATGCTTATATATATGCCGTGGAAGAGAGGCAACATGTAATTTTCATATTAAATAAGAGACCTAACAAACTAGAAAGAAAACTGAATTCTAACTCTGATTGCTACTCGTCATAAGATTTCAACCTTCTTTTATGATATAGAAGGAAAGACCTGGTCTTCATCCATTTGGCCATCAAAACCGATTTCATGGTCAGGATGTAAGAGATAAGTATGAAAAACCAGTGTTTGGATGTGTCACTAAAACATTTGCATTAATTAACACGAAAGGAAAACGACATTAAAACATATATATATATATATATATATATATATTGTGGAACAGAGTATTATATATGGATGAAAACGTTTGTCAATTTTGGGGTCTATATAACAGACAAGCAAGGATGTGGAGACGTTACAAAAGTAAATTACCAAAAATTGATTTGGTAATATAACCGAAAATTAAAGTGGAGCCTATAGTTATGGTCTCTTTTGATGTGGTTGATTCTTTTCTATCAAAAAAAAAAAAGTAGCATTTTCATGCCAATTTTTGCATAGTGACAGTTAGGAGTATAAAAGTTATTGAGGTCATGACTCGGGCGATAAAGCTGCCCAGTATGAACCCATTGAAAGGTTTTAATTGCACCAGGAAAACAAATGACGAAAAAAGAACTTTCAAAAGGGTAAAAAAATATATAAAGTATGAAATTTAAAAAGTTTAAGGGTATCTTCCCAAGAAATTTACAATTCGTGTTTAGCGAATGCGTGAGTTGTTTTAAATGTATTGAGTCCTAAGTTCAATCCTCGGGATGCAATTTTTTTTTTCCTCGAGCTTTGTTATTGTGCAGTTGAACACTTGAACTTCATGAACTAGTATTCGGATTATATTGAGTCTTTTTTTATTTTTAATTTTTGATCTATGTATACTTATTGGAGAAGACGAACATTTTCAAGCAACTTAGAACGACTACTTAAGGCCTAACAAGTGTATTAAAAGTAAAAAGTAAAAACAGTGTAAGGGTTATGTTCTCAAGAAACGTGTTAAGTTGGGAGTGTGAGTTGTTTTTAATATATTGGGTTCTGGTTCAAGTCTCAAAAATGTAAGCTTCGTTTAGTTTATTAGTTAAATTTGAAATTTTAAGGGTGAGTTTGGATGCCAAACTTAAACTCATAGATTTAAACTCAATTTTTGTCTTTTTCTGAAAAAGTTTTTTGTCTTTTCTAAAAAAATCAACAAAAATTACTATTAAAACTTAAAAATCTTAACTCAAACTCATACACCAAACAGACCCTAAGTTTGAGTTGAAAATTTTGAGTTTAAGTTGAAAATTTTTGTTGACTTTTCAGAAAAGACAAAAACTAAAAAAAAAAAAAATTAAGATGAAAAAGTACATTTTAGTTTGAAATGAGATAGTGAATCAAACGAAACCGTAATATTTTTGTTAATATGCCGTTGCACACTTGAACTTGAACTAATACTCGGATTATATTGAGCCTTTCTTTTGCTCTCTACAGACTTGCTTTGCAGAATGAACATACATTTTCAAGCAACTTGGTACAACTATTTAAGCCTTAACAACTGTCTTTAGCATTAAAGGAAAAAAAAAAAAAAGAAGAAGAAGAAGAAGAAGAAGAAAACCTTGACAACTGAAGCTGCTATGATTTTGGAAAAAAAAAAAAAAAAAGTACTTCATTTCTTATACATATATATATATATATATATTATTTATGTTACATTCGACGATAAAGAGAAAAAAGGAAGGTGGCAATTAGTACATGGGCAATGAAAAGACCAACTCATCAACTAGTCCAAAGACTACTACTACAACCACATGGTAACTTATTACATATGAAATATTTCTAGAACAAACTACGCATAAAAATAGCTGCTACACACACACACACACACACACATATATATAGATATATGTATGTATGTATGTATGAGGTTTTGTGATTACTAAATCTGAGAAGGCCAAAGAAAAGCTCCCATGGCAAACTTCCTCTTCTCGTCGACATCACCGTTGAGGACGGGCAAGCCATATTCTCTCAAGAGGCAGTCCAGCCTCCACTCGGGCATGGTCTCGTAGTCGCTTCTCTTGAATCTCGGATAGTGAAGAGGCATTTGGAAGCCGCAATGCTTCTCATTCATCTTGTGACTCCCATTTGGCTTCATTCCTTGGATTGTGTTGTAGCCCGTGTTTGTAGGACACACACCTCCACTCATGCTTCTCTTTTTTTCTTTTTGTTCACAACTCTCTTCTTGAGCAAACAAGTCTTGCAAAATTGCCTTTTTTATAGACAACCTTATGAGAGAGAGAGAGAGAGAGAGAGAGAGAGAGAGAGAGAGAGAGATTCGAGTACTTGCTAGAAAAGAAAACAATAAAGGGGGGCATTTATTTTCTAGAAAGCGAGGCGTTTTGAACTTCTTTTGGGGGAAGCTAAGTTATGTTTTTTACCAACCAAGTATTTATGCCGTGTGCAAAGTTTGTGGTCATTTTGAAAGAACGTTGCTATTTCTTGCAATTAAAGCCTAGAGTTGAAACTTGAAAGCTGTCCACCAGAAAATAATAGGCCAGAGTTTTTTTTTTTTTTTTAAATTAAAATTTAATGGTTGGGTTGGGGTGTTTTATTGTTGAGTTTTGTACATGCATTATTGGCTTCGCCGTTCTTCTAGAACTTTCTATTCATGATCAAGCCGAAATGAAAGTGTCAAGTTACTCGCTTACTAACCTAATTTACGCGGATCCTCTATAACCAACGAGGGCCAATCTCATATTATTTTCTAGCATTTTATTTAAGACTACCGTTTATTATTAGTGCACGTTTATAAATGTTAGATTTTATCAAAATCACATCACGATGAATATGAGCGTATTGATCATACTCTATTGTACAATTCTCCTTGTTTTAATGTCCCCAAAAGTTGCTTACGCACGATGCCAATAATGTCTAATAAAGGTGCAGCAAAAGACTTTATACGAAGATTAATGCATAACTGAAGCTAGACTTTATTTTTGCTTACGATCTTTGTTCCACTTCTCCTGGTACAAATAAAAAGCAAAACTTCTCTAACAAGTAAGAAGCTAGATTGTGGTTGGTTTGTGAATCCTCAAAATAACATGTCTTCCCTCAAATATAATTTCTCAACTTCTTGCAAAATATAGTCAAATTTGTTACTCTATCATAAGATGTTGTTCAGATCCCCACTCAGATTTTAAGTCAAATTGTATCTACTGGGGTCTGCATCACATTATTTTGCTCTTTTAAGATTTTACCTACATGTATAATATATATTTTAATAAATAGTCCCCACAAAAGTTAAGAAAATCATTTATCACCTTCTCAAATTTTGATATATTTTAATTGGCCTCCACAATTAATGAAGAAATTAAGTTTTTCCCTTATTCAAATCTACAAATATTTATTTTCAACCGACGAAAAAAATCTACAAGTATTTACACGTTCTAAAAATTGAATGTCAATTTATCTTGATAAAAAAAAATTATTAGAGACAACTTTAATCCCATTGATTATAAAAATCTTGATTCCATCACCTCCCCACTCAAAAGTTAAAAAATAAATATGGTGAAATCTAGCGTCATCGTGATTATGGGCAACAACAAAAGTACCGGATTATTCAAGTTTTCTTACTAGACATGATCATCGTCGAGAATCTTCTTTGTGGAAAACCATCCCTCAATGATGAGGACATTAATCGTAGATATTTATCAACTCCCAATCATTCCCTCATTGGGTAGGTCTTTTGAAAATATATACACATATATATATATATATATATATAGTTTGGAGCCTGATTTTCTGTACTAATGTTTAAAATTCACTAAAAGCAATATATATGTTTATATATATGCTTTTCCAGCTTAAAAGAAGAAAAGAAAGTTCCATCATGCCAATTGCAAGAGGCGATATTTATTATGGCGATTGATCAGGTGCCCACCTCCTAGTACTACTTACAAGCTATATATATACATACATACAGACATATATATATATATATATATTATTACTAATATTGCTTTTCTTTCCTTTTGGTTTTCCTCCTTGCTTGCCGTCCAATTAGTTCGTCACCCGCACTTCCTTAATTGACAACCTTTTTTTTAATAGAATAATTAGCATCTTTTCTTCATGTTGAAAGTTAAACAAATAATTATGATATTTTTGGTACAAAAGTTTACGATCTAGTCATCATAAGGACGTTTCGTTGACAACAAGGAAAGTTTGAACAAGAGTTAGAAACGACAACAACCTGAATTACACACATTTAAAAAAAAAACACACACACACACACATTAAGCAACATCCAAATGAAAACGACAATAAACACAAAACAATTTAGGGGATGTGAAAATGGCTATAAGATAGCTCTTAAAATTACAAGGACTTGAATCACAGCGACGTGAAAAAAGGACGCCTAAGTAAAACGACGCAAATCAATGAAACATGCAGCTACGAGTTTTTTTTTTTTTTTTTTTTTTTTAATGAAATGAAAATGAGCACGTGCAAAGAAACAATATCAACAAAAGCGATTACACCAAGATATGTAAACACCTGCATGAAAAGGAAACGACAACAAAACACAAAATCCACGTAAAACGACAATAGCAAGAAACACCACAATTGATAACAGCATGTATAAAAGCAAGGATGAATCAAAGACCACCACTAAAAATCAATAAAATCGACAACGATCACAAAAACATCATATTGAAAAATGAAAATCTTAAAAAAAAATGATAATAATAAAATAAAAGTAATCGAAACACTACATGAAAACCACAAATTTTGAGAAAAACGACAATGTCACAGACAGCCTACAGGAAAACGACAACAAAGTTTAAAATCGATAAGTTTTTGGAAACATCGACAAACATAAAAACATTCACAGTATTCTAAATATAATGACAACTTAAAGACGACAAGCTCGCGAAAATGGAAAACCACTTAAAACAGGGGCAAAGTAATGAAATGAAAAATCACAATAGACAATGACTATCCAGAAAACGACAATAGTTTCCAAAACGACAACCATGTAGAAACGACAACAAAAGATTAAAAAAAACGCATAAAATAAAAATAAAAATAAAATAAAAATAAGAACACAAAAGCAACGTCAATTTAAAAATCGACAAAATATTTTTTGCTGTTACCACCTACACAAAGGAAGTAATAGAATTTAGAAACACGGGGAAAAAAAAAAAACACGACACAACAGAAAAAACAACTACATTAAAATGGCACAGATTAATACGACAAGAGCATAAAAATGTGAAAAACGAAGAGAGAGCAACGTGAAAAAAAGGTAATGAAATGACAACAAATCGCAATAGACAATGACTAGTTAGAAAACGACAAAAATTAAAAAACGACAACCAAAGATTAAAAAACGCATAAACCAAAAATAATAATAATAAAAATAAAAAGAACATAGAAGCAACGACAATCTAAAAACCGACAAAATACCCTTTTCAATTAATACCTACACAGCAAGTAATAGAATTTAGAAACACAGGAAAAAAAAAATTAAAACGACAACAGAAACGACAACTACATTAAAATAGCACAAATTAATAAACGACAACAATCATAAAAACGAAGAGGCGGCAACCGCGTAAAATCGACAGCAACGTGAAAAGTGAAAAACAATCAAGAAAAGGAAACTACATGAAGTCGGTCGTCGCATTTCAAGAAACGACAATTGAACATAAAAAAAAGACTAATAGCCAAAATATACGACAAGTTTTTAAAATGATATTACTTTCAAAATCGAGAACACGTGACAAATTCAATCGCGCAGGAACGACAACTACGACAAAAACGTAAGAAGGCAACGACAGCAATATTTTCAGCAACAATAACTTGAAAAACGACCATCAACAAAAATCAAATAGAAATTAATTATTAAGAACGGCAACATAGAAACACCACCAAAAACACAAAATAAAAGATCCGTAAAAAGACCAGGAAAAGGCTGAAAACAGATAATTAAAAGTTGAAACAACTATGAGTTGACAGACGACATAAAAATAACGACAACCACCCTAAACGACAACAAAAACCAGAAAAGGAACATTATTTAGAAGCAACAACAATCGGGGGAAAAAATAATTAAGAAAACTATAAAAAAGACAATAACTTGAAAAACTAAGTGAAGACGGGAGGATATAAAAATTTAAACTTCAATTTTTTATCTGAGGAAAAAAAATGTTTGTGACAAGTATACATAGTACTAACAATTTTGGTCAAGGACGTCTAGGCATAATTTCGGGGTCACTTTTCATGAACGTAAAAATGGTTACTTATAATACATTATTGAAAGAACCAAGGCAAAGAATAATGATCAAATCTGTTTCACACATCAAATAAGCGAGCAGGTGAATTTCCGGCAAGACTCGATTCTTCTCTTTTCCAAAGCAATTGCTGTGACGCCAAAGTAGAACAGGTGGAATTCCAGGAGTTAATCTAGATGCAAACTATAGATGCAGCCACTTCATATATTCCTAGTATTGAAATTTCGGTAAGGATCCGTCTTCTAACAACGAGTTACACATCATGAATCTGTTCTTTGTTCGATAGACACTTCTTTCAGACTCTCAGGAGCAGCTTTAGCTGTAGCAGTTATATCTACAAGCATGTTTGGGGGAGCAAAATACATGTGCAGTGACATCATGCAGATGATAATTCCCAAGAACAGCTGCAACAACACGAGGGAAAAGATTGCAAAATCGTTAGTGATTTGTTACACGCTTACTTAGCTCCTTGATTTCATAGAAGATTTACAGCCACAGGTGGACTGATATATATATATATATATATATACCGACTTATGTATTCAACTTCTACCTGCAATGTGGGCTTGAAGGTGAAAAGGTAGATAGATAAAACCATTGTCAGCAGCATTGCCATTGATGTTGAGTACACCTGAAATGAAGCACATAAGCGAATGGTGTTGGTTATTGTTTTTCGGGAGTCTGGACACTCATGACTTGCAGTACAAGAAAAATAGAAAAGTGGTTAGATAGACTTGTATTGTCTTAAATCTCCAGCCTTGTGAACAAATTTCACAAGTAAATGATATACGACATAAGTGCTTATCAATCTTATAGCTTAATGCATTTGAACTTCTAAACATCCTCCTGACAAGGTTCACTTGCTGAACCTAAGAGTTTGAGAATTCTAAGAAGTTGAGTATAACCATCGCATATACTGGAATACTTGTGGTCTGATCACTAGGTGGCCGATAATGGAACAGGAGGAAAAAACTAAAAGGTTCAAAAGATAGCCTGGCTTTGCAATCTGTTACCTTAACAATATTATCAGCGTATTTCATCAACCAAGAGACCAACAAGCCAGTTGATCCAAGATTTAAGACTACCATCCATGTTGTAATAGTGTATCCGTTGAGAAGACGCTGCCACCAGGGTCCATTTTCAAATCCATGCCTGAAATCGTCCACAAGAAGCCGTGCCATGTTGAAAATTGCACCAAATCTGCAAAGAACAATAGAAGGAGAAGGAAAATTGACAACATCTATCATGACGAAGAAAATCTAAATCAGCAGAAGCATCTTCACAAGAACTTTCAGAAATGTCATAAATGAATAGATTTTGTGTCACTATTATTGGCTTATAGAGCAGTACTCGTATTTTCAAGTATATGCATGTAAATTTTAACATATATAACAGCATATCACAATTGATTTCACTCTGGAAACGCAAGATGCACTGTGAAGAAAAGATACCTACGTATACAATTGCACATTCTGCCAATACAAGCTATCATTGTTCTTCTTCATCAAAAACTCAGTGTAAACACCAGCCAATGCAGAAAGACAAGCAGATAGGATGCCCAACATATACCCTTGGATTGGTGCTGAGAATAAAGAATCACACGAAGCTTCTCCACAACCTTTAACCTGTAACATTACAGAGGAGTCACTAACCAAATGACCATTCTTTACCAAGGTTTCTGTAGTCTTAAAATAGACAGAAGTCACATTTACTAATGAAATAGCTGAAATGTTATTATGAAAGAAGACCAAAAAACTATCAGTAAATGTTAGCTTTCAGTTGGTTGAGACAGTGGCTCATATTCACTTAAACTCAAGGCTCGGTGTTACTATCCAAGTACAAAGGAAAAATACTCCAACCACTACATATCAGAGCTATTTCCACCGAGTAATAAGGTCGGAAAACAACGTGATGAATTGCAGGCAACCAATGGCAGTCCAGAAAGTGGGAAAACAGCCATAAAGGATAGCTTTTGAAATCACCTGACTTGTGGTTGTTCCAACAGCTAACAAAACGATTGCCATCCATTGCAGATTGGACAGCCTCCTCTTCAGGAACAGCCTTAAAAAGTACAAAGCGGAACCAATCAATTGAAAACAACGATGCAAATTGATGTCAAATAGAATGCATTAAGAGAAAGTAGTAACAAATGAAATCTAAAGTAGGTACCTGAACAAGATACCAGTAGTGACAATCTTCAGATTGCCCATTATCTGATATGTGGATGTATCAACATAAACGAGGGTAGCAAACTGAACATTGTTGTGAATTAGATATATAACCGAGGGAATAGGATATAGGCGTACGCTCTTCCAATCTGTAGTCATCCGTGTTGAAGGTGATGCTTTACATTCTCTCCAAAGAAGGATACTAGAGACTACTAGCTGTTTTTTCATCAAAGAACAAAAATGTAAACGAATTCAATAGTTTTGAAGAAAATTTTTTTTTTCAACCATGAGTCAAGAGGTAAACTAAAAGTAGTTTGCTTGTCAAACAATCTCTAAATGAGGAGAACTTAAGTGAAGTACCTTGAACACTTCCGCAAGAAATGGAACAGTTGCGTAGTCATACATATACCTTCCATTACTTTGGGAGAGCGTTGTTAATATTCCCTGAATTATTTCAGTAGGAAAAACATTAATTTATAAAAGATTCAAGATTCAAAATAGATAATTCTTGGCTTGAAATGTACAACCAAGTAATCTGAATCTCTCTTATGCAAGAAAACAAAATCCACAAAATTCGTCAGAATAGACTCAATTCCTTACCCATTTAGTCCTCTTCCGTAACAGTTATAGAAGCAAATACACTCCAAAAGTACTCAATCTATTGAGTATATATATGTTAGTTACCATTTGATCAAAGTGGAACTCAACTCTATAACACATCCAAGAGTTCAATTTGCACATTAAGCTACAAAGAGCCATGACTATCCAAGAAAAGACTTAACTCTCTCTATCTAGAAAACCAAATTAATACTTTTCAACAACTATCACTACTTTCTCTAAAATAGCGAAATTCAGTGCAACTGCAAGAACTTCTCTACAGATTTTCCTAGCTTTATTTTACACCGCGCTTCTGTACTAAAAGTCCATTACTTTGTTCTTAACCAGAGCTTTAACAAACTAAAAATGTGATTATAATTCATCACAAACTCAAGATTTAAAGCCACTTCTCTTTCAATCACCAACCTTTCTCACTCAACCCTCAGCAAGAATAGACAATAATGAAATACAAAATTAAAAATTCAGAAGCTTTCCCATAATTGCATAATTTAAACCTGCCATTTTCAAATTGATAACAAATTAATCAATCGAAAACAAAACAACGACAAAGATTTTCTCCGTAGAAACTAAATTGGGACAATAACTAGACAGGGAAGTCGGCAAAAAACTAACTGATTTAATTTCAAGACACGTTAAATCCAAAACATTTCTCCATTTCTGTAAAAATATAACAAAACCCATATCTTCTTCAACTCTGATTCAGACTTCGGGAGCAGAAAACCAAAGAGATCTAACAAAAACTAATTGTAACTTACGAAAGAAGAAGATAAAGAGTAAATGGGGGGTTCTTTTTTTTTTTTTTTAATGAAATTCAAATTAACAGACCTGAGAACTGGTGAGAACGGTGAGTAAAGCGGCAACGAAGTACCACTGCATCGTCTTCTACGTGGGTTTTTTTTTTTTTTTTTTCCCGAGAAATGTTGTTGAAACTTGATTAGAGTACTGGAAATGTGCTTTGCATTTTCTGGGAAATAGTTTGTGTGATGGGTTTCTGAGCTGAATTATTTGTACTTCTTAAAAGCAACGTAATTAAGGAAGGATTTGGTTCTGGTGGGAAAAGACCCACCGGAGAAAATCAGCCAGTCACGAGGCACGACCCAACCCAGAAATTGAAGGGCAGAAAAATAATAACTGTAAATTGTGTTAAAAAAGAGTTAATTACAAATACTTAGCCCTTACTTTTATTTTATCTTAAATTTATGACTCTCTTTTAAAAATTACAAAGGTTTCCTTTAAATAGGTAAGTTTTGATAGAACCCTTTTGATATATCTTACCAATATAATTTATTTTTAAATCATTTAAATGTAATCAAATGACTAATATGTTATTTGTGCATGATAATATAATGTACCTTATGTATGATAATTATAATGCACCTTATATTATAATAATCTGGACTAAAAAATTAAAAATAAAAATAAAAAACTAACCTTCATCGATGAAAGGTTGGGGGGGCACCTTTTCTCAGTAGAGATGGCGACTTCACTAGAGGTCGCGTGTGAGGGGGTCGCAAGCCTGCGGGATCTAACTGCGAGAGGGCCATTATCTTGGGGGCTCCTTGGTTTTTTTTTTTAAATTATTTTTTTCCTTATTTTTAATATATAATACTATAAACTAATGTACATTATAATTATCATGCATAAGCAATATCTAAGTCGTTAAAATTTATCGAATAGTCTATAAAATGAGCTTTTATTGGTACGGCTTTTAAATGAGACTTAACCACAGCTTTATCCCCCTTAAAATTTGAAAATCTTTTTTTCAATGTTATATTTATAGGGTAAGGCTGCGGTAGAACCCCTTTTATATACCCTATTGATAAAGTCTCTTTTTAAACTGTTAAGATATAATCAAACAACTAATATGCTATTTGTATATGATAATTATAATGCATTTTACCTTATACTAGCATAAAATAAAAAATTTAAAATATATATAAAATAAATTAAAAAGAAAACACTATCCATTCCCTCTTCGATCGCCAGCGACGTTCCCTGGCTGACGACCCCCTACTGACGAGCCAGTCCCTTACCCCCCCCCAACACCGACCAACCCCCTCCACAAGCTCAATCCCACCCCACCCCAAAGCCAAATCTGGTTGGCGTTTAAGGGGGGTGGGGGGACGTCAACGTCATGGGAGGGGGGGCTCCTCTGCGTCGTCGCCAGCATCAGGAGGATGTCGATGGACAATCGCTAGACCAGTTTTTTTTTTTTTTTTTTTTTTTTTGCTTTTTGCTTTTTTAAATTTTTTTGAATTTCTATTTTTATTTTTAATATATAATATTATGAGTTAAAGTATATTATAGTTATCATACACAAGTAATATCCCAACCGTTCGATTATATTGGACGGTTTAAAAATGAACTCTACCGATAAGATATATAAATAAGACTTTACCAAAAATTTACCCATATTTATATTTACATATTATTTGGAGCAAGAAAAGGACCAAAAGACAAAAATATCCTCAATCAAATTCTGGTAAGACAAATGAAATCACACATGGAATACATGAACGAATATTAACGAGGGGAGTAGGACGAGGGAGAAGGCGTAGAATCACAGCTAGTTTGGGATTGAATCAGAGATTGGGAGGAAAATAACAATTGTATTTTTTTCTTATTGGTAAGTGCTAATATTTTGTTAGATTAATTTTTCAACGATCTTAATTATGATTGGAAATAGTTTTGCATCGCATATTGTACATTTGAACAAATAAAGTCGTTGAAAAATTAATCCAACTATTAATGTTTCTTATCATATATTTTTTCTTTTTCAAAGAGTATATTTTCCATAGTTGATTTGAGGATATTTTTGTCTTTTACCTTTTTATGTTTGAAAAGTGTACAAAGGATTAAATAGAAGTGTATTTTATATTTAAAGGACAACATTGTAATTTTCTCGAAATGGAGTGACAAATTTAGGGTAAAAAAATGAAACAACAAGGCATGCTTATGTACTTAATCCAATATATATATATACATGTGTGACTACTTTTATACTCCTAAATTATATGTCAATTTTCATTTTATCCGTTAAATTTTAAGTAATCTCACTTCACTATTTCAATCTTTAGATTAGTCTTATTTACCCCATATCGTTAGACTTTTCATTAAAAATAAATGGAATACACCCAAAACATGAGGTTAAGCATAGTAGTCCAAAAAAAAAAAAATCTCAAAATTACTGCATGGCCGTTGAATTTATCTATTCCAATAAGGTAAAATCTCAAAAATTTCTCACTAAAGTATTCTTTTTGTACGGTTTGTTTTTAATTAAAATTCAAACGGAGTGCTTGAAAGACACTAATTTTGGAGTGCTAAAGTGGAAGTTTTTAAAGACAGGGAGCAAAGTTGAAATGCGTATAAAGTGTGGGTATAAAGTTTAGAAATAAAAACGAAATAATCTATGTATGCATGTATGGTGTATATATTTTCGTGAAACCCACAAGTACCAAATAAACATTGGGAAATTATACCAACTAGCATATTTTATAAGTACCTTTAAAGTTTATGAAAAGTTTCTTAAAAGATGATGAATTATAGCATATATTTTTATAAATCTTTAGATTTTCTTGGATTTTTTTGCAAAAACTTAAATATTTATGGTCAATTTTTAACGACAAATTTAAGTGCATGATTTCATGTTAGAGAATGAAAATAAAGGAGGGGGTTTTTTTTTTTTTTTAGTATTATTATGTGATCATAAATTTGATTATGTTATTTATTATTATGTTTAAAATTTTATGTTATAATTTATTATTACTCCTTTTAATAATGTTATTTTGTTCTTTTTCCTTTTTTTTTTTTTTTTTTTTGAAATAATACAACGAGAAAAGGCGACAGTAATTTAAAAACAACGACAAAGGTAAAGCGAGAAGACGACAGCAAAGACAATAGCGTGATAACATAAAACGACATGAAAAGAACCTCCCCCCAAAAACGACCAAATCCATAAAAACATGCAGAGAGAGAGAGAGAAGAGAGAGAGAGAGAGAGTGACAACCATGTGGAAATTGGAAAGAAATAATAATACCTTCAAAGCGATAACACCAAAATAAACGAAAACTGCAAGAGAACGATATAAGTACTTGAGAAAGAACGACAAAACACAAAATTAACGCAAACGACTATAAACAAAAAAACGACAATGGCAAGAAAACAACAATAATTTCAAAAAACGACAATAGAGGATAAATCTACAAGAACCTGAAAACGAGAACAAACACAACACAACACAACACAACAACAGACAAAAAACGACAAAAACGAGAACAAACACAACACAACACAACAACCGACAAACAACGATAATTCAAAGGTGAAGAGCTTGGGAAGGAACCTTAAAATGACGCAAATTAATAAATTTGACAGCTGTTAGTCTATCATAAAAACATCATAACTGAACATTAAAATTAATTATTAAAAAAATGAAAATAACCATAAGCACTGCATGAAAACTACCTGGATTTCAGATACGTGAATGAATCATAAAATCATGTTTGAAAAAAAGACGGTAAATTCAAACACGACAATAATAAGAAAACGACAGTAACTTGAGAAACGACAACAAAGGTTAAAATCGATGAGTACTTGGCAACATCAATTAGCGGAAAAAGATAAACAGAATTTTAAAAAACGACGATAACTTAAAGACGACAATAAAAACGAAAGCCACATAAAAACACACATTAGACATTGACTAAAATAAAATGACCAAAAAAAAAAGTGAAAACCACTGTGAATTAAAAAAGGACGGAAACAGGAAGACAAGAGTAATTAAAAAATCGACATAATGTTGAAGAACAAAATATATTTTTCTTGATAAACTAGAGGAATGTCCTTTAATGATACTATTAAAGAATAGAAACTTCGAATTCTTTTTCATTTATGCTTTTACGCTGACTAAAATACTTGTAGTATTTAAGTTGCCACGTCTCATGACTTATCACCGATGGTTGAAAATTGGAATCACTTCTCTGGTTACTTATTAGATGAATGTTCATACATACCATTATATTTTCAAAATTTAATAATAGTCACTCGAAAAATTCAATAATTAACCTCTATTTGATTCGTCAGTTAGAGATGAAATTTTTAAATTGAAATTAATTAATTTTTTAAATATTAATTATAATTTTTGTCGATTTTTTAAAAAAGACAAAAATTATAATAAAAATTTTAAGTTAAATACAGCACACCAAACGCATCCTTACTTTTAAAAATTCCGAGGGTGTCCTTTTCAAAACTTTTTGTTGGTTTCTAGAATCACAAACTCAAATTGATAAGTTCATGGTTAGATCTGGCTAGATTCGCAACCCAACACCGGCGGCAAGTTTCACAAATATTTTATTTACTTATTTTAACTTTCATAAATATAATATTTTAATATTCTTTTCATATTCCTAGTCACAGCCCAAACAAATGTTGTTTGTTTTCTTTCATTTCATTTTATTTTATTTTTTCAGAAGAATAAAGTTGAATTTCTTTCATCTAATTCTCTTTTTGGCCAGAAAATACTTAAAATTCTCTTCTTCCCGATACAAAACCGAAGAACAAATTTCATTTCAGTGGAACAAAGCAAATTTGATGATTAATATAATGCAGGCTTTAATGCATGATTAAGAATTTAAATGTATACTTGCATCACTGTTTTGAGACTGTATTTAAAAACTATTTATAAAGTTTTTAAAAAATAATTTATCTTATTTTTTTAGACCTAAGAACTGACTATTATCTAACAATCAAACTTTGAAGGCTGCTTTCAAAGCTCATAATATCCATCCCCAATTCTTCTGGTCCAATTAACCATTTACTTTGAATTCCAATTTCCAAACCATGAAATTATTCAAAAAAAAAAAAAAATCCAAACCATGAAAATGACTAGTACTATTATATATATACATATATATATTAAAGAAAACAGAAAAGAATTATTTTCAATGATCTATATTATAGTTGAAAAATATTTGAAAAATTGTTCGATAATTAATAGGAATCAAGAATAGAAAATGACAAACCTAGAAAAAAGAAAAAGAAAATGATGTTTGGTTCAACAATCAAGGGTCATTATAAAACATCATTATCACAAATATTAATCAAACCAGCCTTCTTCTTTTTTTTTTTGTGGAAGATGAGAAATGGTCATTACCAAACCCTAACAACACCGCAGTGCATCCATTGACTTCGTCCGCCAATGGTGGAGATGGTTACACGTGGCGATATTTAATTGGCTTATGCGAGTGGAACCCACCACCTTGACCACATTCATTGGCTATAAACGTTATTCTAGTGAGGGAAGTTGCCATCACGGACGTCACGCCATGGAATCTCGCTGTCTCTCTCATCTCCCAAATCACCTTAAAAACGTTAAACGTGCTGTGCACACTAGCATCCGTATGATGCCACGTGGCACAACATGATTGGACGAGATTCTTATGATGTAAAATAAGATAAATGGATTCCACGTCCTACATCATTTCATCATGTTTTTTTTTTTTTTAATCCTTTTTTCTTTTTCGACATTTTATTCGCAACAATGGTCACAACTTACGAGAAGAATTTACCCTCGCATGTAAATAAATAAATATATATATAGTTTATTAGTTTTTTTTTTTTAAATTTCTGGACACAACTTTATAACAAACATCCATTTGGATCGTTATTTAGAATTTAAATTTTTAAATTAAAGTTGATTGATTTTTAAAAAATTAATTATAATTTTTGTTGATTTTAAATTAAAATTTTTTTTTATTTTTGGACACAACTCTATAACAAGCGTCCGTTTTTATCGTTATTTGGAGTTAAAATTTTTAAATTAAAGTTGATTGATTTTTTTAGAAATTAATTATAATTTTTATTGATTTTCAAATTAAATATAAAAATAAAAAAAATATAATTTAATTATAATAAATTAATATATTAAACAAAATATAAGTGTTACATGTTTATAATAAGTTTCATAAAACTCACACACACACACATATAGATACATTACACACACAACCTCTTTTACTTTAGATCCATGCGAAAGGATTGTAATGATGTTATTTTGTAAATAGACGTGGTCAAAGAATAGTCGTCGGATTGTTTACCAAAGTCCTTTTTACTTGGTGCTTTGAAGGACTCTTTTATCAACTTTTAGCTGGCCATTCTTATTTCTTCCATTCTCTTCTATCATTAGCTTTCCCAAAAAGACCTTTTGCCTTTTTATTTATTTATTTATTTATTTTTTATTTACAGGTCGGCAACATGAGTTAAAAAAAAAAGGTACGAGAAAATAGCTGGCCACCGTTAACTAACGACCCCCTTCCCACATAATCACTTTAACTAACTTAGACCATTTGAAAAAAAAAAAAAAAAGGCCTATGTCAATAACTCAATTTTACATTTGGTAAGGGGTGATTCGATGACAAGATAGACCTACTTATAGACTATGTTTTTATCAGGTTTTAGATTCGTGGCGTAACACACATAAAATCTAACATTTGATAAGAAAAATTATGTGTTGTCTTCTTCTCAAATCTGGAGTCTATTAACTGTGAAAATTTAGAGTCAACTTCCTTATCATTTCATCGATCCAACTAATGAAAAACAGTTAGCAGACTCTAATTGGAGTTAAATTGAGACGGAAACATGAGAACACAACATATATATATATATATTTTTTTTTTTTGCTACAAAAAAATGAACATAATATATTGTGCTTTAATGCATTCTAATTTTCAATGTTATATCTACCTTTTTCATAATTATTGAAACTTTAAAACTTATAAAGATATATTTTAATATTGTAAATAATTAGATGGAAAAGTCAATGCATCATTTAATATAATAAATTATTAAATTTGACATTTTATATATTTAATGGCAAATTCATCACAAAATATAATAATTGTCAAATTTAATATTAAGAAAACATTTATTAGACAGTTTTCTTATCCAAATGTCAAATTTAGTTACATTACATTGGAGATGCTAATATAGTTTTGATTGCATATTAAATTTAAGAAAAGTTTTACATAGTATTATAATCAATCTCAACTACTAAAAATGGAGAACTTTTGAGATGGTGATCAACTCACATCATCCCATGTAAACAAAAGATGTAACAATTTTATTAGATAACGTAAGTTAATTTAGCACAATTAAAATTCATAGGCCAACTTTTTTTAGGGAACATAAGCCAACTTATTAAATACAAAACTTGTTTAGCTCAACCTAGGGACAAAAGTGACTATTATTCATTAAAAAAAAAAAAAAAAAAAACTCACCGTCTAAACGTCAACGTTTGTGATAAGTAATTTAGCGGTGGCTCTCGACCGTTAACAGCGAAAAGTGAAAAACAGTAACGGTCTTTTCTTTCTTTATTATTTGTTTTTATATGTATATAATGGAGACGAAACCCGCGGGAAGTACACCGAGCCAATGCGAATACTTATATATATATATATATATATATATATTTATACACACACACACAGAGACAAATATATGTATATATATAAAGAGTGTTATAGGCGTAATAATGCCAGACTTGTTCAACGGCCACGCTTCCATTCCCAGTCCATGCCAAACAAAGAAACTGCTTAATTCCCTTTAGGCTTAGCTTTCTCCGAAATACAAGTCCTTACAGAAAAACCCCACATTTCCACCTTGGACTTTCCGTTTTCATTTTTCAACCTCTTTTTTCTTCTTCTCGTCTCCCTGTATTTGTTCTGTTTTTAGACTCAGTACACAAAATTAGAGTCTCAGGAAAAAAAAAAAAAAAAGATTTTTAAAATTTTTTTTATCAGGCGTTTCTTGACGAGGCGCTGGTTCCAAAACCTGTGAGTTGTATTGTTTTTATTTATTTTTTTTGAATTTCTTGACATGGGATTTTCTCCATCTGTTTCGTTTCTGTAAAATCTTTGGTTTGAATTCCATTTTGTTATTGGTTATTCTTTGACAAGATGAAATAGAAAACCCTTCAACTTTCTTGTTTAGAACCAACCAAGAGAACAATTTTTAAATGCAAAAGCAGTTTTTACATATTTATTATCACCAGGTTTCTTTATTGTTGGTACTTCTTTTTGTTTGTTTTACATGTCTTTATATATCTATCTATATATATTTATGGAAAAAATGTTTGACATGCTCTTCGTGGTTTTGATATTCTGTTCATTGTTCTATATGTAGGCCTTGACTTGTTGGCTTTTGGTGAATCATCTTGAAGATCAGGATCGTATTCATTTCAATTTCGGAGGGAACCCGAATCGTGATCTTCTCGATTCCATAGCCGGAATGGAACAATTCCGGCACGTCGGGGAGGTCCTCGGAAGCCTGAGGGCTCTAATGGTGTTGCAAGACGACATTCGGATCAACCGGAGCCAGTGTTGTCTGCTGCTTGACGTCTTCACTTTGGCGTTCAACACGATCGCGGAGGAGATAAGGCAGAATTTGAAACTGGAGGAGAAGAATTCGAAATGGAAAGCTCTTGATCAGCCATTGAGAGAGCTTCAAAGGGTGTTCAGAGAAGGAGAGATTTATGTTAGGCAATGTATGGATTCCAAGGACTGGTGGGGCAAAGCAATTAGCCTCCATCAGAACAAAGATTGTGTCGAATTTCATGTCCACAACCTGTTCTGCCATTTTCCTGCTGTTATCGAGGCCATCGAGAATGCAGGGGAGATTGCAGGACTAGACGAGGAAGAGATGCGGAAGAGAAGGGTTGTGCTAATGAAAAAGTACGACAGAGAATGGAACGACCCGAACCTTTTCCAATGGCGATTCGGGAAGCAGTATTTAGTCGCCAGAGAGATCTGCAAGAGATTGGAGAATGCTTGGAAGGAAGATAGATGGAATCTTATCGAAGCACTTCAGGAGAAGAGAAGCTCCATTTCTTCTTCCTTGACAAAGAATGAGCTACGGCTTGCGGAGTTGTTGCTTCATAAACTTAATGGACCGGAGGCTAATAGGGGAAAACTCTTCCCAAGCTCAATTCTATTGGGATCAAAGGACTACCAAGTTCGGCGGCGATTGGGAGGCGGAAGCCAGTACAAGGAAATCCACTGGTTGGGGGAAACTTTCGCCTTAAGGCACTTCTTTGGCGAGACTCAACCATTGGCTTCGGAGATCTCCAATCTGCTTTTGCTTTCGCACTCGAATATAGTGCAATACCTTTGTGGGTTCTGTGATGAGGAGAAAAAGGAGTTTTTTCTTGTTATGGAGTTGATGAGCAAGGATCTCTCAACCTACATGAAGGAGAGTTGCGGCCCGAGGAGGCGGATTCTGTTCTCACTTCCTGTGGTGGTTGATCTCATGCTTCAGATTGCGAGAGGCATGGAGTATCTCCATTCACAGAAGATCTATCATGGAGAGTTGAACCCTTCTAATATCTTCCTCAAGGCGAGAAACCCCACAGAAGGATATTTGCAGGCAAAGATCTCGGGTTTCGGGTTATCATCCTTGAGAAAGAAATCCAATTCTCAAAACTCGCCGAACCAAAACGCGACGATTGATCCCTTCATTTGGCATGCCCCGGAAGTTCTAGCCGAGCAAGAACAACAACCGTCGGCGAGCTGCAAGTACACAGAGAAAGCAGATGTCTACAGCTTTGGGATGATTTGCTTCGAGCTCTTGACTGGGAAAGTACCTTTTGAAGATGGACATCTTCAAGGAGACAAGATGAGCCGAAACATAAGAGCAGGAGAGAGGCCTCTTTTCCCACACCCGTCGCCGAAATACCTTGTCAACTTAACCAAAAGATGTTGGCAAACCGACCCAACTCTGCGTCCAAGCTTTTCATCCATTTGTAGAATCCTACGTTACATCAAGAAATTCCTTATCTTGAATCCAGACCAAGCCCTGCCATTGATTCAATCACCTTCGGTAGATTACTGTGAAATTGAGGCCGGATTTCTCAAAAAGTTCTCTGCAGAGGGGTGTTCCGATGTTTCCTCAGTGTCACAAATTCCATTTCAGATGTATTCTTACAGACTTGTTGAGAAGGAGAAGACTTGCACAGCAAGCAAAGATAACCACCACCAGGAGATGATAAGCGACACGGGCTCGATTTGTAGGGATTCAGCCTCAGTCTGCAATGACGAGTATGCGTCCGTGATAGAAGATCATGCTGTGCTAGCAAGTGACACGAGGTCCGTTTGCTCCGAGACACCAACAAAGAGAGTTGCCAAGAAAGCTCCAGAATTAAGGGGTAGAAAAGGCTCAGGTCAGTTTTTCGCTTCAAGTTCATTTCTGCATTCATTACATTCAAACATTTCAGTCTGAAAAATGTTTTGGTTTGGTTTGGTTTGGTTTCTCAGTGACACCGAAAGCTCAAAGACCGAGAAAATCACCGTTGAATCCAGGCGGTCGGAGTTTGAAGATGAACGGAGACGGTCAGGTGAAGTTTGTTACGAGTCCTTTGAGACAAGGAAGAAGCAAAAGTACTGGTCGTATGTCGGACACAGGGATACACTAGCTTTTGTTCCGTTCACCTGTTTGGGCTTAGTTGCTAGCCTTCCACTCTTCTTCTTCTTCTCCTTTTTTTTTTTTTTTTTTCCCTCAGATTATGGGAGGAAATACACTATTGAATCTACACAAACAGATGGTGTTTTTCAACTCCTGAACAAAATTTGCAATTCCGTTTAAAAAGAAGGTAGTCATGGTGAAGTTTTCCCATTCACTGTTGCATGCTTTTGTGTAATTTGTAGTTTTTTTTTTTTTTTTTTTTTTTTTTTAAATCATGGGACAAAAGGTTTCAAGATGTAATGGTAGATTTTTTATTCTTTGTACAGTCGCTTTTGTGTGAGGGCAATGTTCTTTTTTTGGAATCTGTTTCATTCTCCTTATTTCCATATGAATGTATATATTTTAGGAATTACGATATATTTACGAGTTTTAAAGAGGAGATAAATTATTTATATCAACACCGATACCATGAAGACATTATAGAAGGATCCGTAAAAGTTAAGATAGACTTGTGAATCGGCACTGGGGTCATGAAAGTACATCGAAGGACCTCTCTTCCTTTCATCTATACTTTCTTCCTCCTCTTCATATCCTAAATTTTTCTTGTGTCGTCCTTTTTTTTCAGTTAAACAATTTATTTTATATATTAAATCAGGCAAAGATCAAGATAGATACAAGAAGTTATGATTTACTTTATCAGAAATTTGTATTAATCACAAACTCAGAAAATTTACACGAGCTGAGCTTTGACATTACATATAAGAATTCAGAAAAATAAAATCTTAATTACAAATATCATTCCTCCATTAAGACTAATATGGACACGGTGGAAAAATATGTTATAAGAACTGCAAAAAGATGGGTCACACACTCCTACTATTTCTCTCTCGTTTCAAGCACTGGATTCCTGATCCGCTCCCTGCTGTGCCAAGAATTCCGTTTTCATATTCATAGATATTTTCGTTTCAAATGATTGAAGGACCAGCTCTATCTTAAAGCAATCCTTCCTCGGATCCCTTCTATTCTTGCCCACTTGGAGCTCTTGTTTCAACTCTCCTCTTGTTTCACCATCTTCTGATTATCAGATTTAGGGTTAGCTTTCATCCGTCTCATGATTACTACGAGCACAGAATTTAGAGCTGAAATTATCTACCATATTCTAGATGATTTTACCCCGTCTCACGCAGAAGGTTAGCATAGGAGGCAGTTATGTCAAAGAGTGAGTTCGTTCATGTCAACTCGATATCTAAGTCTCCAACCAAACTAGTAGAGTTTCAGCTCAAAAATGGGCCCCCGGCCGAAAAAATGGTTCGCTTCCAACTGCTCGAGAGGGCCACATGAAGATGGAAATGAAACCTTACTTGAAGTTAAACGCCTTTTAAACCATCTGTAATACTTTAATACATCCACTTGAGTTGGCAGCAACAACCATTTCTGATTTCCCTCTCCAGCATACACTGGACACAAACTGGCCGTTGTCGTCATCGGTCTCCTTTCCAGAAATTGAATCGATGGAGCCGAACTTGTGAGAAGTAATCGGCATAGGTAGGGATCTATAGTACGCAAAAACCTGGAGAGAGAGAGAGAATGGAAGAAAAAACGTACACAGAAAGAAATTCACAAATGTTAAAAGAAGTTGGCCTTATTTTGATTAAAGGGCGGAATGCTGACGACTTAATGCAGGAAACTTCATAAACATTTGTTCCATTTTTGCTTATTATATTAAGCTTATTTATTTGATCCTGATCTGGTTTATCAACGAAAGAAAAATAACATAATCGCGGATCAAGTACCTCGTTGGTTTCTGAGCCACATGCTATATAACCGTCGGCAACTGATAAACCCACAAAATTCTGAAGAAAACATCCAAAGTAATCAGCCAACCATAGGTCATATCTAATGTCAGGAAGGCAAAGAAAAATATAAAATATGTATACGCGCACACACACAATATATATATGTGTTTATATACACACATGCACATATATAGCATATATATCCAGATTCTAGCACAATGAACAGATTTAAATTTAAAGTTGGACATTAAAATGAATTTATTTCTATTTAAAAAAAAAAAAAAACTAACAAACCAACCAACCTTTTCATTAGTGTGCCCACCAAGTGTTAAGCTGCAAGCATTGGGGGAGAGTCCAGCAGAAGTGCTTGAATTGAGATCCCATAGCTTTAGCGTGTTGTCGGTGGAGGCAGAAACAAGGGTCTCAGAGTCCAAGAATTTCACATAGCTTACAGCTTTTTCATGACCAGCCAATACACACCAGGCTGTTTTAGCATATCGGAGATCATAGCAATAAGTTCTGTAATCCGCGGAACCAAAGGCCAGTAAGTGAGTGGAGTGGGGAGAGAACTGAACACAGCAGACATTGGCAACGCTCCTGATAGTTCCTAAAGAATTTTTCTGCATAAAAAGAGAATAAAAAAAAGATATTACATTTAGCTGAAGTTCCTAAATATTGAAATATGCATATAACTCTAGAGAGAGGCTATGACAGGATCTGACATAGTCATGGTATTTACATGTATTAGACTCCACAGAGAGAGAGAGAGAGAGAGAGAGCATACATCATTAATGCTCCACAGTTTCACAGAACAATCGTCACTTCCACTGGCAAATTTTGTGGGATATACTTGTGAAAAGTCCACCGACCAAGCTCTTTTTTCATGTTCACTGTATTGAGAAAAAGCCTGACCGGTACCAGCATCCCACAACTGAAAATTAAAAAAAAAAAAAATCACATCATGAGCAATGAAATAACTTACAAATAAATAAACAAATAAAAGTTCAGACATTTTATCGTCAAGGCATCCTATTACTGTAACAGGCCAAAAAAGATAAAGCAAATTAAAAAGAGAGAGAGAGAGAGAGACAATTTTTTCCTGTCACCAGCACTTAAAACCTTGTAACGTCACATATCAATCCTTGCAAGTTTAATAAAGCTGAATAGGTAGAGGTTGGCGCAGTTTTAAAAAAAAAAGTACACTTTCAATAGAGAAAAAATAAAATTTGAATACTCAGTAATGCACAAGATACAAACCTTGACTGCACCGTCATAATCAGTTGAAGCCAAATAGTTTTTGATATAGTTGTTCCAGCAAACACAACTGAGCTTTGATCTGTTTGCCATCTCGATCACTGGATAATGAATGTCAACAGAATCATTAAAGAGAGCATTAAACTCGAATATTTTTATTTTCTTCGAGACTCCAGCAGCTGCAAAGTAGTCTTCATCCCTGTCGAAACTCAAGGAGCATATTACGTTTGAGATATTGTTGAATTCCCCATTTCTTAGTACTCCGCGCACTTCAAACTTATTGTAACGAGCATACTTGCACAGACCATCAAAAAAGGCTCCCAGGCGGTCAGTTGGAATCTGTTTCTCTTCATCTTTCTGCGTCAAATACCAATTCTCCCGATTTCTCAACAACTCTTTGTCTTGGCGTACTGTTACATCAGTCTTGGGGAGCTGGATTTTGGATCTCATAGAGAAGTAAGCGCTTTCAAGCTGACTGATATTTTTCATCAACCTCGACTCCTCTTGGTTGGGAACAGGGGAGGAATGAGAAAGTGCATCTGAACTCGAAGGTTCTCTATAAACAGATGTATTTTGCCTTCCACAGACAGAAGAATCACCATGGAAACACAAGCGAGTCAAATCTTCTTTGGAACGGTTCCTTCTCTCGACTTCTTCAATATCTGCTTCTAAGCACTGTATGGCTTCCACTAACTTAGAGGCATCCTTCTGCTTCTGTTCTTTCAGTGACGTCAGGAAATGCAATAGTAAATCGGACTCGTTATCATCCTCTTCAATAGATGAAGACAAGTCTTCCCCTGATGCCTCCTGCAATCCGCTAAGTACTTCAGATTGAAGGATTTCCCTGTCATAAGCAACAATTATAAATTCAGAACGTTGTATCATGGTATATGATGCAGCAAAGGATTAAACTCAAAGTCCATTTATTTAATCAAGGTAAGAAAATGATAAAATGAAAATATTCCTAAATGGGAGCGGGAGCAGCCCTGAGGATACTTATAATGGATAAAACTTTAACTTACTGATTATGAACAGAGGAAATTCACATTTCAAAGATCAAGAAGCTTCTGTTAATTTTTAAGTTACGACGTCATATCTGAGGCTAGTTAAACATTTTCCAATACTTCCGATTTACCAGACAAGAATTCAGGACTACCTTGTTGTTGGACGTGAAAATGGCTCAGGATGAAGCAGCCAAAGACAAAAACCAGCTTCCTTGGGATTTTCTGCTAGAAAATTAGGTGGAAGAATCCTATGACGCAAATCTGACATAGCTGCGGCATGCGTTCCAGCTGAGTCAAAATTGGCTAGTAACTGAAAGAAACAACCAAACTAATCCATCAGATTTTGTAGACAATAACTAGATACATTTTTGCTTTTAAAATTAAAAACCCATGCATCTAAATAAAATGGTCACTAAAAAGAAAGCTCAAAAGCCTCTAAATGGTGAAAACATGTGATAATTAACATGCAAAATATATTCAAGATGAACAACAAAATATTGAGGAAATAATTTAAATGCAGTCACGTATACATTCTTTTTTGAATGGTGCACGACATTGTGACTAATACTACAAGAAAAGAGATAGGAGAACCAGAACATTTACTTTTATAGCTTTGTCAAATTCCTGCTTAGATTCAACTCCTATCAGTCGAGAAATGCATCAAAATGAACGACAATATCTATATTTAACACTACAATTTTGACCTCAAATGCTTAAAAAATGCCAATAACATAGAATAAATGGGTGCAAAAAGTCCCATCTCCCACTTAAAATAGCAGGAAGTTGAGATGGTTCTCTAATAATAGTGCAACCAAGAACTCCTTGAAATAACATGCCTTTCACAAGATCAAAATAGCAGACTACATTATCAGCAGGATATAGACACCACATAAAAGTGAACAACTACATGTCTATCCGCCTATTTGTGTATACAAAAACGCATCAGACCAGGACAAAAATTTTTTTACTACAAGTGCAGTAACGATATTGTTCAACAATTTCCGCACCTCAAACAGAAGAACACCCAGGGAGTAGATGTTTGATGAAGTTTTGCAACAGTCCTCGTTTGGCTCTTCAGGACTTGCATACCACTTCTCTTCCAATTGCTCGCTTGCACATGTCATGTGTTCTCTTGTATTAGAGACAGGAAGGCTGCCAGACTTGCTTACAATCCCATGCTTTGTAACTGGGTCACCTTCGTCAAATTCATTCGTGATATTTTGTTGACCAGCAATGTTCACATGGCTATAATTTGAAACTCCCTGTTTGAAGCCTGAATTTGTAGGAAACTGAAGCCACTGCCTAAAAGCTCTTGTGTTCTGGCTCAACTTTAGCTTCTTTGCCGATAAACCAGCCGAGGGAAAAATATTTTCCACTTGCCTTTTCCAAGGCACATTATTCTTTGAATGAGAATGATCTTGGTCCATCATACTCTGTGATATTCCTTTTCGGTCAGTTGATCGAAGGTACTTCACGTTATTTGAGGCCAACAACTTGAAATGAGACGGTCTTAAGCTAGGCAAGGCAACTCCTTGAGCGTGAGAGCAATCCACCAGTTCCACAATCTGTCTAAATACATGCACGCGCTCCATTTTGTTCACTTGAAACCGACCAACTTTCAGCCATTCTCTCAAATTAACTCCATCATAATCAGAACCCCCAGCCTTGGATCTAGTGTTCAGCATATCGGAAGGTGGGTTAACAATTTTAGCATCGAGACCCTGTGATGTGTCAGAAGCTGCTACAGTTGCACCAGCAAGCTTTGTACAATTCCGATCTCTGGACTCAAGATGGAAGCTATCTTGAGATGGGCCTTTGAATATGATCCCCTTTCCTTTCAACGTATTTTTAACAAAAAACTCAGAAAATCCTGATTTAGACAGAATCTTCGTCCGGATAGAGCCGGGAGCATTACTTAAGATCCCTCTATTTTCAGAATTTGTCAAGTCTTCCACAACTTCATTGTGATTATCATTGCACGACCTTTGAGCCAAAAACTCGGGGAAAGATGAGTAACCCACATCCTCCAAGCCACTAGCCATTCTCTGACCATTGTCCCTGTATGCAGCATTTCCACGTGAACTCCCACTACCAGACCCACTCCCTAACTGATATAGATGTTGCCATTGGTTTTGTCTAGTCTGCACTCTACCTAAATTGGTTGATGTACCAACAATAGCTAAACTAGAACCATTCAAATTTCTCACAGTCAATTCTTCCACTGTGACACCAGCATCATCCATGGCGCGATGATTATTATTATTATACGGGTGTTCTAATGCATTTACATGGCTTATATCTCTAATGTTCTTAGCATCCAACACGTCTCCAAATTCCTGATGTGAGCTCCTAGAATAATCACCCTCACCTGGTATCAGCATTTCATGCGATTCCAACATGTTGCAGTTTTCAGGTCTTGGAAAATACTCGTTATCCTTTCCTTGGAGGTGACCACCCTCAGCTGAATCCAGTGGGATCACCTCCTCCCCCACTCCATCGTCCATTCTTCTAAACTAACCTCATTCACTCAAATCCTTAAACACCCTTTTCACTGTCAATGGATCAGAGACCAATCAGAAACAACATAAATCAGTTACAACAGTAAATGTGGAATTTTGATGGGAAAAAAAAACATGAGATCTTCCTAATATGAAACGTTATACTCATAATCACTATTCAGAGTAAATACAGCTATAACGGTGCCACAATAAATGATTAACGAACCTAACAACTCCATAAAAGGAAAA
This sequence comes from Ficus microcarpa, assembly GCA_025413485.1. Lineage (NCBI taxonomy): Eukaryota > Viridiplantae > Streptophyta > Magnoliopsida > Rosales > Moraceae > Ficus > Ficus microcarpa. Next base: position 20,539,892 of record CM046386.1, on the reverse strand, counting down.
CTTCAATAACGGATCAAGCGCACGAGTCTGTTTTTTCTTGATATAAAAACAAGACTACGCTCCGATTGGTTGCCAAGATAACGAAAGAAAGCGGAAGAGAAAATCATAAATCTCATCTCCAATAACACCGAACCAACTCACGGCACAACACAACAGTCACTGATTAGTTTGATGAGCGCTTAATTCACACAATCACAGAAGAACAAAATCAGCAAAAACACCGCCATTACTCGTTCCAATTTCTCGGCAGCCAAACAGTGACCGACCGAACAAAAACAAATTCAACGAATTGAAAACTCAAAAAATGTAAATATATATGTATGTATGTGTATACATAGAATCGAATTGAGTGCATACCTACAGGAATTCCATCCGAGAAAGAAAAGCCGCGGGATTCAGAAGAAGAGATTCCAATTCAAAAACAGGTGAAATCACAAAACCCTAAGAAAGTCGAGACAGACAGAAGTTCCTGAGAGAGAAAGAAGAATAGTAAAGCGATAGAGAGAGACGTGTGGATTGGTGGTCTTGACCAGAAAATTGAAAAAGGAAATATCTTCTTTTTGCCTATCCTCACGACCTTCAAATTTTCCAGAAAATTTTCTCTTCTTTTCTTTTATTGGCTTTTCTCTTTTTTTTTTTTCTTAATTAGCTGCTTTTTTAACGTGGAAAATAAGGGCTATCTACAACTCAAATAAAATTTTTATCTTTCCTTTTCTGAAAAAGTTTTTTATCATCTAAAAAGATAAAATTATTTAATAAAATTTGTGTTACTTTTTATCCAGTAAACTTTCCGACATTTTTTTATCTTTAGGCCTCGTTTAATTTGACTGTTTGAATTCAAAATTTTTATTTCAATTTTTATTTTTTTCTGAAAAAATTTTATCTTTTCTAAAAAATTTTTTTATCTTTTCTAAAAAAATCAACAAAAATTAGTATTAAAATTTAAAATTTTCAACTCAAACTCAATCACTAACCCTTAGATTGAATTTTAATTAAATTATATTTTTTTAATCTTAATTTTAATCTTTTTTTTAATTTAATAAAATTTATAACTAATTTTTTAAAAATCAATTAACTATTTAAAAATTTTATCCCCATGGAACAAAATTATCTGTACATTTTATCTTCTTTTCTGTCTCTTATTTATCATTTTCTTTCCTTCCCTTTTTCTTAACACTTATTTAAAAAAAATTTTAAATATCTATGACCGTTAAAATTATGATCAACTCATCTGATTGATCATTAATTAATAGATGAATCTTGTATTTGATTTACCAATTGAAATTATTTAATTTTTTTAAAAAAACTAGTTAATATATTTATTGAGTTTTAGAAAAAAGATAAAAATATATTGGAAATAATTTGATATGGTGTTCAAAACAAAACAAAAAATATTTATTAATATTTGTTAAGCATGAATAATCATCATCCATCAAATTTCTTAAAAGTAATTATTTTCCTAATTTAACAGATAATTTATTAAAATAAAACTTAAAAAACACCATTTTTCATATCTTTTTTATGGCCTATTCATATGAGATTGTGCATGTATGTGAGTTTTTTTTTTTTTTTTTTTTTTCCTTTTGGTATGTACCTTTTTTTTTTGGGCAATATTTTTTACCCAAAAAAGTGTTAATTTCTTGCATTACTATTTTTCTTTTTCCAAACGCAACGACATCAAACACTATCACCAATTCATCATTCCACTTTTTCTTTTTCTTTTTTCTTTTTTGAGGGGACATTTCATCATTTTAGCAAGTACAAAGAGTTAGGATTCGTATGGTGAATAAGTTTGAGTTGAAAATTTTAAGTTTCAATAGTAATTTTTGTTGACTTTTAAGAAAAGATAAAAAACTTTTTCAAAAAAGACAAAAAACTTTTTCAAAAAAAAAAAAACTAAAAATGAAAATTTTGAGTTTAAACTTGTTTCCCAAACTAAGGGTGCGTTTGGTATTGCGGTTCAACTCAACTCAACTTAAACTTTTTTTTTGTTTTTTTTCCAAAAAGTTTTTGTCTTTTTCCCAAGAAGTTTTTTGTCTTTTCTGAAAATTCAAAAAAATTTACTATTACAACTAAAATATTTCAACTCAAACTATCATACCAAATAAACCCTAAATATTAGAAAAAAAAATCATAAGACATGCTTCATTAATTGTAAAAGTCATACTTTAAAGTAAATGGTTTACTGGTGTATTAATTGATAAAAAAGTGGAAAATACAATAGGAAAAGAAACCGATGGAATTTTTAAAAATAGTTCAGTATGATTTGCTTAATGACATTATATTTTACTATGATTGTAAGCATAATTTAATCATAAGGTTCCGTCTATTTCAAACTTTTCATCTCAAAAAAATTAAAAAAAAAAAATTATTATTTAAACTTAAAATTTTAACTCAAACCTATTAACCCGATATTTGAATTCTATCAAATCCATCCAATTTCAAGTTAATTTATCATTATCAAAAATTTATTTGTGAGCCTCCACCATTTCGTGTCTACCATCATTTGTTTCCTATCAAATCATGCCTTTCCTTTTCCATGAGAGGGAAATTAAGAGGGATAAAATGTTTTATTTTTTCTTTTTTCTTTTTTCCTTCATGCCTGGGTTTAAAAATAACTTATAATGTAGCTCTTTGCTCTTCTCAAGTCCTTTCAACTTCATGATACCTTCTTAAGAAGATATTTGATTTTTTTTTTTATGGGAAGATTATAATCACATTTCAACAAAGTAAAATAAAATAAAATAAAATAATTAAAAAGGGATGATTAATACTTTAGATTTTTTTACATTAAAAAAATGCTTTAGATTCCTAAGAAGAGTCATTAATGTGACAATTAAACTTGGTTTCATAAATAATAATGTGTAAAAAAAAAAAAATCAAAACTGTTAATTGAAATGAAAATGACATTTAAAATTATCCTGTACCCATGGGAATGACGATGTAGAGTGTAACATGAGTCCGACATGGAGTGCTAGAACACGAGGTGACCATGATTTCATCACGTGGACCTGCAATGGGGCCCACAGCTTTTATGACGCTGAACCTTTGGTTCACATTGCGCCACGTCATCGCAAAGTATCTAAGTCCACAGGCTTGAGTTTTATTGGCAGGAGTTTGTGTGTATACTTGTCCCAAAAATAAATAAATAAATAAAGGTGCGCGTGTTTTTCGTTTTTGTTTTGACTTATTTGTATATATACCCTTTGAATTTTTTAAATTTGATAATTTAATTGCTAATTTTTTTCTCTTAATAATCAATATCTGAATTTATAATTTTTGATAATTTAGTCTTTTTTTACTCAAATTTGTTAAAATCTGAATTTTTTTTATACATAACTTACACATTATAGTCTAAAAAAAGTATTGTTGATAATTTTTGCTAAACTTTAATACAATTTTCTTTGAAAATTTTAACCTTAATTCAATTATACTCAAACCTAAACTTTAAAAGAAATTTATATTAAAATTAAGAAAAGTGATCAATATTTTCCATTTTGAGTTATAATGTATAAACTTTAAAAGAAATTTGTATTGAAATTAAGTAAAAATTATCAATATTTTCCTTTTTGAGTAATAATGTGTAAGTATTATGCAAAAAAATTGTCTTAATTTTAATAAATTTAAGTAAAAATAACTAAATTACCGAAATTTAAAAATTCAAAGGGTTGATTGGGAGGAAACAATTTTTGAAACTAAATTGCTAAATTTGAAAAGTTCAGGGGGCATTAATGTAAATAAGTATTTTGTTTTTGTTTTTGACTTTTTTAACGAAATCGGTGGCGTGGATCAGAAGAGGTGGACTTAGTGAATGACACTTGTCGAACATCGAGTGGCTTTTCCTGAGAGTCTAACAGATTTATGGTCCAATCTGGCGGATTTGATGGCTGAGACGGTGGCTCAATGGCTGTTTGACTTTCCTGTTTCCAAGAAGCGAAGAATCCAAAGTGGGCAAAAAAATTAATAATAAAAAAAAAAGGCATGCCACACTATTTTTGTAGTATGTAATTTATTTTCTGAAATTGATCGAACCTTTTTGCAAATGTTAAGTTTTAAAATCCATAACAAATATCTAAATTTGAGGTCTTTTTATAAAATTTTTGTATCTTTCCCAAAAAAAAAAAAAAAGAGTGTTTAATCAAAAAATGAGTATGATATGCTTTTCTTTACTTCATAATTTAAATTAAGATTTAATTTTGTTTTGAACTTAACGATACAGGATTTAAATTATACATCTTATAATAAAATTAGATGTAAAACTAATGCTAAGTTATACTTATAACTACGATTTAATTAAAATTTGTTATTTACTTTTTATATTTTTCCTTTATGTGTTTTTTTATTTGTTTTTCCCATAATATATATATCTTTTAAAATAGTTAATAATTCTTTTCGTCTCTCTTTCTTACTTATCACGTGACAGTCAAATATTATCATATTATTATCACGTGGTGATCAGGTTATTGTCGTGTTTTTTTATTTATTTATTTCACATGCTTGACACATAATTTATTTTATTTTATTTTTGAAAATTGACACACAATTAGCCTCCGTTTAGTATTCAAGTTTAATTTCAACTAAACTGTATTTTTTCTTCTTAATTTTTATTTTTTTAAATTAACAAAATTTATAATTAGTGTTTGAAAAATCAATCAAATTCAACTTAAAAATTTTATCTTCAACTAATTTAACTACTGTTAGAGTTTTTTTTTAATCCCTTTTTTATTATTTTTTCCTGCAAGAGTTTTGCATCTATTTAACTACACGTTTCTTGCAGCTAACTTAAAGTCTTTTCTCACAAAACAAAATTTATTAAAAAAAAAAAAAAAAAGATTTCCAGTTTCCTTGTAACATTGTATGACATATTTTTTGTGTCAATGTCGTATATCCCGAAAAGAAAAAATTTCCGATAACGTATCGTGTATTGTTGTTCATCTCTCACTCGTTCTCCCAGAAAACAGAAACTCCTTTTAAAAACGGTGGAGTAAGCGACATACTTTCTTTTTCAAAGTTTCAATGTCGTTTGTCGGTAAAGAACAATTTTCTACCAAAAAATCAACAAACGAGTGTGTCATTTATCGTTGTCCATCTCTCAGCCATTCTCCCAAAAAAGCCGACTCCTCTGAAAAAAGAGGAGGAAACGACATACTTTTTTTTTCAATGTTTCAATGTCGTTTGTCCTTTAGGAATATTTTTCTATCGAAAAACAGTAAACGACAAACATTAAAAAACAACACATGACATAATTTTCCTTTAAAGCCACCCAACCAAAAAGAAAAGAAAAAGAAAAAAGAAGAACCCTCCATTTCGCCGTCGCATCTCCAACTTTCGTCGTTTTCCTTGGCTTACCTAGTAACCTCCAATTTTTTCCTCTCATGCGGGCACTAAGCCACTGACATTCAGGGCCTATTTGGTAAATACACTCAACCAACTCAACTCAAACTTTTTTTTATTTTTTTCTCAAAAAAATTTTGTCTTTTTCCCAAAAAGTTTTTTGTCTTTTCTGAAAATTCAAAAAAATTTACTATTCCAACTTAAAAATCTCAACTCAAACTACTCAACCAAACTCCCCCTCATTCTCCCCAGAAAGAAAGAGGAACAGAAAAATAAAAAACTGCTTGGGTAACATCCGAAAAAAGTGTTATATGATAAAAAATAATATAAAAATTTAAAATTTAATCAGAAAAATATAAAATAGATATTTTTTTTTATCTAATTATGAATATTTTAATATAAAAATTATATTATTTCAATTTAAAATAAAAAATTTTAAATTTTTAAATTTTAAAAATTTTTTGAAAATAAAAAGAGGTAAATTTTGATAAAGTATTGGAAATTTAAAATTTAAATGAGAAAATATCATCTCTAAATAATATCTTAAACACTTAATATCCGTTTAGTGAAAAGATTTAATTTTTATTAATTTAAAAAAAAAGATAAAAATTAAAATAAAAAATTTTAGTTTAAACTCGTTTATCAAGCAATCAATCAGGCGTTAAAAATAAAAAACGATATGTCATGTTGAACTGGTGTCCATATTTGTTTGACTGAAAATCCGCCCTTTCTTTTTTTTTTTTTCGTTTTCCAACTCGAGCGCGCTATTTTCAGAATCCGTGGTTGTAAAGATGCAGACGGAGCCATCTGAGGCGGCGGAGACCTCGCCGGCGTTCGGTTTTGGTCGCGACGGCGGCGAAACCTGCGACAGTAATTGTAGCATTTCGGTAATGATCTCCGATCTCAGGACAGCGTTTCGGAGCTCCGATTTCGACCATGTGGAGGAGATTCTGATCGCAAGAGAAGAGAAGCTAAAGCGAGAGATGGAGAAAAAGAAGAAGCAATTTGAGCTAAGCAGAGAGAGGCTAGAAATTGAGCGACTTGAGAAGACCGAAGCCGAAGAAGCGCTCAAGAGTTGCAAGGCCAAGTGTGCCGAGCTTGAGAATAAGAGGGACAAAATGGACGCAATGCGCAAGAGAGCGAAAATGGCGGACGAAAGAGCGAAATCGGTGGAGAAGAGGTTCGAGAAGCTTCTGAGAGAAGTTAAGAAGGTGGATGGAGACAAAAGTAGTGATCTTGTTGAGTTAAAAGAAGAAAAATGTAGAATTGGAATCGGCCAAGACGAGGGCCGAGGAAGAGGTCGAGCCATGGAAGAGAAGATTTGGGGGGTTGGAGGAATGGGTCAAAGGTCAAGGCTGATACTCCGAATATCAAACTTGCTGCTGAGAATGGAGGTACTGTTGCAAGCTTATTTTTTGGTTTGAGATTTAACTTTTAAAGATTTTCTGTATATTTGCTTATTGTTATACACTGTGGAGTTGTAAACTGTATTCATTATGAGAGCAAACATGGATTTGAGAATTGAGAATTGATAATTGAGAATTCATGCCTGGGATAGTATGAGGTTGAGATTCGGTTGTTGGACAAATTCGTGGAGCGAAATGTTCATGCGCGGTTGTGCCTTTGATGTGCTTGTTTTAATTCCTGTGAATTTTACCCTCTGGACTTAGAGAGATTCAGTAGTTCTGGGAAGGATGTTATTCGAGTTTATTGGGATCCTAAGCTTCACAATGGAGATACAAAGCATAACAAATATAAACATGGCTTGATATAGAGTCTCCTCATCTTGTCGTAGAGGTCCATCGGCGGCTAAAATTAGCGGCAGTATCTTCGTGGATTGAGTTTGTTCGACATTGGGGTGTTAGACTAGGAACATGAAGCGTGGGAATCCAGATTGTAGTATGCGGGTTTTGGTGCTCTTTTTGGTTTAACTTTTTCCTAGTAAGATATCTTGAATCCCCGAGGAAGGCTCTAAATAAATTAATATTGTTCATCATTGGTGATGAAATTCAAAATCAGGCCAAGACTTTAAGCACGTGAAATGTAATCTTAGAAATTTGACTTAGAAACCAACTAACAGGTATAAATATGGCTTGATATAAAGTCTACTCATCTTGTTGTAGTGGTCTATCGGCGGCTAAAATTAGTGGCAATATCTTCGTGGATTGAGTTTGTTCGACATTGGGGTGTTAAGAGTAGGAACACGAGGCGTGCGAATCCAGAGTATGCGGGTTTTGGTGCTCTTTTTGGTTTAACTTTTTCCTAGACAGATATCTTGAATCCCTGAAGAAGGCTCTAAATAAATGAATATTGTTCATCATTGGTGATGAAATTCAAAATCAAACTAAGATTTTAAGCACGTGAAATGTAATCTTAAGAAAAGGGAAATATGATAGTTTTTAGTGACATTCCTTAAACATAAGTAGTAATTTCTCATGCCTCTAAGGTTTTAAAAAAATTCCCACCCGTCTTTTTTCTTAGAAACCAACTTTTAGAATTTGTCCTCTATTTAAAGATATGTTTCTTGCAGCTAACATAAACTTTTCTTGAAGAATTTTTTCTCTGTTTCCTTAATGACAATGATGATGTATATGCCTAAATCAACTATCCTTATCACTGATAGACGATGATTGTGCCCCAGGAGGTACCTGTTCTTAAAAAGACTCATCTCCCACAATCCTCAATAGAAAACGTTCATCATTTTAAATGCAAGCGAGGATGAAGAATCATCTCTGAAAATCCTTGAAAGAAGACAATCACCCTTTGTAAATGCGAAGGAGGATGAAGAATCTTCTCCCAAAATTCTCGATTTACCTGTGAGAATTCCATTACGAAGAAACTCATTACAAAGATGATCATCATTTGTAAATGCACCTATGAGAATCCCATTACGGAGACAATCATCATTTGTAAATGTGAGGGAGGATGAAGAATCATCCCCCAAAATCGTCGGTTTTCCTTTGAGAATCCCATTACGAAGACGATCATCATTTGTAAATCCGAGGGAGGATGGAGAATCATCCCCCAAAACCCTCGATTTACCTGTGAGAATCCCATTACGAAGATGATCATCATTTGTGAATATGAGAGATGAAGAAGAATCATCTCCCAAAATCCTCAAAAGAAGACGTTCATCATCTACAAATGCAAATAAGGATGAAAAATCATCTCCCAAAATCCTGGGAAGGAGACAATCATCATCTGTACATGCTGGCAAGGATGAAGAACTACCTCGCAGAGTTCAAGTAAGAAGACGATCATCATTTGTAAAGGCAATGAAGGATGAAGAACCATCTTCCAAAATTCTTGAAAGAAGACGATCATTATGTGTAAGTGCAAGTGAGAATGAAGAATAATCCGACGGCTGAAATGAAGAATCGTCATTTGTAAAGGCAAGTGAGAAGGAAGGGTGTCTTTGCTAACACATTGACCACATAATATCTGCGTGTACAAGATAGCTTGAATTTTGATATGCATAAAATACCCTACTTTGTTAAACAAAATGACCTTCTTACGTGGTTTTTTTTTTTTTTTTTTTTTTTTTTTTTTTTTTTTTTTTTTTTTCCAACCTGTTTTGGACATCTTTTTATTTGGGTATAATTGTAACTGTGTGACTCAAGATAGAGCTAATCTCTTAGAGATTTTTTATTTCTATTTTTTTGAAAAGTTACATTCACGGCTCATTTACACTAATATAATAGTGACAATTGTTCTTATTACGGTGACATTTTTTATGATTAACTTTGTTATATTTTTAAGTCAGTACAAAAATAACTAAATAACCTGGACTGTTGCATTACAAGAAGAATCGATTTTAAGCCATTCCTTGCATAAAGAAAATATTGATCATTAGATTTTAGTAAGAGACTAATTAGATTATGCCTTGTGTATAACTTAAACAATCTTTAGAAAAATTAGTACTTAATGATAATAAATACTATAAAAGATGTAGCAGGTTTTTGGAATAGTTTAAGAAAATAAATACTAATGAAACTACTTTCAAATGCCGCCGGATATTGATGAGGTCGCTTGTGACGGTGCAGTATACTGCTCGTTTTTCGGCGACCTAGTTGTCTGGACAAGGAGGACAAAATGACGGGATAAAAATGGAATTTGAAAATAAAAACATAAGAAAACATATGCTATTTATTTTTACTTAAACATTACAACACTAAACAGGTGACTTTTTTGGCTGATAAATAAAATGGAAACTTTTATGATAAAGTATGAAAAGAGTAAAACATATATATATCGTATTGATAAGGTTTTATTTTTAATCCTAATATAAAATTGTGTTAATCTCAAATATTTTATATTGTTGTAATTTTGATTAAAACGTTTAAAAACGTGTTCTACCATTTACCAATAAAGATATATACCAATACTGAAAAAGCTCTTAAGCAGAATCATTGTCCTGCGAAAATATATTTTTACCTTGACCAAAACGACAAGACGTATATGGTATTTGTTTTTCTTTTGTTTGTCGCGTGTTTGACAAATGTTGTCGCGCGATATGCTAAAACCCTCCATGTTTTTCTCGCCAAATGTCCGAGTCACTTTCAACTTTTCAGCGTGGAGTCAAAACCCTAGACCCCTTTACCCTTCTGGAAGACAGAGAAAATTTTCTGGGTTTTCCGGCATTGTTGCGACTGTAAAGATGAGGACGGAACAGGTTGAGACGACGGAGGTTTCGCCGGCGTCCGGTCCCGGTCACGACGGTGGAGCCGGGGACAGAAATCGGAGCATTCCGGAGTTGATCGACCATGTCTCCGGACGGCGTTTCGGTGCTCCGATTACGATCGCGTCCAGGGAATTCTAGTCGCGAGAGAGGATAAGCTGAAACGCGAAATCGAGAAGAAGGAGGAGCGGTGCGAGTTAGCCGAGAAGCGTCTAGGGATCGTGGGACTCCGGAAGGCCGAGGCCGAGAAGGAGCTCAAGAGCTTCAAAGCCAAGTCGGCCGAGAGTATGGAGGAAATGCGGTTGAGAGCGACGGCGGCGGAGGAGAGAGCGAAAACGGCGGAGGAGCGCGCGAGGAGGTCGGAAGAGAGGTACGAGACGCTCTTCCGAGAGGTTAAGAAGTCAGAGAGCGAGAAAAGCGGCGACCTTGTCGAGTTGAAGAGGAAGAATGCAGATCTGGAGTTCGCGAAGATGAGAGCCGAGGAAGAGCTTCAGCTATGGAAGAGGAGATTTGGGGGTTGGGGGAACGGGTGGAGAAGTTGGAGACTGATATTGTAGAGATCATAAAAGCCAACAATAGAGGTACCATTCACATCAATTTTGAACTCTCTTTCTCTCTCTCTTTTTTTTTTTTTTTGGAGATTTGCCATTGTTGTGTATTGGCTTATTATGATGTACATTGTGATATTTGAGTTCAATTTCAAACTTATACATACATACATCCATATATATATATGTACATATATGTATGAGAGCAAACATGGATTTGAGAATTCGGAATACGTGTTTTAACAAGGGTGAGTGAGGTTGAGACTTAAGAACAGGTTCTCGGAGGATGAGAAGTTATTTTCCGAGCAAAATGTTCTCGCGCCTTTGATGTGTTTGCTTTAATTTATATTTTGATTCTTTAGATTTAGAGAGATTACGTAGTTCTTGGAACCGCAAGTTTGACATGTGAAGATACGGTTTACAGATATAACAAATTTGACAATGGCCTGCTATAGATTCTTCGAAATGCAAAATATGCACGCGTCTCGCCATGTTGTGATGGTCTGTTTGCGGCTAAAACTGGTGGCAAGAACTTCAGTGGATTGAGTTTGGCCAACATGGGGATATTAGAGTAGGAACAACAGGCATAGTAATCGTGATAGTAGTTTTGGGTTTTGGTGCTCGGTTTTGTTTAAGTTTTTCCTTCTAAGTTGTAAGATATCTTGTTATCGCCTGAGGAAGTTTCTAACTTAATAAGCAATTTTCATTTGTTCTTAATGTAATCCAAATACAAGCTAAGATTTTAAGCAATTGTGCCTAAAAAAAAATCTTTTATTCATTTTTAAGGAAAGGAAAACCTCAAGTTATGTGACAGTTTTAGTGCCTCTTCAATACGAGTTGTAGTTTCTCATTCTTCTCCGGTTATGGTATTTTTCCTGGAAATTAGATTTTAGGAACCTACTTTAGAATTGTTCATCTGTTTAAAGACATGTTTATTGCAGCTACACGTGCACCGACTATTCTCATCACTGACAGCGACGACGATTGTGGTCCACGAGCCACCTCTTCTGAAAGAGAATCACCTCCCAGGGTCCTTAAAAGAAAACGATCCGCATCTGACAATGTAAATGAGAATGAGAATGTTGTTCCAGATGGTAGCATGAGCCAAGATCAAGAGCAGGTTATCGAGCTCGGTGGTGGTTCTGGAAATCCTGATCCTGCAACAGGTACTTCTGCCACTAATGGCGCTGCAAACCAAAATATCCCAGTAAATGATGGCCAAGGGGTCTCGGGTCCATTGGAAGCGAATGCAGAACCAAAAATAAGTGATTTTTCTTATTATGTTGCCATGGGATTGGGGATGAGCTTGATGGGTTAATGGTTACTTCCTCCTCTTCTGACAGTGATAGCGAATAGTAAAACTTAATTGGTGCATCTTTCTGCTAACAGAGATATTGACTGCACAGTCAGAGAATACTTATTTAGACATGCGTATTTTGTTCCGAGCGACTTGAAATTATGCAGTTCTTAGCTTTTGTTGTTTGTTGGTGCTGCAGCAGGTAGCTCGCAGGTAACAGGATACAAAATGCTGCCTAAGAGTCGGATAGCTCTGCGTTAGTCTACTAACTGACCTGAAGTTGAAACTATCTCCTGTTTTCTTATATGCTCTTTTATATTTGTATCTACATATTATGTGTGTGTGTGTGTGTGTCTATATATGTGTATGTATGTATATATGCTAGTCGATGTCACTAGAGATCTTTTTCTTTTCTATTTTTGGCTTCCTTGTGTACTTGTTCATTGACTTTTTTATTCAAAGCTGACCAGGTAATAGCAATTTAGCAAATGTAGTATATTAGTGGCCAATCTGGTTACCTCTAGTAGCATTTTGCCGTTAATTGCTTCTGATGAAACGTTCTCGCTAGCTTTGTGATGGGAATTGGGTTGTTTAGTTTAGCCTCCACGCTTAATGTATGACTGTCAGAGTTATTTTTCACGCTGTTTTATAACACTTGTAACATTAATTTGGTGACAAATACATTGGAGATAATTAGGTGCCTGTTTGGGACAACATCTTCAAATAGCATTTAATCATCTTTTGAATTTAAAATTCTCAATTTATATCAAATTTTCTCTTTCTTCCATTTTACGAAAAACTTATTATTTGAAATATCATAACTTTTCTCATTTCAAATCGAAATGTGATTATTCTTGTAATTAAAATGTTCGTAGTAATAAAGGACACAAATAAGACAAAATTTATTTTGTATATTTTTTGAACTCATTTTAAATTTTTTGCATTATCTTCTATATCATATAAAATTTTCAAATTTTTTTTTTCTCATACACACATTTTCAACTTAATTTCAAAGATACTATTTTCAGACTACCCCAAACTGGTCCAAAGAGATTGAGACCAACAGGATAATTTATCAATTTATTAACATCTTTGTCATTTCTGTTCATTAATATTCATTCATCATCTATCATAAAAATGAGAATCGGTTTTTTAGGAGTTTTTTTAGGAGTGTCGGTCTTTCTAATATAATTAAAAAAGGTTTCTTCGGACTTTCGGTGTCTAGGAATTTTGATTTTTTTTTTTAAATTTATATTTCACAAAGTGTTTTTATTTCGTCTTTTCGTCTTTTTTTTTTTCCCCTTTCTTTTGTGTGTATGAGTGCGCGGTTTTTTTTTTTTTTGGCACGCATTCCAATTTTCAACTAGTGTCCGGAAAAACACTTTTTTTTTTTTTTTTTCAACCAGTGTCCAAGCGTGATCAGAAACACTCCATTTTCACTTTGTTCCTAGTTCAAAACCCTAGTTCGCTTTCCCTTCCAAAACGGAGCAATTTTCCGGCCTTGCTGTGGCTGTCAAGATGAAAGCGGAGCTGGTCGATGCGTCGGAGGTTCCGCCGGTGTTCAATTTCAATCGCGGCGAAGAAACCGGTGACAGTAATCGGAGCATATATGATCTGATCGACGACCTCAGGACGGCGTTTCAGACCTCCGTTTTCGACCACGTACAGGATATTCTAGTCGCGAAAGAGGAGAAGCTAAAGCGAGAAATCGGGAGAATGAAGGAGGAGTTCGAGCTGACCAGAGAGAGTCTAGGCATTGCGCGCCTCCAGAAGGCCGAAGCTGAAGAAGAGCTTAAGAGTTTCATGGCCAAATGCGCCAAGAATATGGAGGCAATGCACGTGAAAACGACGGCGGCAGAGGAAAGAGCGAAATCGGCGGAGGAGCTGGCCAAGAGGTCCGAGGAGATGTACGAGAAGCTTCTCAGTGAGGTTAAGAAGGCGGAAAGTGAGAAAAGCTCCAATCTTGTCGAGTTGAAGAAGAGGAATGGTGAATTGGAGATTGCGAAGATGAAAGCCGAGGAAGAGCTCAAGGTGTGGAACAGAAAATTTGTAGAGTTGGAGCCGCGGGTGACAAAGTTGGAATCTGATACCATGGAGATCAGAATTGCTGAAAATGGAGGTTCTCTTCGTTATCTTTTTCAGATTGTTGCATTGTTGGCTCTAAATTCAGGACCGATAGTGTTGAATTCTATAATGCCTGTCAAACATGAACTGCTAGGATTTCTACATTGGCGATATTTGAGATCAGGATATCGGATAGTTTGTTGGTCTTCTCCGAGCTAATATGTAATTATGCCTTTGATGTGTTTGTTTTAAGTCCCTATTCAGTTTATACTCCTGATTTAGACAGATTTTAGTAGTTCTTGGAAGGATTTCTTCGAGTTATTTTTTATCCTAAGTTTCACAATGAAGATACAAATATGATTAATTTAAAGATGGCTTGCTATAGATTCTTCATTCTAAACGCAAAATATGGATGAGTCTCACCTTGATGTAGTGGTCCGTTGTCAACAATTGGAATATTAGAGTAGGAACACCAGGCGTGGATTCACATAGTATGAGGCGTTTGGTGCTCGGTTTCAATAGCTTTTTCCTTGTAAGATATCTCGTTGTCGCCCGCGGAAGGTTCTAAATTACTAAAATGTTGTTAATTTTTGTGTATGTACTTTAACTTAATGCTAGGATTTTAAGCAATTGTGCATTTAAAAAGTTCTGGTGCAATGCTTTTGGAAGGGAAAAAAATGAATTGACAGTTTTACTGTTTTCGTGCCATTTTCAAACTAGAAGTAATACCTCATGCTTCTCAGGTTATAACTATATTTGCAACGGTATATTTCTGGGAAAGATATTTTGCAAACCAACTCTTAGAATTTGTCATCAGTTTGAAGTCATGTTTCTTGCAGCTGGACCAGCTATTCTCATCACCGACAGCGATGATGATTGCGCTCCAAGACAAAGGCCCAATTCTTCTGGAAAAGAATCATCTCCCAGAGTCCTAAAAAGAAAACGATCATCATCTGAAAAATTAAATGAGGATGAGAATGTTGTTCCAATTAATAGGACGGGGCAAGATCTAGTGCGGGCCCTTGAGGTCGGTGGTAGTTCTATATATCCTCACCCTGCAACGGTTACTTCTGCCACCAATAACCCTGAATACAAAAATACCGTGGCAAGTAATGGTCAAGGGGTCTTAGGTCCATTGAAAGCTAATCCAGCACTCGAAATGAAAGCTTTGTCTCCTCATTATGCCAAGTGTTTCGCGGATGAGTTTAAAGAGTTCTTGACTTCCTCCTCTTCTGACAGTGACAGTGAATAGTAATTGTAGTCATGACATCTTACTTCTCACAGCGATTTGTGACTGCGCAGTCGGAGAATTTTTATTTTGACATGCATATTTTGTTCCGAGCTACTTGAAATCATGTAGTTCCGTGCTTTTGTTGTTGATCGGTGATGCGGCAGGAAGCTCATGCATTACATAGATATTATTACCATGCTAGTTTATGAAGAGACCAGGAGTTGAAATTCTCTCCTGTTTTCCTATATTGCTCTTACATGTATATACTAGTCGATGTAAATAACTTGCTAATATTAAGTTCATATTCAAAGCTGACCATATTATAGCAAAAGCAGTAAATTTTAGTGGTCAATATGGTTTAGTCTATTTTGTATATTGCCTTTAATTGCTTCCTGATGAAATGTTATACTTAATACTAGTTATGTGTTTTGACCTGCTGGATGTTGCTGAGGAGTGGCTTGTTAGCTTAGGCTCTTCATAATGTGCAGGGTAACTGTCTAAGCCAGTTATCCAATTGAAGAAGTTTTACCTTTTTTTTTTTTTCTTGGGGGATTTTTTTTTTTTTTTTTTGGGGGGCTGTTCTTTTATCACTTTGAGCTTTATTAGTGTGTAATTTTCAGATAAAATTGTGATGTGATACTTGAGGGTGTATTTAAAATCTAATATTGGAGTAAAATTTCGTCAACCAAACGAACGTCCTTGAGCTAAAATTTTGGATTAAAACGTGCCATAAAATCAAGAACGCCAAGCAAACATCTTAAGAATACCAAAAAAATAAAAATAAAAAATAAAAATAAAAATAAACAGGTGAAAACCGGTTTGCTGGATTACCAGCCAATGCCAGCTAATTTGATTAAATTTTGAGGACTTTTTTCCCAATCCTAATCACATTTATTTTCCTGAAAATAATACTTTATATGCTTGATTAAATTTAGGATCCATTTACTTTGAAAGTGGAAAAATAAGAAGTGATTCGATTTCCTTTTCTCTATTTTTGGCTTGTCAATTACGTTTTCTTTCTAATTCTATTATATTATTCTAATTTGTATTCAAATTTTGTATAATATGATAAATTCAGATGTAAAATTATCATTTTTTTAATAAAGCTACTGAACACCAAATTGACGTACTCACCATTAACATATTCACGTAAGCTAATATATCCTAAACTCTAAGGTCATCTCCAACCCAAATACTCTATTTTAGAGTACAGAAACTCTAAAATAGAGTATCTGTCATTTTAAATAACTATTTTATCTCCAACTCATGTACTCTGTATCATATTCTAAAAGGAATATTCTATTTATATTCTTTTTTATAATCATTTACTCTATATTATTTAATATTAAGAAATAAAAGTAGTTTAGAGTATGAACAGTGATATTCCAAATATGAAGTATACTATTCATATTCTATATTTAAAGCACCATATAAAGTATGGATTGGAGTCCTTCTCATATTCTAAGGGTTTGTTTGGTTGGTTAGTTTGAGTTGAAATATTTTAGTTGTAATAGTAAATTTTTTTGAATTTTCAGAAAAGACAAAAACTTTAAAATGAAAAAGATGTACAATATTCTGATAATAAAGTATGATGTAATACTGTATGCCTGGAAATGCTCTAAATAAAATAAAATAAAATCCCAAAACCAGTTCTGTTATAATTGTGAGAACTCCAAACACGTGTATAAATAAAGCGGTTTTCTCAATTCTTGCCACACAAGTAATTCTCTAGAGTAGTTTAGAGAGAGAAAATCAAGATTCGAGAGAGAGAGCGGGAGAGAGAGAGAGCCTAACCATGACATCCGGCAAAGTTTCACTTCCACGTCCGGTCAGGGTCAAGAACAAGAACCCAGCCCCGATCCAAATCACCGCCGAGCAAATCATCCGCGAGGCGCGTGAGCTCCACCGGTCGGAGAGGCTGGCCGTGCGGACTCCGACGCGGACGATCGCCGACGCGGCGGAGCTCGGCGACTACCGCTCCCGCAAGCGCGAGGAGTTCGAGGACCAAATCCGGCGGTCGCGAGGGGACACGCGCGTCTACATCAGGTACGCGCGGTGGGAGGAGTCGCAGAAGGACTTCCGGCGCGTGAGGTCCGTCTGGGAGAGAGCGCTCGAGGTCAATCACCGGAACCACGGGCTCTGGCTCCAATACGCCGAGTTCGAGATGAAGAACCGGTTCGTCAACCACGCCAGGAACGTGTTTGAACGCGCCGTCGCGGTCTTGCCGGGGATTGACCTGCTCTGGTCGAGGTACATCCAGATGGAGGAGACGCTCGGGAATGAAGCCGGAGTCAAGAGGATTTATGAGATGTGGACCAAATTGACTGAAGAACATTAGGTTTTAGTTAATTTTTGGTACTTAATTTTGAATTTGAGAATGCGTTTTTGTCTGTCTATTGAAATTGGTTAAGATGTGTTTTAAGCTCGTCTCATGATTGGCTTTATTGGTCTGTAAATACCTTAGCGAATTGAAATTTCAAATTTACGGATGACTGTTGAATGAATTTTGAGATTTTAGATCACGATTTCTGGTTCTCTCTCTAAAATTTTTTGTTTAGTAGGGCCAGTTGGTAACTTGTACAGAAAGTTACTTGCTTTTGAGTAGCGGTACGAGGATAGAGCGGGGATTAGAGGAGGTTTTGGTATGAGGATAAGGTGAGGAAGAGTGTTCTTGATTGCCGACACTTGGTTTGATGGTATAAGGATTGAAGAGAATGTCGGAAATAAGGAGAGGATTAGGGATGTCAATGAGCGAGCCGTTGCTAATGTTCCTCTGGCTTGGGGGAAGCGGTATTGGCAGCGGTAGATCTACTGGTGGTGATTTTTTGTATTGAAAAGTTTTGTCTATTTACGCCTTGCAAAAATCGGGATTTGTTTACTTGTTTAATGGTTGCCGAGTTTGAAGAAATCCGGTTTAAGATTCATGTGTGTGTCTTGCAGCAATGGAGTTGTGTAAGATTCTTATGTTTTTGTTTTTGTTTATTTGTCACTGTCCTGGATGGGAATTTCGTTTAAGATTCATGTATTATTTTGTAGCAATGAGGTTCTGTTTGTTTGTGTAATCATTCTGATTATGTCTTTTTAAGATGGAAATTTGGTTTAAGATTCATATGTTTGCGTCTTGAAGCAAAGAGGTTCTGATAATGTGTCAAATTGTTGGTGAGTTTGTTTGTTCTGTTGGAAATTTGGTTTGAAATTCATATATTTGTGTCTTGCAGCAACAAGGTTCTGTGTTTTTGTTCTAGGGGACTGATTAATTATGCATCATATGAGGCGCGGCTAATGTAGTGAGAACACCGGAGCTGTGGACAGGTTAATTTTTGTTATTATTGTTAGTGATATCTTGAATTAGCTCTTGTTTATGCATGTTCTTTGGCTTTACTCGAGAAATCTGCTTTATTTTATGGCAGTAAAGAGTGAATTTAACCATATCGTTCCCAGACGATGCTTCTGAGGCGAAAAACCGTTAGTCCTTCATAGCTGACTTTACTATCAATTCTTTTCCAGCGAGTGTTTGAAGCTGAATCCTCACAAGAAATTCTCTTTTGCAAAGTTTATGTTTCCTTGCACCCCCGTTTGAATTAGTACAGCTCAATCTCAAAGATGCAAGAAAGATCCTAGCTAAGCCAACATTTTCTCTCCCTATGAAAGATGGTGCAAAGTTGATACCGATGTTTGCTAAATCCATCAGATGGGGAACTTGGA
Organism: Ficus microcarpa; assembly: GCA_025413485.1. NCBI lineage: Eukaryota > Viridiplantae > Streptophyta > Magnoliopsida > Rosales > Moraceae > Ficus > Ficus microcarpa. The sequence goes on along the minus strand of CM046386.1, from coordinate 20,521,035 downwards.
AGAACCGGAGCAATTCAGCAGAGGCTATTAGACCGGATAAAAAAGGCACCTCGGTTGTGCTGAGTTTGAGTCCTCTTCCACGGGGGAAACCAATGGATTTGATTTGCATGAACAGGAAAGGTACACCGATGGTCGACAAGATTCCATCATGCTACTGAAAGTAGTTCATTCAGATACTGAAAATTCTGACCACCGGAGTGTCCTACTAAAAGTAGTTCAATGAGATGAAAAATGGTAGTAGCCTACCATGGTATTGCTAGTTTTCTCGCCACAAGGGCAAACGACGGCCACGGCATAGCGAAAGCCAATAGCCGATAGCCGTGGCCAGATATCCTCGGGAAAAGGGTTGTAATGATGAGATCTTCCTTGTTCAGTGGCCGTCGTGACTAGATCTCCTCCATGCAGGGGTCGCCATGCAGGATCTCCATCACAATGCAGTCCACCCTCTGCCAATTGGTGTTTGACTTTTCGTTTGCGTGGAAATTGAAGGTCTTTCATTTTTTAAGTCTTTTTTTCCTCTTCAATATTGTTGTTGTAATTTTAGGATTTGTTTGAAGAGTTATATTATTACGTTAATTATTGGTTTACTTGAAAGTAAATGGTAATTTATTTAAGTATTTTTTTATTTGGTTTTTTAAGAAAAAATGAAACCAAAAAAAAAAAAAAGGGCCAACAACAAATTTCTTCTCGACTAAATATGAGCATTGGACTTTCACCCATTAAAAAAAAAAAAAAAAAAAGAAAGAAAGAAAAACCATCGGTTTACCAATGGAGAAGCATATTAAGAAAAGTCTCATATTCATCATTCTACTTCAATAACTCATTGATAATGTTTTTGATCATTATTCTCAAGATGTCATTGTCACATGATAATGATGATCCCATTATTCACGATTATTTTGTGCACACGTGATTATACATCTAAGTATGGGGGAAAAAAATAAATTATTGATCATAAAATTGAAAGAGTAAATCATAAACTTGAAAGAGTAAGAAGAAGAAGAAGATGATGATCAAATTGAAATTGTGATTTTTTAAAAATAAAAATGACGCAAATTTTTTACATAAAATTTTACTTTGAATCAAATTTCAAAAAATCAAAAGTAAAATAAAAATTATTTTGAATCTTGAAAAAAATTTTTTTTTTTAATATAATAAATATATAGTTATATTACGTACTTAAATATAGCTAAGGCTAAAAAGTGAATGGAAATTAGATACATTCACATATCTAATTAAGGCTAAAATTGTGAACAAATATTTTTTGTTGTTCCTTCAAAATAGCTTTATAATGCATATATTTTTTTTTATTAAAGTACAATTTGTGTTATAAATTTCATGAAAATACAGTCTCAATTTTCTTTTAAAAATATTTAATTATGATTTTATTTATAAATAAAGTTCATATAATTAGATTTGACCAAATTTGATTAAATTGTTCACATATTCCATAAAAAAAGTTAACAGAGAGCATTTTGTAATAATATTTTAATAGTATATGATCATTTAAATTATATATATATAAACAATGGTTTTTTATTAATAAATCTGTTTGTGTTGAAAGATTTTCTCTCATGTAATATAACATTTTTATATTTGTTATTTTTATATTTTCTTAATGAGCTTAATTAATGAAATTCCTTCAAAAAAAAAAAAAAAAAACAACCAGATTAAAGTTTTATGAACTTAAAAATTTAATGTCTAGATAAGTAATTTACTCAAAATATAGATAACAACGACTTAACTCACAAATCACACGACAATACTCGAGCCATTTAGCAATTTCGCATTCGCTGGCGCAGTCTTCTTTTCATACTCTCTCTCTCTCTTTCCCCCTCAAAATTTTCAGAGCTCACGAAAACCCTAGCCATGGCGTCCGGCAAAGACGCGGATCCAACCCTTGGGTACCTCACCCGAAAAGACACGGAGGTGAAGCTCCCGCGTCCGACTAGGGTTAAAAACAAAACCCCGGCCCCAATCCAGATCACCGCGGAGCAGATCCTCCGCGAGGCTCGCGAGCGCCAGGAGGCGGAGATACGGCCTCCGAAGCAGAAGATCACCGACTCCACAGAGCTCGCCGACTACCGCCTCCGCAAGCGCAAGGAGTTCGAGGACGTAATCCGGCGAGCGCGATGGAACATGAGCGTCTGGATCAAGTACGCCCAGTGGGAGGAGTCTCAGAAGGACTTCAATCGCGCCAGGTCCGTCTGGGAGCGAGCTCTCGAGGTCGATTACCGGAACCACACGCTCTGGCTGAAGTACGCCGAGGTCGAGATGAAGAACAAGTTCATCAACCACGCCAGGAATGTGTGGGACCGGGCCGTCACGCTCTTGCCTAGGGTTGATCAGCTCTGGTACAAGTATATCCACATGGAGGAGATGCTCGGGAATGTCGCCGGAGCTAGGCAGATTTTCGAGAGGTGGATGAATTGGATGCCCGACCAGCAAGGTTGGCTTTCCTACATCAAATTCGAGCTCCGATACAACGAGGTCGAGCGCGCAAGGAAGATTTTTGAGCGATTCGTTCAGTGCCACCCCAATGTTGGGGCTTATATTCGGTTCGCTAAGTTCGAGATGAAGAACGGCGACGTTGCTAGAGCTAGGGAAGTGTATGAGACTGCTGTGTTGAAATTGGGCGATGACGAGGAGGCGGAGCAGCTGTTTGTGGCGTTCGCCGAGTTCGAAGAGCGGTGTAAGGAGATGGAGCGAGCCAGGGCGATATACAGGTTCGCCCTTGATCACATTCCCAAAGGGAGGGCTGAAGACTTGTACAGAAAGTTCGTTGCCTTTGAGAAGCAGTTTGGGGATAAAGAGGAGATTGAGGATGCCATTGTGGGGAAGAGGAGGTTTCAGTACGAGGATGAGGTGAGGAAGAGTCCACTCAATTATGACACTTGGTTCGATTACATTAGACTTGAGGAGAGTGTTGGGATTAAGGAGAGGATTAGGGAGGTTTATGAGCGAGCCATTGCTAATGTTCCTCCGGCGGAGGAGAAGCGGTACTGGCAAAGATACATCTATTTGTGGTGAGTTTTTTTACTGAATTTTTGAGTTAAGATTCAAATGTTTGTAGATGTTCAGTTTGTTTATACAATTGTCGACGAGTTTGTTTATAAAATTGTTGACGAGTTTGTTTTTTCTGATGGAAATTTAGTTTAAGATTCATGTTTGTATTTTGCAGCAATGTGGTCATGTTAATTTGTATAATTGTTGCTGAGTTTGTGTTTTTTGATCGAAATTTGGTTTGAGATTCATATGTTTTATTTTGCAGCAATGTGGTTCTGTTGCTTTGTTTAAAATTGTTGCCTAGTTCGTTTTCCTGATGGAAATTTGGTTTGAGATTCATGTGTTTTTTTTTGAAGCAATGTGGTTCTGTTTGTTTGTATAAATGCTTACTGAGCTTGTTTGTTTGTTTTTTCTTTTCGTGATGGAAATCTGGTTTTTTAAGATGCATATATGTAACATGTGTACTTCGCAGCAATGGGGTTTTCTTCTTTGTCTAATGGTTGGTTGCTGATTTTGTCATTTCTTTTTGTGTAATCTATAGGATCAATTATGCGTTATATGAGGAGCTTGATGCTGGAGACATAGAGCGAACACGGGATGTGTACAGGTGAATATATATATGTATATATTCTCTATCATTAATGATATTCTCAATTAGCTCTTTCTCATTTGCATATTCTTTGGTTTTGTATTTGGAACCTGCCTCATGTCTTTTCAAACCTTGTTCAGTTGATGAAAATACATTAAAAATTGTGTATTTTTGGTAGTAAAGAGTGATTTTAATTGTGCCATTCCGAGTACAGTTCCTCGGAGAAACTTGTTAATCCTTAATTGCTGACACATTAACATGTTTGTTTTCTTCTAGGGAGTGTCTAAAGCTGATTCCTCATGAGAAATTTTCTTTTGCAAAAATATGGCTTCTTGGTGCCCAGTTTGAAATACGACAGCTCAATCTCAATGGTGCACGCCAGATCCTAGGCAATGCCATTGGAAAAGCACCCAAAGATAAGGTAATAACCATGTTAAAGTTTTCTCTCCCTCTGAAATGTAGTGCATAACTGATACTGATGTTTTATTAAATTCACTTTTTCATAAACATGTGTTTAAACTAGCAGATATGTAAGAAGTTTATAGACATTGAACTGCGACTATGTAGTCCATAACTTGTACTGTTATTTTAACAAATCCATATTGCTTGTGTTTTTGAACTACCAGATATTTAAGAAGTATATAGAGATTGAACTGCAACTTGGAAACATAGATCGTTGCCGAAAACTATATGAAAAGTATCTGGAGTGGGCACCAGAGAACTGCTATGCGTGGTCCAAGTATGCAGAATTAGAGAAATCTTTGTGTGAGACAGAGCGAGCAAGAGGAATTTTTGAGCTTGCAATTGCCCAGCCAGCACTAGACATGCCGGAACTGTTGTGGAAGGTACTTGCATTGCACTTTCTTTTGTTTTGATGCAAAGATTATGTGCACTTTTTTTTCACCTGGGTTTGAAATTTTAATCTGAGGATGAAAAATAAAGAAACCGCACCATGAGCAGGCACTAAACATTTGATTATTGCTCATCCCCTTTTTTTTTTTTTGCTTCCCTCTTATAGTGAAACAGGTCGGTTTTGTGTTAATGTCTCAATTTTTTATGCACTTACTCTTGCAACTTATATATTTTGTGAATACAGTAGTCAAAATTCTTGCTACTAGAAATGAGTGGACTTGGTTGTTGGAAAAGTTTTAAGAGTATTTATTTGTTGGTTTAAGGTTCAGTTGCATTATGTTTGTTACTAATACCTATGTTTTTTTGTATGACAGGCATACATTGACTTTGAAATCTCAGAGAGAGAATTTGAAAGAACCAGAGAACTCTATGAGAGATTGTTGGACCGGACAAAGCACCTGAAGGTGTGGCTCAGCTACGCAAAGTTTGAGGCCTCTGCCACGGAGGAAACAAGTGATCCAGATTTGGCAGAAGAGGATATGGAACAAAAGAAACTCTGTATCCAGCGTGCAAGAAGTACGTTGCGTCGGCAATACTCCAATTCTTAATTTCTCAACAACCGAGCAACTAGCTTACTGCCATTTTCGTTTTTTTATTTGCGTATCAGGGGTTTTTGAGAAAGCAATCAACTACTTCAGAACATCAGCACCTGAACTGAAGGAAGAACGGGCTATGCTATTGGAAGAGTGGCTGAACATGGAGGCTTCTTTTGGTGAACTAGGCGATGTTAGCATCGTGCAGTCAAAGCTGCCAAAGAAGCTAAAGAAAAGGAGACAAATGGTATTGGAGGACGGTCCTGCTGGGTATGTGGCTTAATCTTGTCCATTCTCTTAGGCAATTAATGTAGATGGTTTTTTTGTTTGCCCTTTTGCATGTTTGAACAAAAAAATCCTGAATTTGCAGGTACGAGGAGTACATCGACTACCTATTCCCCGAAGAAACTCAGACCACGAATCTCAAGATATTGGAAGCTGCATACAAATGGAAAAGGCAAAAAGTTTCTACCGATGATGACTAGGAAATGTCTTGAACTTTGTAGATTATCTTTATTGACTGTAAATACAAAACAACGTAGTTCTTTGCTTATTTTGAGAGCAGATAAAATTTCTTGTGAAATTGTTCAGCAGGCTTGAAAAGCGTCTTCTTGTAACCGGTTTAGCAATGAATTTTTAACTTGTTCCTAAATTTTGAGTTCATTATTCAGACTTCCAATCCCTCCATTGATCCATGTAATGATTTTTCCCCCTTGTAGACCAATGCGATTATTTGTTTGGGTATTATAGGAGTTATTATTATTATTATTTTTTTTTTAATGGAAGTTGGGAGGAGTTTCTTACAATCCGTCTGGTGAAATATCTTAAACTCAAAATTTTCATCTTAGTTTTTATCTTTTTCTGAAAAGTCAATAAAAATTAAAATTAATTTGTAAAAAGTTAATTAATTCAAATTTAAAAATTTCAACTCAAACTGTTTGAGTAAACAAAGTCTTAATACATGTTTAGTGAGGAAATTCCTTATCCACTTAATTTACATATTCAATGGATACAGAATTTCATTGAACCATTATTTGAGCGAGAAACATTTGCTTCCACCCAATTTAAAAAGATTGTAAAGTGGTGATTGTATAGCTTAATGATAACCGGACACCGTGCTCTATTTTAAAATTTAGGTTTTAAGTCTTCAGCTTCCAAGTTTTTTTAATATGAAATAAAAGATAATGAACTTTGATTTGTACAGAGTTTAAATAGCCAACTTATTTGCATGCTAAGTTTTGGATGACTTAAATGAGTCTCGAGATGACTATTATATACTTTTTTACTTAGTTTATCTCTTCTTATCTTGAGATCATCTTACTGTATACTAGACAATTTCAAGTGCTAGTTAACCTCTAGTAGAAAAACTAATTCTGCTTAAAAGAAAATTGATAAACTAACAAGATAATCTATTTTAATTATTTTTCCTTCCTTTAATTCTTTTAAGTTTTGTTTGGTATTTGAGTTTAACTTCAATTAAAATGAACTTTTTTATCTTAATTTTTATTTTTTATGAAAAGTTAATAAAATTTATTACTAATTTTTGAAAAGTAAACAAAACTTAGACTTAAAAAATTTCATTTCTAATGAAGTTTAATGTTAAATCATAAGCATTATTTTGATTTAAAACCTGAAAGTAAAACAGAAACCAGCTGGTTTGCCCGAGAGGTTAAGGGGGAAGACTTAAGATCTTCTGCACATAAGTGCGCATGGGTTCGAACCCCATAGCCAGCAATTTCAAAGTCAAAAATCGAACTTTTAAAACTTTAGTGTTTTGTTTTAACGTTACACTGTTTATGTTCTATCATGTGGTTTTTATTTTTTTTATTTTTGAGAGATTATTATGTGGTATTCAATTGATAGTATATATGAACTTCAATGGCCTATACAGACATTGTTCCTCCAATTAATTAATTAATTATTATTATTATTATTTTTTCACTTTTTACCTTATGATCAATGCATCTTGTGGAAGCTTATTTCTGCGTTTTCGTCCTTGAGTAGAAAATAGTTACTCATATTCACCGCAGTAACATATGCCCTAATTGCTCATTAGCGTTCATCTTGGGAAAAAAAGAAAAAAAAGAAAAAAAGGGAAAAATTAGACTAGGTGACATTTTTTAATCACCTAATCTAATAGATGACCTAATTTTTTTTATTTAGAAAAATGACCGTTTGTTATTTTTCAAGTTTGGTCAATCAGTGATTGATTATGAAAATTGGTGATTGACTAATGATCAATTAATAATTGATTATGAAATTTAGTGATTTACATTATAGTTAATCAGTGATTAACTGTAAGTCAATCAGTCAGTCAATCACTAATTGACTGTCACGTGGTCAATTACTGATTGATCATTTTAAAAAATTGATTAATCATTTAAAAAAATGATTTTTTTAATTAATTTTAAAAAACTTTGACCATTTATTAAAAAAACTTCTTAAAAAAATACTATTTTATTATAAATCCAAAAAAAAAAAATCAAATAGTAATATTCAATAACACAAGTAGACAATTACGAATTTAAAAAAAATAGCTAACAACTTTTGTCTGCAATTTTTTTTAAGCAGTGTTAAAAAAAATATATTGTAATATAACAACAATTAACTGAAAATGGACACAATTTCCATTTGTCACCATATTTTAAAGTTTAATTTATTACTTAATATTATCCTTCAAATACAATTATCTAAACATACTAATAGTAATTTCTTTCTCCTAAGTTTTTGTATTTGTTAGTTGATTAGAAGAAAAAAACTTCTACGTATTTTTTAACTTTGTCTAACTAAGGTATCTAGATAAATCTAAATATCACCTTTAGCGTGAATCAACAAGTGTGAAAAAAGACATCGAAGGCAATTGAAAACATAGTTGATAAGAAACGAAGAACATGGTGATGTTGTCACCAAATCAAGACACTAGAGTACAGAGTTGTGAACGACACTAGAGTTGTGATATTCTCAAGACGTTACATTGTATCTATTATAGTCTAAGATTCAATTAGCTATTGTTATATTCACATTTTTTTTTAAACAAGCGTTTTAAATAGAAGAATCATTATCAATCATGTTTGTCTCTCTACGATATGGTGGCAATGAAGCATATGGTCCAGAGTTGTGAACGACACTAGAGTTGTGATGCTCACAAGACGTTACATTGTGTCTATTATATGGTCTAATATTCAATTAGCTATTGCTATATTCACTTTTTTTTTTTTTTACACAAACGTTTTAAATAGAAGAATTATTATCAATCATGTTTGTCTCTCTACAATGTGGGACTCAATTAGTTTTCATTTGCGTTTGCATTTTTCTATTGATTTTCAAAAACTTTTAAAATCTCTCTTATGTGATTCAATTAGTTTTTTCAATCTATTATTATTATTATTATTTTTTGGCCTAAGGTTTCTCAAAGTAGATTCATATATTAGAAGACATTTTGTTCCTAAGAATACAAGTAAAACAAATCCTAACGCAAAAACAATTTCTTTCATGAATGACAGCATGAATATAATAGTAAAGGAGAAAAATATAACAGAACAGATTCTTGAAGATTGATCTATTGTTCTTTCTTTCTCCAACGTACTTTTTTATTTTTTATTATTTTGGGAGGGAGTCTTATTATGGATGAAATTAAAAGAAAAGTGATTGGTTGTAGAAAAATATAACAGAACAAATTATAAAAGTTGATCTATTATTTTTTCTTTTTCCAAAGTATTTTTTAAAAGATATTTTTGGGAGTGAGTATGATTAAGGATGAAGTTAAAACGAAATTGCTCCTTTGTAAGAACAAAACCTAGTGCATATACTCAGTAGTTATAATAATTACTATAAGTGATTTTTTTTTTTTTCCGTTTGCTCTTTGTCTTTTTTTTTTTTTTTCAATGGAAAAGTTAATGGAAAGATAATTACAAGTGTTTGGAAAAGAAATATTGCACAAGAGATTTTTAAAAAAATAAAGATAAATTGTTCAGTAGAAAAAAAAAAGGAATAAATGTTAAAAATTGATGTTGAGAAACAAAGATATTTAATCCGAGTTCCTATTTTTAGGAGATTTACAGAATTAAAATGGCCAAATCACCCTGGTGAAATATCCATCCCATAACAAAGAAGGAAGCAAATCATTTAGCAGTACTTAATGAAGCTAATATCCTTGGTGCAAGGATGACAATTTTATCTGTAAACTCTTTTACCTTAAATAATACATGATAAACCTGATTTAAATGAGTTAGGATTCTAAACGTATTAAACATAGAAAAACCCGCCACAACTCTACCGACTTAAATGAGTTAATGGAGAAGGGATGTAGTGTAGATTGTTTGTCTTTTCGGGAGAACATTTGATTTCTAATAAAATAAACACCATAATTCACAATTCCAAGAACTTAATCTTCTTTCTTAAATTCAAAATCTCAGTTAACAAACTTGCTTCTAATTAATATGATTAAGGCAGTAGGCTTAATAGCCTCAGCCTTAAGTCGGCAACAAAAAAATGACTTGTACTTTGTCTAGATAACCCCAAAAAAAAAAAAAAAAAGGAAATGGGGACCAGTTTCTGCAAGTCTTGAGGGTTAAGCCTTTGCTTGAAGCTAGCTCTTTGATTGAGTTGTTAAAAGTAAGTACAACCATTTTACACTGCGACGAGCTGTCTTAAAACAACCCCCCAAAACAAATAATTCCAATTATTGTTCTTTCTCCACAGATCACGCCCCCATTGGGTTACTCCTTCAAAACTGTTTTTGGCCTTTTTTCCGTGCTCTCTGTTTCATGGTTGAAGTTCTCTCTTTTTGCATTTTTGTGCCCCACCCTTTTTTTTTTTTTTTTTAATTTTAATTTTTTAATTTTGGTTGAAGCCCCACGTCAGTTTTGAACGTACCAAAAAGGGCCGCAAACCAAAAGAAAATGCTTAAAAATTAAAAAAAAAAAATTTTTTGAATAAATAAATTGGCCAGACTCAAAAGCTGTTCTATTCCAAAGTCCCAAAAAGGCATTCCATCATTTTTCCTCCCTTTATTTATCATTAGTGTGAAATTTTATACCATTTAAAAGACAGTGACGCACCTTATCAAAAAAAAAAAAAAAAAAGAAAAGAAAAGAAAAGAAAAGAAATTGGCGCACAACAAATATATATATTGAAGGTGTGTTTTGTGTTCGGATTGAATTTGAAATGGAATGTAATTTTTAAATTGAAATTGATTGATTTTTTAAAAATTAATTATAATTTTTATTGATTTTTTCAGAAAATGACAAAAAATCAGTCGTAAAATATAGTTGAGTTCAAAATGAATTTGAATACCAAACGTACACTTATATTATAAGATGGCTATAACCACAATCAAATGACAAACTGGAATAGTATGTGGAAACGAGAATAGCAATTTTAGTTAGGTAGGACTTTTGAATTTCGGCCCTCTTCTATCCCCACCTTCCCTGTCTTTTTCTTAGGCAGGTAATGATTTTGGTGTATGGCCCGTGTGGGACCGTAACGCAATAGGCAATAGTGAGAAGATCCCACCAAGTATATATACAAGTTGAAAACATAGGAACTACCCTATTAATAGTTATTGTTGTTTAGTTTTTCAGGAAAAAATAATTTGTTGTGTATAAATAAATAAATAAAACTTAAACGTGAAAATTTAAATTCTATACCTTTTGGTAGAGTCAAATATAAAATTATCATAAAATTATCTACAATCATATAACTTTTTACCGATATGGATACTAATTTTTTTTTTGGTATGAAAGTTTATAGATCAAAACATTAAAAAATTAATCTAATAACTAAAACAACAGTATCTATCTATAAGATAAAAATGTAATTCTCTTATTATAAATTTCACTTTTTAAATTTTATTGCAACTTAATAAAAATTTAACGGTTTAGTATTATATTTTATTTGAGAAGTATTTTTTTTATACCTTATTAATGAATTTTTCGTATAAGGTTTCTCTATGTTGTAATAAAACCTTTTTCTTTTTTTTTTTTGGGTTTGATAAATATATGTTAGACAACTTTATTAGGTGGCCAAGTGCTACCATAGAAAGCCTACTTATCAATATAAAACCATTTCAATCAAGGTCTCTCTATATTTTATTGTGCTTTATTATTATTTTTATTTATATTTTTAATAGTAGACTTCTATCTAGGTGTCTAAATTAACATCAACAGGCATGTTTAGGTAACTAGTTCCGCCCACTTTAAGAACTGATTTTCTGATAATGACCCAATTATTCTTTTCTTAAATTTTATATTATTTTTTCAACATCATAATTAAATATACATTTTACCCTCACTCCTTTGACTAGGATTTTGATTAAAGCTCAAAGCTTGAACTAGCGTTCAAAAAGTATGTGTTTAATTCATAGGTCCGGATTCATGCCATCCAATTTAAAAAAGAAATTCCCACTAGTCTTATTCTTAATCATGTTTATTTGTTTTTCAATAGTTTCTAAATTATTTTTATTCCATTATAGATTTTAACATTTTTTTTCTTTTCTTGACTTTCCCCAATTAATTTTTCCCCCCCAAATAATGATAAATTGTCGTCATGTATGACAGAGTTGATGGTGTGAATACAGTCATTCCCAAGAGAAAAAAAATGCCAAAAGTCAGGATAATAATCTATAATATTCTTTAAACAGATATTGAATATTCCATAAAGAATGTTTACCAATAAAATGTTTCAAACTGGAAAAACTATTAAAGAAAGTAATTAAACCACGACAATTCAAGTAGCATTTGAAACACCAATTGTAAATAAAAAATATTTATAATTAATGTAAATAAATTAATATTTACATTTCAAGTAGCATTTAAAAATATTTTGATTGTAAATAAATTAATGTTTAAAAACATGCATTAAGTCGAAAATGAACTGTGATAGTTTAGAAAGAAACATTGATATTATTTTATCCATCTCATCGTAATTATGCAATTAAAGAAAATCATATTGTAATAAAAGAGTTATATACCTTTAAATTTTAAGTTTTTGAAAATGAGAAAGAAAGATTTAAAAATGTAAATGGTGAACTTGATTTGTTTTTGGTGAATTTTTTTTTTTTTTTTTAAACTCCAAACAAGCCCTTAGCTTATTGTTATTATTTTTTCGTAAATTTTTTATTCACAGTTTCACACTATGGAATGTTCGAGTACGCCCAATCCTATCTGGACATTACTGCACCTGATTAAAACCCAGGCCCAATACATGGGCAAGAAAAGAGCGGGAATAGCCCACGTGGCGTCAGAGATGAGTGCCCAATAATTTCCTGGTCTTTGTCAGAGAATTTATCTCTATTTGCTTCCTTTTTTCATTTTTTTTTTGTGGGTATATGATAAGTTACGAGAAATTGACATTTCCGTAATTTTAAGAAAATCCAGGGGCATTTTCATCGAAAGAAACGCCAAGGTTTCGATTCACCTGTGAAAGACAAAAACCAACAGCAGGAACAGAAAAAATGAATAATTAAAATAATTTTTTAAAAAAATAGCCATGTAACTTTTCTCTCTCATTTGTTCCTTCATTCTCACACATAATTATTTTCGATCCTTGGGGGTGATTTATGATCGCATTGAATTGAAAAGGTAAACACGTTTTTTTTTTTTCCCCATTTTAATTGGTAATTTATTTCTCATTTTTTTTTTGTTGATGTTCTTCTTAAAGAAATGAAACTGTTTAGGAACTATTTTGAATTTCAGATTTCTGCAATATATTTATTTATTACCTAAAAGAGAAGAACATTCGTCAATCAATGCAAAAAGCTCTAATTAAATCTCATCGAAAAATTCAGTTTTTTTTTTGGTTCTAAAAAAGAAATAATTCTTGTGCTCGTTTTGTTCCTTCTTCATGGAAAGAAATGATTAATCTTGGTATTCTTTTTTGCTTATTATAATGGATTTGCCGTTATCAATTCATGCTAGTCCAGCTTGTAAAGATGAAATAGATAAGATAAAATTTCAGATACAAATCCGAATATAACAAAAATAATGAATTTACTAATAGAGAAAAAAAAAAAAATTTTCACTTTGTGTAATTATCTCTCTCTCGTTAATTATTATGATTGGATTGTTTTTACTCTCTCCTGACTTTCATCAGAGTTTCTATAGGTGGATAAGGTGTTGAAAATTCGGAAAATTTAATTCACCATTCACTTTTTGTCACATTTGCTTTGAAACCGAAAACTTGGATATTAAAGAAAACGACATGGACAAATTTCTGTCCTCTGTTTAGTTTATTATGGGAATAAAAACTGTCCTTTTGAAGCTTTTTAAAAACGCTAAGCCAATCTAAGAGCTTTCAAAATAAGACATGACTTTTATAATTTGTATTCATTTTTCTATATTGTGTTAGCCCATGTTCTTGGCCTTTTTTTTTTTTTTTTTTTTTTTTTTTTTTTTATAAATTATGTCCTTGACCTTCTGTCAAACAGTTTTATATGGATATGTATTTAAGGTGGAATAAATGCACACAGGGATTATGCTATTCGGGTAATTTATCAGGACAATTGTCGGTAGGATATAATTATCTATTGTTAACTATGTTAAATTGTCATATTTTTTTAATATGATTTGATTGATATGATAGATTAATTGTTTTTTTTTATGTTCTACCATATAGTTCTTCAGCCTAACAAGAGCTATTTTATTTTTCTCACTTTGTCTTAAAACACAAAAATAGTTATTTCAATATTGAATAATTTAATTTCAGAAAAATTGTTAAGTCAGTCTTATAAAATAGTCATAAGGAATGGTTGAGTTTAATTTTCATCAAATCCTGTTAAACTACAATATGAGATGATAGAATTGATGTGATTGATTGATCATTTTTTTTAATTTATATTATCTATTACGTAATTCTTTAATTTAATACGAGCTCTTTTATTTTTCTAACTTTGTCTTGAGTTTCTAGTGACCGAGTTAGAAACATAAACTAATATTCAAATTCAAAAATAGTTATTTCAATATTGAACACTTTAATGTCAGCAAAACTGTGGCATGCATTAGAGACAAATAGAGGGTTAACACTTCATATAGGAAAACCTATAAAGCAGAAGGCACTGAATTTTTTGGAGGTTAGCTTAGCCCAAATGCCACAAGAAATGGAACAAGCACTTAATCAAATTACTCCTAAAATGACCATTTTCATATGTGGGCGATACCTAGATAAGAGGGTTTTTTTTTTTTTTTTTTTTTTTTTTTTTTTTTTGGGTTGTTGTTTGGACTAGTGATCCAAAGATGACTGAATTAGTGGGTCCTGTCCTTTTAAAGAAGTTGACATCTCAAACCTAATGCACTTCTTCAACATATAATAACTAAACAGACATTGTCAAAATCTCAGTTTAATGAATCCTTGTTCTCAACTGCTACACAAAAATTGAACCTATCAAAATCAAATCACTTGTTGCTTTTCCATTTCAAACTTAATTAATTTTAAGTGAAATAGTTTATTTAAGATTTAGCTTCCCATTTGACAATATACATGAAATCTAACTACTACTACTACATAACTTTTCTTCCTCTTATTTTCCATTTCCTTCTTATCCTTATCTTAGGCATTAAGAATGCAATTTCACGGCAGGATAAGAAATGATATCCTAATGATAAGAATCTGTTGATCGGTTTTGAATACTTTTTCAATGTGATTTTGATAAGTTTTAACGTAAAATTATTAAAAAAAAAAAAAAAAAAAAAAAAAAAAAAAAAGGGGCACTTCCATAGAAAAAACTCCTATTTCTTATTCATTCATTGTTCATCAGCCAAAAACAAGGCTTTTAATTCTAGAATAGTTATAAAGGTGGTTCATTAAATTTTCTTTGAGAAACTTAAATTTAGATCATCTCTCTTTTTCTGCAAGCTTATGTTTAGAACCGTCAACTCTTGAGGATTTATTGCCTAAGTAAACAGATCTCGTTTGACTACTAATAGTAACTATTCCACAATAAAATTTTGCTTGAACTCCCTTCTTAAATATGAAAACTGTAAATTTTCCTGCTGTAAAACAGTAACAAAAGGGCTGTACTGACAGAATTAAAATTTGAATTTTTTCTGAGAACAGATCACATCCTGAACTTGTATACTTGTTAGATTCATAAAATATTAGGTAAGCAGTTAGGACACTTTCTCTTGTCTTTTCGAATGTGTGTTATATTCGTTTCTGTTCCTTGTTTATTATTTTTTTACCAATAGTATATCTTTTTAAACGTTATATATGATTAAAATTACATCAAAATAATGATAAAAAATATGCAAAATATGTAAACTTGATATAGATTTGATGGTTCAAAACAAATTTGATTACATAAACTACCGTAGAATTCTCTTTTTTTTAAATTTATTTAGTTATTTATTTTATGTTCAGATCTCCCGAATGTGAAAAGGGAAGCAGCATCCTTGTCCTGATATGTGCTGATATCTAATAAATTATTTCAGAAAACTCTGCTGAAAAATTCCAAAAGATGCTAACCCGGTTGAGAGAGTTAACAAAGTCCTTTGGGAATCGCATTGAGCCAGAAAACGTTGAAGAGCTGAAAAGGACTAAAGCAGGTGCACTTTATTTATTTAGCATTATTATTTGACCATGCATTTTGTCTACTTGGCTGATCCAAAAAGCCCACCAGATTTATGATTTCATTGAAAATTTTAGTTTCCTTTGCTCTTTCATATACATGACCACGTACCCTTTTTGTATGTATTTGACAGAGAATATTGAAAATTGAGTAATATCAATGATACCCTTTTCCGCCAAAGCTATATTGTGCTAAAGATTGACCAATTTCTATCTTAAAAATAATAGCAAAATAAAATAAAAATAACTAGCTCTTGTTCTTGTAATGGAGACTAACATGATCCGAGTCTCAAAATAACTAATTCTCTTATGTGACAATGAGTGTTGAATATCTATACAAATGTGTCAAGTGTCACCGGATGAGTTGGCCTAATGGTTCAAGCGTCTCTTTGAGTGTCTTGAATATTGTGAAGGTTTGTTTCTTACCATCTTAATACTTAAGACAATCGGCGATATAGGGTGATGCGCTTTTCGTTGAGAGATAGGGCCTGACTATAGGGCTTTCAATGAATATTCATATCTACATATGAGGAGCTTTTTGGTAGTACTCAAGAGGAGTATGCTAACGCTAGTCACCAACTTCCCAAACTTTCTCCTTGCAAAAAATAAAAAGTAAAAATAAAAAAACCAAGTCAAGTTTTTTTATTTCTGTGATCGTTTCTATTTCATGCATGGAATTGGTTTGCCAAGTTTTTTTTTTTTTTTTTTTTTTTTTTTATTTTTAATAATTTAACTACAAAACCATGTCTTCATGTTACTACAGAAGTTGAAAAGAATGTGACAAGAATCTTGAAGCTTATCAAGAATGAAGACCAAGGAAAGAAAGAAAGAAAGCGAAAAGCCTCCAAAAAGGACACAGAACTGCTTGGACTGGTTGAGAACTTTTACAAAGAATACGAGTCACTTTGTGCATTATATGATCATCTCATAGGAAAGTCAGGAAGAACACGATCTAATGGCAGAAAAGAGAAGGAATGTCTTGCCAACTCCAGCTCAGACTCCGAGTATTACTCGTCGGAGGAAACCGACGCCAGCAATGCCAAATTCGAACGCGAAGCATTAAGTCTTGAAGTTGCTGAGTTGAAGAATGAACTGGCCTCTGCCATTGAACATAACAAGAATTTGAAATCACAATATGATGGCCTCAAGATTGAAGCTGACAAGAAAGAGCGAGAAATTTCGGCTCTAGTTAAGGCCAGTGAGGCTCATGAAACACAGTCATTGGCTCGGATAAGAGAACTAGAGGGTCAATTAGCTGGTTTGAAGACCGAAATCGAAGTTTTTCGAGGCCAGAACAGAGATCAAGAACCGCAAAGAGAAGGCAATGCTGATGAAGCTAAGCAGCAAGGGGATAAACGAAAAGGGTGGCGCTCTCGGGTTTTGGAACTTGAATTGACTTTGAAGGATAAGGAAGATGAGAATTCTGCTCTATTGAAGAAACTGAGTGAAAATGAAAACACTTTCGCGTCGAAAGTTGCGGAAATGATGGCACAGGTGAGCAATCTGCAGGTAGAGATTGATTCTCTGCAGGCTAAGAATAGTGACCTCGTAGAAATATTGGCATGTGAAAGGGAACATGGTTTGGCTCAAGTTAAGGAATTGACGCATCAGAAGGCCGAATTAGAGGTGCAACTGGAGAGAAAAACCGCGGAGATTTCATGTAATCTGGTTCATATAGAGTCTTTTAATGAAGAGTTGGCAAGAAAGGACTTAGTTGAGAAGAAAAAGTTGGAAGAAGATCAAATGCAAGAAAGAGCGAATATCCTCGAGGAAGAGAAGATATTGAGCAAGCGTTATCTACAAGTTGCGGAAAAGAAGATCGAAGATTTGGCAGAGAAGTTTCAAACTAGTTTTGAAGACAAGCTTCGTTTGTTGTATCAGAGAATCTTGGTGACAGAACAATTACACAATGAGAACAAAGAAAGCCATAAGTTGACAAAGGAGAAATGTGAGAAAGAGAGTAGAGAAGTGGAAGAGAAAATCAAAGGGTATGAAAATGAGGTCAGGAAGATGAAGGAGACCTCTGAACTAGCAGAATATGCACTAAATGGATTGAACTTGGTTGTTACTAAGTTTGAGAAGGAAAATGGGAATTTTTTGGCACAAATTTCCAAGATGTCAAATGAGATACAATTTGCAAAGAGGTGGGTCACAGGGGCAATGGGTGAGATAAAAAGGCTAAAGCACAAGTTGGATTGCTTGGTGGCACATCTAGATGACAAAGAGGAGCTAGAGTTCTTGTTGAGGGACAAGGTTTGGAAATTAGAGGCAAAAGTGAGCAAGGAAGGAGGGGAAAAGTTGAACTTGATTCAAGCCATTTCACAACTTGAGAAAAAAGTTTACAAATATGAGAGGCAAATTAGAGACAAGGATGAGAGGCTAATGAGCCTTGGGGATGAGAAGAGAGAGGCTATTAGGCAATTGTGTATCTTGGTTGACTATCATCGCGATCGCTTTGACCATCTCAAACAACAAGTTTCAAAAATGAGGCTCGGAAAGTCGATTAATTAGAACTGTTCACCTCTTCTTATAACATACCTATACTGTTACATATATAATACTATTGGACTCGTTTGATCTTTGATTATACAATTTGTCTATACATTAATTTATAAATTAGTGGTGAACATCATTTATAAGTAGGATTATTGGATTTGGTCGCCTCACTGTTATCGATAAACAGTAGGTGGTGTTGCTTACTCGGGAAGTTAAGTACATTAATATTTGAGGGGAAGCTTTTATCTCATTATTAGTTATCATGTATATATAGTAAAAAGCCATCCTCTTGTTTACATGGCTTTTTTGACTAACTTAACCTGGGATTGTTCACTTTACCATTTGTTCAGTAATATGTTGTTTTCTTACAAGTCCACTGAAGATATCCTATTTTTAGGTAATTACAATGCTATTATATTTTAATAATAAATTAAAAAAAAACATATATGAGCATTAATCTCTGTCATTTATACATCCATTTGAATATTTTGATATTTTTCATTATCCTTCCTAAAATGAAAGGCAAGATCACAATTTCATCTACATCTTCACCGTGTTGGAGGGATCTTGAGGTTCCATATAAAAAAATTAACCTATTAAAATGAGTAACTCGAATCCTTTTAAATCCATTTACAATTTTATATTTGATCAATGAAGAACTTTTTGTTTGTACATTCCCAAAAAATTAAAAGTTATACTTTATATTTACGATATTTTTGTGTAAAAAAAAAATTGAGATTTTAGGATATGTGATTATCATTTGATTTCACTTATGCCCTTAATTAGTGAGGAGATTTAGTAGTAAAGGAGTAATTTGTAACTGCCTCGTTTTCGCAAAGGAGCAATTTTAGAGAATAATCGTTTGACAAAGAAAAGAAGGGGAAAAAAAAAATTTACAGATCATGGAATACGAGAACTACTACCTACTAAGGGGGTGTTTGGTGGAGTAGTTTGAGTTGAGATTTTTAAGTTCCAATAGTAAATTTTTTAAAATTTTCAGAAAAGACAAAAAACTTTTTAGGAAAAAGACAAAAACTTTTTGGGAAAAAGACAAAAAAATTTTGAGATGGGTGTTTTAAAATGGTGTGCCAAACACCCTGTAAATCTACCGAAAAAGGGTAATCTCGCGGTATTTTCCTTTCGGCGACATCATCAATATATCACGAAACTTTGACTCCGAAACGGCGAGAAGTTGGAAAAACAAATATGCCAGATCATATACGGTCACAATGGCAACTCCCGTAAATTAGAGCCAAAGGAAGGGGCAAGTTTACTAAAAATAGCTCCAAAGATTCCACACCCTCTGAAATTTTTTTTGAAGCTACAAGTGGTGTACAAGTCACTTTGTTATAACGCTCCAATCCAAACAAAACAACTTTTCCTCTCCCGGAAAATTCTACTTTCTCTCTCTCTTATAATTGATTTGCCAGCTTCAAAATTCCGAATTCTCTCTCGGTTCTTCTCTCCGCTTGATCCTTCTCTCCGGCGAGTTCGTGTTCGATTTTCAGGTAATCTTCGACTCTCCGATCGATCAATTAAGTTCCAGTTCTCGGATTCTTCGCCAGCGATGAAAATTTTCTTCTACGAGTTGAATTTTACTCTTATTATTGGTTCTCGAACTAGAAATCGATTCTCGGCTTAGTCTCTGGCATTGGATTTGAAATTGGATTTTTTTTTTTTTTTTTTGCTTCAATGATTGTTTGGATTTTTGTTAGATCAAGTTCTTTTACGGATGAATTCTGTACTGCGTTTACTTGAATCCAAAACTTTTTTCAGCAGCGCTTTTCAGTTTTTGATATTGATTTTCTGATGTTGATTTATTTCTCTAATTCCGAATTTGAATCTGATTAATAGTAGTACTATTTACCTCTGAAAATTCTTTTTTCATTTCCTTTGCGTTTGATTTTTCTCGAACAAGACTGCTGCTTCTGAAACTGGAATTAAGTTAAAAGTTTATCTACTGAAATGAAAACAAGCTTTTCTGATCATATTATTCGCTGTCAGCTTTGTCCGAATTTCGTTTTTTTTTTTTTTTTTTAACGTTTTTCGGTTTTGATTTTTGTTTCTCTGCAGTTTTTTGGTTCACGAAATTGAGGCTCAGTGTTTGGGAAGTTTCCGGGGGAAAGGGAAAGTGCAAGAAAATCCGAGGTAAAACTGTTTTCCTCAACTTGACTGCTCTGTAGACAATAGCTATGAAGGGCAAATCCGTTATTTCGTTTTATTTATTTTTTTTCCGTTTTTTATTACAAGACAAGAAATTGAATATTTCATTTCTCTTTCAGCAGTAGTCACGTTAGTCTTTTTTTTTTTTTTTTAATTATTATCAAATATTAGTGGATAATAATCGGGTAGTCATGAACTATAACTACTAAACAACAAAAAGAACAGCTCTTTCCAGCAAAAGGAAAATAAAAATTAAATAAAAATATAATGAAAAAGAAAACAACTCATTGTCTTTTTGATATGATATCTGTCTTTTCTGGATCGAAATTGGCCTCTAAATTATTCCCTTGCAAATCTAAACGACATGCTGACGTGGTGCCAGATTAGAAACGACATGACCCCTTATTATTAATTGTCCTCCTTACGAAAAATAGGCCGTTAAGCGGTTATTTGTTTCGCGGATTTATATATATGGCGTCATAATTCTGTTTTCAGTTTTCGCAGAGAGAGAGAGAGAGAGAGAGAGAGATAGAGATATGAAATAACGTATTAAAAAATTCTGTTGGTATGTATGTCCTCTTTCATGGTGGCCAGGCCGTCACTGGCCGTGGGATGATTTTAACTAAACTTACAGTGTTTTTTTTTAATTTTTTAATTTTTGGGAGCTATTTAACTTAATTGAGAGTGGGCCAACTTATTATTGAAATTATTTATTTTGGTTTTGCTTGGATGTTCAAAATGCCACAAGTGATTTAGCTCGTGCGTGGATTTTTTTTTTTTTTTTCCATTTTGTTTCTAGTGGTGCCTTTATGAACATTGGGTTTCGAGTGCGGCTACCTGATTGGCTGGTTTGCCTTAAGTTTTTTTTTTAATTTATTATTGTTATTATTTTAAAACTTTTGCCTTTAATTAAAGTTTTATGCTTGCTAAACGTATGTACTTTTCATCTGTAGATCCATGAACCGTTAGATTTATTGTAGCACGAAAAAAGATGAGTTGATGTAACTGATAGATTGGGAGCATCCCCACAAAAATTTATTTTTAGGACAACTGAAAGGAAGAAGAAATAATTGCTAGTATTGATTCGGGTTCAACCAATACTTGGTTCCTTTAAAAAAGAAAAAAAAAATAGTACTTCCCAATTCCCTAAACGGAAATGTCGTATTGATCCAATTGGGTGTGATGCAGCAGTCTGGGCTTTACTTTCAAGAATTTTTCTTTTTGATGGCAATACTTTCAAGAATTAACAAATATTGAAAAAAGACTTATAAAAAAAAAAAGAAAAAATAAAAGAAAAAAGAACATTTAATTACGAATACGTCTGCTTTACGTTATATACATTCACATATATTATTATTATTTTTTTTTTTTGCTGAAGATTACATGACACTCTGTAACTTGATTCTAGGCATACTAATGGTTTTACATTTTCATATAATCAATTACACGGTTACTTTCAAATGTTCTCCCTCGATTTTTGTCTAAAGTTGGAGCCACTATTACTGACTGAATTCCGCGACCGCTAGGCCTATTCATTGATATATAAAATGTATGTGTGTAGAGGCAGAGTCACCTATGATTAAGTGGGGCTTTCTCCTTAGTGAACTTTAATCTTTTTTCTAATTTTACCTCTAAAAAGTACTTTTCTTATTTTGTCCCCATTAAAAATTAATTTTCTCTATATAAGTCACTCGAAACAATGTATTTTACTGTATTCCCTCACTGAAACAAGAGGCTTGCGCTGTCACTGTATGTGTGTTATTTACTTATTATTATTATTATTATTTACGTTACTAGTATTTCTGTAGCCTCTAGGGTGCAGTTTTGAGTCTCGTTCAAATTGATTATTAATTACCAGGCTGAATAGAAGCCGGGCCAGCACTTGATAGCATCTTGGCTCCAAAATTCCAAACCTCATCGGCATTTTTTGCGCATGTATGGCATTGCTGAGATTCATCTTGTAATATGTTCTTTATTTCATGCTCACGTCTCTGGAAGAGTGGGCCTCTAGGAAAGTAGTGTGTATCAGTATTTTGGAATTTGGAATTTGGAATAAGAAGAAAATGGTTTTTTGTGTTTCAGGTTTTGGATATGGACATTGTCTTGTCAGTTAAGACTTGCTAGGGTTGCTGGAAAATTGAAGAGATGAGAAAGCACCGCATAAGGAATTCTATCAAATCCTTATTTGGAAGTCACGTTCAAGAAGAAAAGGATGAAGAACTGGAAGGAGCTAAAATAGGTAAATTTTCATTAGATGTTTGAGTTCTTTCCGAGTTTCTAAAGGGTGGGAATCAAATATCATGACCAATATTCTACTTTAATGTGCTTCGGATATGATGATTGTATAGCAGGCTTAAATAAATTTCCTCTTAACTGCAGAAATTGACGATAATGTGGATAAAATCTTGAAGCTCATCAAAGAAGAAGAGCTAGAACAAAATGATGATATTCCCGCATCAAACTCCAAAAGAGAACGACTTGCAGAGCTAGTGCAGGATTTCCACAAACAATACCAGTCACTCTATTCACGGTATGATAGTCTGACGGGAGTGCTAAGGAAAAAAATTCATGGCAAGAAAGAAAAGGACAGCTCTTCATCTAGCAGCTCAGACTCGGATTCAGATGATACTTCAAAGGAAAAAAGCAGCAAAAACGGACGATTGGAAGATGAACATCATAAGATAATTGATGGCATTAAGCAAGAACTGGAAATAGCACATCTAGAAGTTGCCGACTTAAATAGGAAATTGACCGCTACAACCGACGAAAAGGAAGCTTTGAATTCAGAGTACTTGAGAGCTTTGGACAAGATTCGAGAAGCAGAGAAAGTGGGTGGAGACTTGAGGAGTGAAGCTGAAGGGTTAAATGGTGAAATGACACGACTTCTTACTGAGAATACAGAGCTGAATCAACAACTGGACAGTCTCCGAAAGATAGAGGCTGATCTGAATAAAAAGTTGGTAGATACGGAGAAAGAAAAAGATGACCTAGCCAAGGAGAAAGAGATCGCTTTACGGAGGATTGGAGAGGCAGAAAAGATTGCAGCAGACTTGAAAACCACAGCTGATCGGCTAGACGAGGAGAAAGCCACACTTCTGAAGGAGCTAGAAATTGTTAGAGAGGAATTTTCCAATCTAAAACAGCAGCTCCAATCTGTAGAACAGCAAGTATCTGATTTAAGCCACTCTCTGAAAGATAAAGAGGAAGAGAACACGTCTCTAGGCTTGAAAATTTCAGAACTTTCAAATGAGATTCAACAATC
This sequence comes from Ficus microcarpa, assembly GCA_025413485.1. Lineage (NCBI taxonomy): Eukaryota > Viridiplantae > Streptophyta > Magnoliopsida > Rosales > Moraceae > Ficus > Ficus microcarpa. Next base: position 20,497,514 of record CM046386.1, on the reverse strand, counting down.
ACAGGAGAGAATACAGGAGCACTTGGCCGAATCTAGTCAGTTAAAGAAGACATTGGGTGTCAAGGAAAGGGAATATTCTACTCTTTCTGAGAAGCATGCGGCATATGGGACTGAGACATCAGCTCGAATAAAGGAATTTGAGACGCAAGTCACAGCCCTAAAACTGGAATTGGAGTTATTGCAAGGTCAGAAAAGAGATATGGAGGTGCAAGTTGAGAGTAAAGAAGCTGAAGCAAAACAACTGAGAGAGGACAATGTGGGACTGCAAGCCCAGATTTCAAGACTATCGAATGAGATTCAGCAGGTACAGACGAGAATACAAGAGCACTTGGTCGAATCTATTCAGTTGAAGGAGACATTGGGTGTCAAGGAAAGGGAATACTCTACTCTCTTTGAGCGGCATGAGGCACATGAGACTGGGACATTGGCTAGAATAAAGGAATTAGAGGCACAAGTGACCGAACTGAAACTAGAGCTGGAATCTTTGCAAGGTCACAAAAAGGATTTGGAAATTCGGATTGAGAGTAAAGAAATTGAAGCAAGTCAACTAAGAGAGAACAATGTATCATTACAAGCCCAAATTTCCCAGATTTCAGACGAAATCCAACAAGCACGGGATACAATACAAGGGCACATGGAAGAATCTAGTCAATTGAAGGAGACGCTGGGTGTGAAGGAAAGGGAATACTCTACTCTCTTTGAGAGCACGAGGCACATGGGACTGAGACAAGGGCTAGAATAAAGGAATTAGAGGCACAAGTGACCGAACTGAAACTAGAGCTGGAATCTTTGCAAGGTCAGAAAAAGGATTTGGAAACACAGATTGAGAGTAAAGAAACTGAAGCAAGTCAACTAAGAGAGGACAATGTATCATTACAGGCCCAAATTTCGCAGATTTCAGACGAAATCCAGCAGGCACGGGACACAATAAAAGGGCACGTGGAAGAATCAAGTCAATTGAAGGAGACGTTGGGTGTGAAGGAAAGGGAATACTCTACTCTCTTTGAGAGGCACGAGGCACATGGGACCGAGACAATGGCTAGAATAAAGGAATTAGTGGCACAAGTGACCGAACTGAAACTGGAGCTGGAATTTTTGCAGGGTCACAAAAAGGATTTGGAAACACAGATTGAGAGTAAAGAAACTGAAGCAAGTCAACTAAGAGAGGACAATGCATCACTACAGGCCCAAATTTCGCAGATTTCAGTCGAAATCCAACAGGCACAGGACACAATAAAAGGGCACGTGGAAGAATCAAGTCAACTGAAGGAGACATTGAGTGTGAAGGAAAGGGACTACTCTACTCTCTTTGACAGGCATGAAGTACACGGGATTGAGACAACGGCTCGAATAAAGGAATTAGAGGCACAAGTGATCGAATTGAAACTGGAGCTCAAGTCTTTGCAGGATCAAAAAAGGATTTCGAAATTCAGATCGAGAGTAAAGAAATTGAAGCAAGGCAACTAAGAGAGGAGAATGTATCACTACAGGCCCAAATTTCACAGTTCTCTAATGAAATCCAGCAGGCACAAGACACAATAAAAGGGCATGTGGAAGAATCTAGTCAACTGAAGGAGACGTTGGGTGTGAAGGAAAGGGAATATTCTACTCTCTTTGAAAGGCATGAGGCACATGGGACTGAGGCATTAGCTCGAATGAAGGAATTAAAGGCACAAGTGAACGTGCTGAAACTGGAGCTCGAGTCTTTGCAGGGTCAGAAAAAGGATTTGGAAATGCAGATTGAGAGTCAAGAAACTGAAGCAAATCAACTAAGAGAGGACAATGTATCACTACAGGCCCAAATTTCACATCTTTCAAATGAAATCCAACAGGCTCACGGCACAATAAAAGGGCATGTGGAAGAATCTAGTCAATTGAAGGAGACATTGGGTGTTAAGGAAAGGGAATACTCTACTCTTTTTGAGAGGCATGAGGCACATGGGACTGAGACATCTGCTCGAATAAAGGAATTTGAGGCACAAATGAACGAACTGAAGCTGGAGCTCGAGTCGTTGCAAGGTCAAAAAAATGACTTGGAAACGCAGATTGAGCGTAAAGAAACTGAAGCAAGTCAACTAAGAGAGGACAATGTTTCACTACGGGCCCAAATTTTGCAGGTTTCAGACGAAATCCAGCAAGCACGAGACACAATAAAAGGGCATGTGGAAGTATCAAGCCAATTGAAGGAGACATTGGGTGTGAAGGAAAGGGAATACTCTACTCTCTTTGAGAGGCATGAGGCACATGGGACTGAGACATCGGCTCGAATAAAGAAATTAGAGGCACAAGTGAATGAAATGAAGTTGGAGCTTGAGTCTTTGCAGGGTCAGAAAAAAGATTTGGAAACGCAGATTGAGAGTAAAGAAACTGAAGCAAGTCAACTAAGGGAGGACAATGTATCACTACAGGCCCAAATTTCACATCTTTCAAACGAAATCCAACAGGCTCACGGCACAATAAAAGGGCATGTGGAAGAATCTAGTCAATTGAAGGAGACATTGGGTGTTAAGGAAAGGGAATACTCTACTCTTTTTGAGAGGCATGAGGCACATGGGACTAAGACATCTGCTCGAATAAAGGAATTTGAGGCACAAATGAACGAACTGAAGCTGGAGCTCGAGTCGTTGCAAGGTCAGAAAAATGATTTGGAAACGCAGATTGAGCGTAAAGAAACTGAAGCAAGTCAACTAAGAGAGGACAATGTTTCACTACGGGCCCAAATTTTGCAGATTTCAGACGAAATCCAGCAAGCACGAGACACAATAAAAGGGCATGTGGAAGTATCAAGCCAATTGAAGGAGACATTGGGTGTGAAGGAAAAGGAATACTCTACTCTCTTTGAGAGGCATGAGGCACATGGAACTGAGACATCGGCTCGAATAAAGGAATTGGAGGCACAAGTGAACGAACTGAAACTGGAGCTCGAGTCTTTGCAGGGTCAGAAAAAAGATTTGGAAACGCAGGTTGAGAGTAAAGAAACTGAAGCAAGTCAACTAACAGAGGACAATGTTTCACTACGGGCCCAAATTTCGCAGATTTCAGACGAAATCCAGCAGGCACGGGACACAATAAAAGGGCACGTGGAAGTATCAAGTCGATTGAAGGAGACATTGGGTGTTAAGGAAAGGGAATACTCTACTCTCTTTGAGAGGCATGAGGCCCATGGGACTGAGACATCGGCTCGAATAAAAGAGTTAGAGGCACAAGTGACAGGCCTGGAACTGGAGCTTGAATCAGTGAGAGGTGAAAAGAGAGATGTGGAAGTGAAGATCGAGAGTAAAGAAGCTGAAGCAACGCAACTGAGAGAGGATAATGCAGAACTGCAAGCCGAAATTTTAAAGCTCGAGATAATGACAAAAGAGAGAGAAGAAGAACTTTCTGCTTTGACAAAGAAACTTGAGGAAAGTAACAATGAGTCAGCGTCTAGAATAGCTGATTTGACTGCACAAATCAATAACCTGCTAGTGGATATGGATTCTTTGCGTGCTCAGAAATTTGAGTTGGAGCAATTGATTGTAAGTAAAGGTGATGAAGCATCAATTCAAGTCAAAGATTTGGTGGGTCAGGTGAATTCGCTGCAGCAAGAATTGGAGTCACTGCATGGTCAGAAAGCTGAATTGGATGCGGAACTCGAGAGAAAAACTCGAGAAATTTCTGAGTACTTGATACAGGTACAACAGTTGAAAGAGGAGATAACAAGCAAGACCCTGGATCATCAGAAAGTTCTAGAAGAGAAAGAAAGTTTAACAGGGGAGAAGAATAATTTGGAGCTCAAGATTGATTCGGTTCAGAGCCAAAACAATGAACTGGAAGAGCAAATAAGAAGTAAAATCCAAGAGAATGGTCAGTTGAGAGAAGAAATTGTGGGGCTAAACGACAAAGTTTTCGAGTTAGAGAAAATGCTAAAAGAGAAAGAGGGTGAGTTATGCTCTCTCCAGGAGGCACTTAAAAGTGGAGAAAATGAAGCTTCTGCTCAAATAATAGCCCTAACAGCGCAGGTCAACAATCTGCAACCGGAATTGGAAGCTTTGCAGGCTCAGAAAAACGAGATGCACTCGCAGTTTGAGAGAGAGAAACAAGAACTTTCAGAAAGCCTGGCCGAACTGGAAAATCACAAGGTTGAATTAACGAGCTCGATCGCTAATCATCAGATAATGCTGAGAGAACGAGAGGATTCACACAGCAAGTTAAACGAGGAACACAAACAGGTCAAAGGCTGGTTTCACGACTCCAAATCAAACCTCGAAGTCGCAGAGAGGAAGATCGAACAAATGGCTCAAGAGTTCAGTAGGGAAATCGAGTCCAAAAACCAGATAATAGCTGATTTGGAACTAACGGCTGAAGACCTGAAAAGAGATTTGGAAGTAAAAGGGGATGAACTTGGTACTGTGCTCGATAATGTCCACAATATCGAAGTCAAGCTCCGCCTCTCGAACCAGAAGCTCCGGATCACAGAGCAGCTACTAAGCGAGAAGGAAGAGAGCTTCAGAAAAGCGAAGAGAAGTTCTTGGAAGAACAGAGATTGCTCGAAGAGAGAATTGCCACATTGTCCGAAGCAATGGCTGCCAACAAGGAAGCTTACGAAAGGATGATCACAGACATCTCAGATAAATTCAACAGCACCATGACTGAACTGGAAGTGGTGGTCCGCAAATTCGAAGACAACTACACAAACTCCATCCACATAGCATCCAATGAGCTTCGGACTGCGAAGAATTGGGTCGCGGAAACAACCAGCGAAAAGCAGAAGCTGAAGAAGGAAGTTGGCTATCTAGCCGAGCAACTGCAGGACAAGAGACAACAAGAATCAGATTTACGAATCCGAGTCGAGAACTTGGAAACGAAGGCAACAAAAGAAGAAGCAGAGAAGGGGAATTTGATCAAAGCCGTGAAGATTCTCGAGAATAAGGTCGTCGACTTGGAGAAGACGATGGAGGAGAAGAACAAGGGAATTTTGGGGCTGGGAGAAGAGAAGAGGGAGGCAATAAGACAGCTCTGCGTGTGGATTGATTATCACCGAAGCCGCTATGACTATCTCAAGGAAGTTCTCTCCAAGACAACCACCGTAAGACTCCAGAGGGCAGCTTAGTAATTTACTATTCTTGATAGTTTGTGATTTGTATTAGTTTGTGTCCTCTCATTGCGGTTATTTTCATGCATTATGTATATTTTTTTTGCAACTTTCATGCATTATTTATATTGTTTCATCATTTTCTTTTTCTTATTGAAAAAACCAAAGGCAGAGGTCAGCGTGTTGGATATAAATTTTTGGACTAGTACTTTGATTTGTGCTAATCCTTCTCTATTTGCAGCTTGCTTTCCATTAGCTAGCTGTCTTGAGGTGGATTATAGAACTCGTTATTGAAGCAAAGACCAAGTAGTTAAAAGTCTTGCTTTTAATAGTTTTATCCCCTGGATTTTGTTTGTATAAAAATAATTAAACTCTTCGACATTTTTGTTTTATTTTTTAAAAATCCAGAAAGTATACAATGATTACAAGCGAGAGGTAATTTTTTTAATTGGAAATAAGTGATCAAATAATATTTTTCCTCTTTTTTTTTTTATTTAACTCACATGATAAGTAAATTGTCATCTTTTACTTTAATGGAAATGATAATTTTTTAAATTGTTCTCATATATGTCCTGAATTTTAATCACTCTCACTTTATCCTTGAACTTTAAAAACTCACATTCTACCTCTTGAATTTGAAATTTTAAATTTAACTTCATTTTATATTTTTTTCGTTCGTTTTTTACGAAATCCTAATAAAATGAATTTAATAAAACTAATTTCTCCATCTTTTATATTAGTTTTTAACTGAAATTCTGCTAAAAGAGACAAAATGAGGTTAAATTCAAAATTCAGAGGATATAGTGAGTTTTTAAAATTCATGAGACAAAATGAAAGTGATCTAAAATTTAAAGGGTAGAGAAGAAAATAATCTTAATTTTCTAGACACTAATAAACGATTGTTGACAACTTACCTAACGCGTTAGGACTATTGGCATTATAATAACATTGGCTATCAAAATTTCATATCTCAGTATAACTCAGCACCAGATGAAAGATACCATATTCCCAATCCCAAGGCAGTCAAGTTACCAACAATCATGAAAAACTCTCAAAACATATCCGAGTTCTATCGTGCTTTCGATTACTTTATGTCAAAGTAAAATTCATTAGAAAAGGCCGTAGAGAAACGACACTACAAGAATAACAAAAAAGAATAAAATCATGTTTCATAGACCAGCTGCACATACAGAATATATAGAATGAAGGGTTTACTTACATTCTTCTGTTGAATCATTTCCTAAAAAGCGTTCTTATTTCCACGATGCAAGAGCACAAGAATAGAATAGGCTAAGATTTGCTCTAGAAGCATTTCGAAACTTTCTACTACGTAGATATTAAAGAATCGGCAAATTTACATTTCTCCTAATATCACCTTCATTTTCCCTAAAAAAAAAAAAGCAGAAACATGAAAAAGATACATGGAAGTCGTCTTTCGCTTCAGTCAGATATCCTCATCTCAACTCCAAGAATGTCCTTCACCACCTCATAAGTCACAAACGCAATTGCAATAGACGGGACGACCTGAAAACAATAGCAAGTGTGAATATAGGCAGTTATAATGTCGCAATCAAAAGTGATCATTATTCTCTTTTTAACTTTTCTTTGTGGATTAAAAATTTCTAAATAGTCACCTTCACCGAATTAGGGATCAAGCCCTTGTAGAGGGCTCCAAATCCCTCGTGCCAAACTGTTTTCCTGAATGCATCAACCATCCCGGTATACTCAAGGGGTGCCTTAGTTTTCCCGTCACCAGTAACAACTGATGCAGCATCTTTCCAGCCCACCATTTGCATTCGCCGCCTAATAACATCAAGAGGGTAAGCAACTGTCTGGCCAACTGTTCCAGCCGCAGCTCCACATGCAAGCCTTGTTGTCACGCTTAGCTCAGAATCCTGAACCAGTCCAAAAGGTTTAGCTTTAATCAACCAGTCCTTTAGGGATTCATAGACGGCAAAGTTGAGACCAACATATGGTACCTGTTACAACACGAAATAATACAGCCTTTTAAAATACAACCTCAGCAGCTTTAGACACAAAATGACAAAAAATAAAGTTTCTCCCATAAATTGATAAAGACTAAAGAGGCATGCCCTTGTGGACTTATTCGATCAGTTATGGAACTCAAACCATGAATAAATGATTCCATAAATTAATGGTGGATTTTAATATATTAAGAAATAGGATACTCCAAGAAATACATAAAGATATTACTTACGACTCCTATAACAGAAGGCAGCCAGCCCTTGTATAAAGCGCGGGGACCTTCTTCTTTAAGAACTGTTGAAAGGGCATGGAAGATTCCTCTGTACTGGCGAGGAGATTTCTCTGTCTGAATAGAATAAGGTAGAGAGAAAGTTAATCCACCAAAACCAATATGTCCAAGGAGCCCATACACAAAATGAGTAAATCCTGAATGAATCTCATTACAAACTTGCAAAAAGTCTAAATGATACCTGGACAGTAAGTCGACCTCGTACCATGTCCATTGGGTAAGTTGCTGACATGGCAATAATTCCAGCACATGCACCAGCTCCGAGGCGTAAAAGAGGTGTCAGTTGAGCCTCTTCTGCAAGAGGCAAAGAAACAACTGGCAATCATCATAACCGTCGAGGACTTATAATTATCAATATTACTCAACCCAACAAAAAAAAAAAAAGAAATTAAATGCCTTAGATATAGTAGCAGATGAAAACACAACAAAGCAACAACAATTCCACGACGCAAAAACACATCTTATAATGGGAACAAGGGGAGTAAAAAAAAAAAAAAACCTAATGAAAAACTTATAACCTGCATTCACAATCGTAACTATCCTAAGGAATAAGTTTCAATACACTAGGTTCATGTTACACCAGTATTCATTGAATCAGGTCCAGTGATGAAGTCTAATATACAAATTTGTCGTAAGCCAAAATGGGATGATAGGAAAAGTCAAAAACAGACGATTAAAAATTATGCTGTACCAAACTCCAATAACTACTTGCAGATTGTTTTTGTAGTTGTTTATTTCACAAAAGAAGGAAAAAAAAAAGGACCACAAAAAAAAATTTTTTTGAACTACTCTAGCTTCACCAATGCTTTAAAATGACAACGTAAGAAACTAAGGCATATAAAGTGAAGCTAAGAAAAACGCAAGTAGAACTGTTTTAACAATGAAAAGAAAGCAAAATCTTCATACCATCTCCAGTTTTCTGTCGGTAAAACCATAGAATACTCCTGCTCGACAGACAGGTTGGAAATGAAAATCAAACATCAGTCTCAACAATAAATAGATATTGATTTCCTTTAAATTTATTCTTAAATCCTATAAATCCAGTATGAACAATGAATCATGGCGGAGGGGAAAGAAAGACGTGAAGAAGATTACTTAGAAGCCTGCTCGTAGCTATAGAATTTGACAGCAGAGTTTGGAACAATGCGAGCACAATTAGTTCCATTGCCTTTAAACAGTCCTCTGAAGCCCTCAGTTTTCCATATATACTTTAGGCCCTGAATTGTTCCATTGTATTTGATACTGTGAGGATTTTGAACCTGCATAATACCAATGAACATCCAATTTACTTTCTACAATCTGAAAAAGTATACCTCATATCTCCTTCTATCTCCAATATCAAACCAAAAAATGCAACCTATTACCCACTGTGATCCGTGCCAATAAGCCATAATCTGATCAATGTGCATCCTAACTAATGCAACCAGCCCCCAAAAGAAAGGAAAAACCCGACACACTCCAAGGGTGGTGATTGTTGCCATGCATAATAGTAGTTAGTGATCTTATTACAGTATCTTCTTAGTTAAGGATCTACAAATTAAAAAAACACCAAATGTGAAGTCCAAAGAAGAAGAGGACCTGAAGCAAAATTTTTAATCTTTCCAATGGAGCAACAGCAGTACGTGACCTACACCAGGAAATTCAATAATCATTTGGATAATATAATTTAGTAGATATACGAAGAAAACAAAATACATTGTTAATAGTTCGGTATGTAACATAAACGCAGTCCTGGTCAATCGTCTCACATCAATATTTTTATTTATTTATTACTCATTTATGTTTTTAGGATTATCTAACTTTCATTTAGAGGCTTCTAGCATCTAAGATGAAGATAATGGTGTCCTACCAAGTCAGAAGCTAGAAAGCGGTTAGAAAAATATTTAGGCGTATTTTATTCATCCAAAATATACATAAACGAATTCAAGACTCAACAATTACAATATTCAATACAAAATAAGTCAGTCCTAGTTCTTAGCACGTAATAGAGTGATCTAACTAAATCAAAACAAACCGCTAAATTGAATCTTAAATAAACAATTTCATTATCTTATGCACCTAGTAAGCAATCAGATCCATGCACTGAATAAGAAAATTCAAAACGGACAAACAACACTTTCTGGCACAAACAATTAAAGAAGAATTAGCCAACAAAATCGTCAACTTTACAAAATGCTAAGGGAAAAGAATCCAAATCTCTCGCAAAAAAACTCTCAGATAATGGAATAAATAACACAAGAGAGAGAGACAGACAGAAATGAACCAAAGGAAGTCATTAATAAGGCAAAGAGAATTGATTCGGATCCATAAACTGAATTCTCCAAAAAAAAAAAAAAAAAAAGATCCAGACACTGAAGACGAAAATACAGAAAACGGTTACTAACTGGTAGTTTCTGGCGCAGACCAGTAAAGAACAGGTACCAAATAAATTGGTCAATTTTAAAAAATCCGAAAGAATTCAAATTTTTGGCTAAGAAAAAACCTCTCAGATAACAGAATCAATAAAACATGACAGACGAAAATTAACCAAAGAGTCACAGAATTTACGAATTTCAAGAAAAAGGAACTCCGTAAGAGAAATCAGAACTTTTAAAGTAATTCAAGAAAACAAATCACATAGACAAATTGAACACGAGAAAAAGCAAACCAGATTCAAAAATTTGAGAAGAAAATTGGAAGCATTTGCTACGAACTTACACCGCGAAGAGAAATCAGAAATTCAACCAAAAATTAAGAACTAATTCAAGACGGCAATCTCAGAAACAAACAGGAAGAATAACCGATAAGAATTGCTACGAACTTACACTCCGCCGGCGACTCCTCCGGCGACGAGAGACTTGCAGACGCTGAGGAAGGCGTGGCTGGGAGCCTTGACTCCCTCGCTGGCGAGCTTGGCCTCCTCGGCGAGGTTCACGATTGTCGTCACCGCCGACTCGCTCGTCGTCTTCGCCACAGCATCCTCCGACGACATTTCTAAACCTCAAAAGGATCGCCGCAGTTTGCCGATTTTCCGCGGCGAACGATGGGCGTCTCTGGCGAATTTATCGGAGAGTGCGAGCTCGCATGTCCACACTCTGGGGACGAAGGGCGCCGTTTCGCTCTAGAGAAGATTTAAGCGAAGCGTCGTTTTTTTCCTTTTTCTTTTTCTCATTTTTTTAATATAATAATATATGTACGTCTGCGTATATATTCCCTTTTTTTTTTCCCTCTTCTTTTTACAAATAATTAATATTTTCTGAGCAAAAAATAATAGTAATAGAATAATAATATTTTTTTTCTCAAAAAAAAATAATATTTGTCACTGTCGTTCGTTGGTGGTTGGTTATTTCCAAGCAACGCAAGAAAAAGTAGTTGTACGGTATTGAGCGTTTGCGTGGTAAATTTTTCCTTTTTTTTTTTTAACTCTTTTTTTTTTTTCTTGCCAATTCTTCTTGTCCCTCTTATTTTCTAATATTTTTTATTTTTTCAAAAAATTTCCTTTCTAAGTGAACATGAATTTTACATTTGATAGGAATAAGTTTTTTTTAAAAACTATTTTTCTTGATTGAAAAACCAAATAATACTTACTCTTTTGGTATTACTTTATTTTTTTGTTTTTTGTCTTTTATTTTTAAGTGAAAATTGTAAATTTGTAATGACAAAGATTTTTCAAACTATCTAGAGAAGATCTCCATTATTTACTATATTTTTATTCACTATAGCAAACAATATTTTTTTTTTATCAAAGAACAAAAAAAAAAGTTATTATAAACATAATCTAATATTATTTTATAATATTATTTTATACATGACTCTCCCATAAGATGAAGAGCTTAGTTCTTATCCTCAATTTGAAAAAAACAAAACAATAATAATATATCCAAACAAGTCTTATCCCAATTTGATATTAAAAAAAATGGTATTATCCCAATTAAAAATTTTTGATAATTCAAAAACGGTATACTATAAGTATTGCATAGATTTAGGCAAGAAACACCCGTAATGTTTTCTTTTTCCCCTAAATATCCATATTTTGCTTTTTAATCGATTATTGTACCCCTTTTGAGGTCTCACATGAATGTGTACAAGAAAACAAGAAAAATAAGCTCTTTAAAAAAGAAAAAAGAAAAAAGAAAAAAGAAAAAAGAAAAAAGAAAACAATTAAACTTCATGTGTGTAACACAATATTCAGATTTCTGTCCGAATATTAGATTTTGGACGTGTTTATCCAGAAAAAAAACATCACTATCAAAGTGAATGCTGAAAAATGTAAGAAGTATATGATGCTTTTGGTCCACAAATTGCTGTTGAGACGTCCAATGTGGATTTGGCCTCAGTAATTTCAACATCATATGTAGAAATATTTATTTAAAACAAAATTAAAAAGTGGTCTTTGAAATCATGTCAGTATCATAATTTATCTTCCTTGCGGAAATGAATAAATAATAGCCTCACAAGTAAACCAGGCAATAAATTCAATCACCACAAGTATTTATCTTTTAAATTAAGAGGGAGGGAAAGGAAACAAATCATTTATTTGTTTGACTCTTCGAGGACCAAAAATTCTATTTTAATTTTTATCTTTTTTTTAATTAATAAAAATTATAATTAGTTTTTTAAAAAAATTAATCAATTAATTCTAAATTAGTGTACCATATATAACCGTAACTTTTACAATTTCGTTGCGGTGGTCGTCCATATGACTGATTTTTCGCTGGAATTCTATGACAGTTATTCTACAGCTCGAGGGTTGAAAAAAAAATTTTTTTTTTTTTTGGTTAACCACAAATGGACAAGTCTAATGACACGGATTTTTTCTTTGTTTTTTTCCCCCTTAGCGTATGCCTTGGTTCGATATTTGATAGCACTTAATAAAATTAAGATGTTAATCAAATTGAGTCAATCATTCGACCAGAGCTTAATTAAGTCGTTTAATTTTTATTAATAGACACACAATTTTCTTGTATATATAAATAATAAGAATGAATATGATTTTTTTTTTTTTTTGTAAATAGACTAATAGGACTTTTTTTTTTTTTTTTTGTGAATGACAAATAGGACATGATCACATCAATGATCTTTCGTTTTCTTTCTTGTCGTTTTTTTTTTTTTCCTTTCAAACAAAGAAAATCAATAAGAAGACAATTGTATAAAAAATATATATATAATCAGACGACGAAAGAATTCCGACTTTAAAAAGATGTCATACCTGTATGACATATGACAAATAATTAGGTCATATTAAAAAATATATCATTATTATTATTAGTATATAATTTAATCGAAGTTGTCGAATATCTAACAACTTCATTGTATGTCCTACCATAGGGTTTTTTATGGTTTAGTAGAGAATTATCCTTAAGTAGCTAATAATAAGCTAATTTCTAGTTGTATAATAACCAAAAATGTGAAGAATACAATTATCCTATTATAAGTTCTAAAAATTAACACCATCAATGCAAAAGGCTAAAATTACCTCAAGACAAGATATGTTTAATTAATATCTTACTTATATAAAATTAAAAAAGGCAATACCTCTTTTAGTCATGACTTCCTTACTTGTTACATGGTCGCTACATTATCGTTACGTTGTGATCACATCATCGACTTTTTAAAATTATTTTACATGTGTTTCATACAACTAATAGATAACCAAAGAGTGAAGAAAACTAACAAGCACGTAACACTTGTAGGCCAACAAAAGAAGTTAGGGATCCAAGAGAATTCTTGAACCTTAAGATCAAAATATGTCCAATTACTCTTTATTCCCACTGATCTTTCTCTCCCTTGTAATTCGTGAGAATAAAAGAGGAATCGAAGATTTAATTTGTAAGTAAAGAATATGGATCTGATCCCGACTCTGAAAACAAATAAAGGGCCATGATCTTGGTGGTTGCATAGTGAATTATGGTGACATGCACTAGATAGGAACCTACCCAAAAAAAAAAAAAAAAAAAAAGAAGGGAATTTTCATTTGGGGTAATCATCCAGTGAAGTTTCTACATTGAATGATGTTTTTGGATTTTATACTCATTACTTATCAAATAGAAGATAATGTCATCGTATTCTATGGTTCCATTTCTAGAATATGTTTTGGAATTTCACTTTCTTTCTGTTTCATTTTCGCCCAAGAAATTCACTTGTGTAGTTTCTCACTCTCCGTTTATTCCCTACTAGCTCACGCTAAAAAAGTAACAATAATTTTGCTAGACTCATTTGTGAATGAGAACATTTGTCAATACCATGCTAATGATTAAAGTAGGTCCATTCTATTAGTTGTAACTTGTAATTAAAGCTACACCCATACAGGTGAATTGTATGGCAAAAGAGGGTGGAGTTTTCCTTAGCCTCTTCTTTCATCCACCCAGGTTTGATCCCCATAAAACTCCTATAAGACCCCCGCTCCAGCTTTGACTGTGGATGTATTAGGTTGGTGATATTCTAAGTAGGGGGTTGACGATTATAAGAGACTGGGTTAAAGGCCATTTCTTCCTTATCATTTCCAAGGAAGTGGATCCATAGTTGCATTGTTCCTCAAACATTGTATGCGAATGACCCATTTCACACTCCCTTTTTAAAATTTTTTTATACTGTATTTTTATCACAAAAAGTTGAATTTTTTGGTTGAATTACAAGTCTGAATTTATGATTTGGGGACTTATTCTCACCCCCTTTAACAAGAGAGAATCTATGAAGTAGGGACACAAAACATACTTTGATTGTTAGAGTGTTTTCAAGTTTCATTAAGTTGTCCTTTCTAAATTTGATATAATAATAAGATGATATGATGGTTAAAGATTACATCGTTTTTTTTTTTTTTTAAATACCCTACTATAACTTCTCATTTTTCAAAACAATTAAAAAAATGATGGCGTTTCTTGTAGTGAGAATGGGTTGAATTTTTTATGCCGAACTAATTTTCTTTCTAAAAGAAAAAGAAATTTAGAAAATATATACGCCATTCCATTCCATGTCTCTCTCTCTCTCTCTCTCTCTCTCTCTCTCTCGTTTTGTGTTTTCAATTTTTCTTTTTCAAAATCATGTTTTATTTTATTTAAGGAGATAAAAGAAATGGCTTGTGAATAAGAGTAATCAAAAGAGATACATGAACCTTAGGGTGCGTTTGGTAAAATAGTTTGAGTTGAAATTTTTAAATTTGAGTTAATTGATTTTTTAAAAACTAATTATAATTTTTGTTAACTTTTCAGAAAAAGACAAAAACTGAGATAAAAAATTTGAGTTTAAGATAATGAGGCAAACGGAAGCTTAATGTCCCTTGGTAGGCATTCCTGTGTGTATGTGTGTGTCTGTGTTTTTTTTTTTTAAAGGTTTATTGTCATCCTTTTGAATTTTATTATCTGAACTTTAAAAACTCTCATTTTTCAAGTCGAACTTTGAATTAATCAACCCTTCATTAGAATTGCTTTGAAGACAAATCACAAAGAGGAGAATTAGTCTCACTTAAATAATTTTGTTAGCATTTTTATTAAAAATAAATGAAAAAGACCACATACTGCACTTAACTCCTCTTTTTTCATTTGTTTTTAACAGAAATTCTAGCCAATAGGTTAAGTAGGACTAATCAAAAATTCAGAGTGGGGTAAAGTGAGAGATTTCAAATTTAAGGAATAAATTGCGACAATGATCCTGAAATTGAGGGTACATATGAGAACAAATTTTTTTTTTTTTTTTTAAGTTTGGGTATCAAATTATCAGGTGAGCCCATTTTTTTCCCACCCGAACCCGCGAATCATCGTGTCGTCATTAATTGTCACCCCTAAACAAATTGTGACAATGATCCTGAAATTGAGTGTACATACGAGGGAAAAAAAAAATTTTAAGTTTGGGTATCAAATTATCTGAGCCCATTTTCATTTAAGCCCGGCCAAAACTGGCCCTAAAGTTTTGTCCAACTAACTACCGACACCGAGTCAGAGCTGATATCCAAAACCTAGGTTCTTGAGAGCTATTTCCATTAAGTGTTTTTTTTTTTTTTTTTTTTTTTTCTCGTAGTTAAAGCTATTTCCATAAAGTTGTTACAATTAAGGTGTTCAAGTGTTGTATCGCATAACATTCGTTGCTATTTCGAAGCAAAATTCAACAAACAATTTAACATCATTGCCAATCTTTTTTATGGTCTGAGAAATTATGATGACACACTTTGAAAATTAAAGAACCAAAAAAAAAAAAAAAATCCAAAGTGGGATATTGAAGGAAAAGTTATAGCACTGAGGAGCACTAAACTCAAATGTTCATGAGAAGTCACCAACCACAAAAACACCCTCCATGAGAGCCAATGGAGCACCAAACTTGAAGATTGCTCATTTTTATCCCATTCATCATTACAAGATTCTAGTACCAAAAATCTCTCTAATTTAGCTCTTGTTTAACAACCCGTTTCAAATCTAATTTTCAATTTTTTTTTTCTATTGTGGTTTTTCCTATAACATTTGAATTTATTATTTAAATTGTATATTTGAATTTATGATCCAAGCGAAAGTTAATTGATATTCTTTTACCATTTTAGAAGATCTATGTATATAATTATTTTCTTTATTGGAAGAGACTGAAAAAATATATATATATTGACAAACACTGAAAATAATTATACAAAAAAAAAAAAAAAAAAAATGGCCTTTTGAATCAAGGCTGTGACCTTTGGTAGGTGGACTCCTTATCATCCAATGAGACTCTTTAACAACTTAACGTCAGAAAGTTCAGTAGTATCCCAATATTGTAGCTCCACGTGTGCAAAGCTGATTTGCTAAGCGCCTTGTGATGAGCAATATTTAGTTGTGAAGTTGATTTGATCAAGGAATAATATATATACATATATATATATATATATTTTGTAAGACAATGTTGAGTGACAACATGTCAAGAGTTGAACAAATTATAAAGCAAGATCAAAGGCCATTTGGAGATGAAAAGATGAAGAAAATAGGAGAGGAAGATCAAGTAGCTGTTGTTGCCATATGGGACTGTGGAAGTCCTTTGTATGATTCTTATGAATTGGCTTCTCTCGGTCATCTCCTTGAGCGCCATTCCATAGCCTCACCATTTTCATGTCATGCTTCTCGGTTTTCTATCCCGACTAGTGTTGGTGGATCAAATCAGGGCCGTACGATGAATAGAGAAGATGATCATGATCATGAAGGGGGATTCATCACCAAGCTTGGAGGGCTCGGTAAACTGTTGAAGAGTATGAGGATCACCACCAAAAGGACCAGTGAGAAATCCAAAAGGTTGAGTGGATTATTTTGTGTATTTTAAGCTTTGTATGCTGGTTTATCTAAGAAGTAGTAGAGTAGTGAAGAAATTTGAGGTCTAATAACACTTTAGTTGGTTCTTCAAATAAATATTTTGGTCTCACACTTGTAATCTAGTCCATGTGTCTAGTACATTTTCGGTTGTTTTTCATAATAATTTGGAAAGGTAAGGGCAAATGAATGGGTTTTGTGAAAGTGGAGTCTTCTAATATTTGTCATTCGTCATCCCAGTATGTTCTTATTATTGCGGTTTTTTATCCCAAGTGGATGCTTCGTGGCTGTTTATGTCACATAAATTCACTAATTAATTTTCGTGCTTTATACACCACAGATTTTTATGTTAAGACTTGAAAAATAAACTGAAAAATATACCACGGATGGAAATTTATTTTTCACCCATTAGACTTGTATGAAAGATTATCTAATCCGACTGTTCTTGGTATTATTTTGACTAGATCTAATAATTCGAAACGCATAATGTCATTATGAGACTCTATCATAGAAAGACTAAGGTAAGCATGGGAAATGTATTGCTAATTTGCTTTTCCTCTCCGTGGCTAAAAGAGAGTGATAGAAAGCTTTAGCAGTTATTCGATAATCCAGAATACAAACCATCTTCTGGTCCAAGAGATTTGTTATGGTTTTGACGCCATTTTATATATTTGCACACAATTTTTAGGAGCTGCATTTTCTTTTAAATGTTGTATTTAGATCTTGGCCCCTTTACCTGTGATCAAGTTCTTCGAAGTTGGAACTGGTGATTAAGATCAACTTTAAAATCAACAATGACCATGAGAACGACAATATTTTCATACAACCCACGATATTTTATACAAACGACGACCACAAGAAACGACATCATCTTTGGAAACGACAGCATTCTGCATACGACAAGATTTCCAGAAACAACTACATAATAAAAACAACAACCATGATGAAAAAAATGAGATAAAATTTTTTTTCAAACGACAGTATTGGAAATGACTGTACATATTAAACGACATTTTAGTGAAAAACGACAGCTACTTTTAAAAGAGTGGGGAATCTTGAAAGACGACAATATATTTGTGAAAAGAAAAAATATGTTGGACGACATGACAAGGCGTCGGACAAACGACAGACTTGTGCAAAACTGAAAAGGTAGAACTCAGGAAACGACGACTTATCATGTAACGAAAACATTCATTACAAAGGAACTATAACTTTGAATGAAAACAACCCCACAAAGGACTATTAAAAAAACGAAAACACGTCCTGTCAACGACACTACTTAAAATCCAAGATTCAGGAAACGACGATATTATTTTAGGAATACAAAATTAAATTTAAACGACAAAATTATGCAATTGGCGACGTCCATGGACAGGGACAATTACTTTGAACTTGAAGACAACGAGAAAGCGAAATGACAATGATGTCTCATATAAAAAGAGTTTGACTTTTGGGAATGGCAATTTTCTCTATATACAAATATATATATATATATTATCCTAGAAAAAACATACAAAGTCGTTCAGGCCAACTAATTGATTTCCTTTCTAGCAAGGGGGAGAATTTGTTTTTTGTTTATTTTATTTTATTTTATTTTTAACTATTTTCGGTTCTCTCTACATCTCCTTGTATCGCTTGTTAGCAACTTGGAATCAATGGAGCACCATCGTGTATTTAATGGAAACCAAAATGTACAAATGACAAACTGGTAAGATCAACCTTCATGTCAGCCATTACCACATCAACTCATAACTTGACCATAGATATATCGGTGTAACGTTGAATTTACTCTTACATATCTATAGATATATTTACTTTTGCATAAAAATTACGTGAAATTGAACTAAACCTTCGAGTAAAATTAGATCAAGTCTATATTTAACATTCAAGTTTATTTTTAACTCAACTGTATTTTATAATTATTTTTTCATCTTTTCTAAAAAAATCAATTAAAATTATAATTAATTTTTAAAAATTTAACCAACTACGACTTAAAATTTCCGTTTCATTTAAAACTCAATTCGAACACCTTGAACACCAAATGCATCCGTGGTCCTTTTTTCCATTGGCCGGCTCTCGAATTTCTTTGTTAATTTAGGGGATAAAGGGGTTGAGAGAGACAAGGAAAAAAAAAAATTTGCTGCACTACAATAAAGGATGGGACCCTACTAATAGGGAAAGATCCCACTGTTTGTGGACCAACCACTGCCTGCCAATTGTCTATTTCTATTGAGATAATAGCTCGTTTGGTGGCTTTTCAGCTGGAAAAACGGTTTTTGTTAATGTGTGGCCCATGTCAGCATTCTACTGGGTCACGGCACAGCCAATAAGTCAGTCCTGTCTTTCTCATGGGGTCATAATTAAGATTTTATTTAATTTTTTTGAATTTAAGACGGATGATTGGAATTACGTTGTTTTATGTAGAATTATATGTGAAATTTTTACTGGATTATATTTGTAATTATTTTTTATACACAAGCTTGAGAGTGTTTTTTTGTTTTTTTTTCTTTTCTTTTCTTTTGCACACAGCCTCTAGGTTTTTTTTTTTTTTTTTATATTACTGGAAAATGGAGAGTATTTAAACATATGTTACTTTCTACATAAATATATGTTATTATTAATTGATTTATATATAATTTTATGTACATTTAACATAATATAAAATGTTCTTCTATTAGAATGAACTAGTAAATATATTTACCTATACAAAAAAAAGTTAAAAAACACCTTTTTACAAGAGTGTCGATTATATCTGCAATGAAATAAACCTTATAAATATTTATTAAAGATAATCCTATTTATATACATGAATTAGTCTGATAGTATTTTTAGAGTAAGAACGAGCATGCATTTACACATCCCGCTGGCTACCTGACGGGTTGGAATCGAAATTCAGGATCTTAAATTTAAAGTTTGAAATTTGGAATTCTTACTATTTTCCTTTTATTGTTTCATTGTGTTTGAAGTGTCATAGCCAATTAACCATCTCCAAACGGTTGCCAAGTAGTGTTAAGTTGATATCACTATCTAATAGCTGGTTGTTTTGACTTTTGACGTAAAGGAATGATTTGGAATGATATCATTGAACTATAGTACATGGAGGATTACACGGTAACTTAAACTATCTTTGATTGTCCTTCATTTTAAATCATTAAATTTATACCGAATTTTTTTAGTTATGCTTGTTATTTTAATAAGATGACTTCGTTTGGTTCATTAGTTGAGTATGAAAATTTTAAGTTTGAGTTAAAAATTTATTAGAAAAGACAAAATTTTTTTTAAAAAAAGATAAAAATTGAGATGAAAAAATATATTTTAACTAAAAATGAGCTAAGGAACCAAACGAAGCCGTAATCATATAGAATGTTAAAAAAACGTACATTGTTAGAATATGGTAAAAAGCTCGAAAAGGGGGTTTTAAAAAAAAGGCACATTTTAAGTGCATCTAATACATGAAGTAGACTTATTTGTCTTTCCCAAAATAATAATAATAATAATAGTATGACGTAGACAAGAGTATCACAGTTATTCCAAATGAAATAAACTAAAGAGACCGGCAATTTCAAAGGCCAAATGCAAACAAGAGCAATCTGACAAAGCAAATTTTAAACAACTTAACAAAAACAAAAACTTACATAATATAGTATTACAAAGGTATTTTGTTTGCCAATTCGCAACGATTGGTTAATATATACGGCCAAAAGACAAATCTTAACAAGATTCTCACCTAGAGTTGGCAAATTGACCCAGCCATCCCCACGAAAACGTTGAAATGTCGTTGTCGTTTTCTAACTTTATTCATTTATTTATTTATTCCAAAAAGCCATAATATTAACCCCACCCAGGCTACTGTAACTGCTCAACGCTCAACTGTATTATTAACGGCTAGAAAATCTGGATGATCTTACCCATACGTACGTGTACAGTGTTCTCTTACCACAAGCCACGTGATTTTCAACCAACAAAAAAAAAAAAAGATCCACGTGATTTATGCACATAGAAAAAGGGATTATGTACCAGCATCAGTTTGTTAGTTTGTTTTTATTTTTTATTTTCTTAAAATTATCGGTAGGAACTATAATTTTAATTATTAGATATCCATATTAAAAAAATAATAATAACAACACGCTTTGTAAAACTACCACAATTCATAAAGAAGTTGAAAAACTAACTATTAAAATTGTGGTTCTTTTCAATAGTGAAAGTTACTACCATCTCCTGCAATGAAGGAAATTTTTGTCACAAGATTTATGAAAACAGAAAAGGAGAATTTTGAAGTAGAACGTTAACATAAAAAAAAAAAAAAAAAAAAAACCGATAACATGCTAATTTGAACCATCCATTACATTAAAATCATATTAAACGAATAAAAATATGATAATTTAACAAAATTTGATAAGAATATGGTACACTTTGGATTTACCAATACTTATTACTCCACTACAAAATATTTTCAAACAAATTATAATAGACAGTAAGTTTTTCAACGTATACTGTGACAATACGTATTTTGATACGGTATTATATTATGTAATCCAACCATAGAAATACGAGTACAGATGTGTTTCTTTATTTTTTTTCCCCTTTTTTAAGTTATCCTCCGTTCTTTATTTATTATGTCGTTAAAATTTAATAACTTGATCGTGTAAATAAAATCTGATTACGAAAAATATTTAAACAGTTTACTTGGTGTTTTTCAAAAGATCTTGAAGGTTCTGAAAAAAAAAAAAAAAATTACTCGGAGTTTCTTGGACAAATAAAGACAAAGAGACGAGAAGTATTTATCCGGTTTATTTGAAGAATTAAAACCAAGTCGTACTATAAATATAAATGAACGTGTTGATGGTCAACGTTGCTGGTTCAAGGCCATTCTGGTACACATGTTCTTCTTCTCTTTCCAGCCCATCCCAGACCGCGTGGGCTTATTCAAGAAAGCGAGATGATTTGCAACTCTGAAACGACAGCGTTCTTTCCTTGCATTTGCTGCTCCGATGCGACTAGTATGAAACATATACAACAAATTTTCTTGGAAATGTATCGGAAATCCGAGAGATATTAGAGAGAGAGAGAGAGAGAGAGAGAGAGTTTTCTTCCCTCCAATTCCAAACTTAACAATTTCATCGGGAACCGCAGAGTCGCTTCATTTAGTTAAAGATCAAAGCATTTCTATTTTTCTCTCTCTGGGGGAAAAAAAAAACACAGGAAAGGAAGTTCGTTATTTGGGTTTTCACCTATGGGAAAAGAGTGAGACACCTTAGCTTGCTCTGTTTTTTTCTGGGTTTGTCTTTGATTTTCATTCCCAAAATGTTTTGATCTTATCTGGGAAAAGCTTTTTTTTTTTTTTTTTGGTGGGTTTTGAAAGGAGCTTCTGAGTGATTTTCTGGTTTTGGGTCTTCGTTTTTTTTTTTTTTTTTTTTTTTAAATATATATTTTTAATGGTTAATGCTTAGTAATGGCTGAAGGATCAAAAGTTCGGTTTGTGCGTTGCCCAAAGTGTGACAATCTATTACAGGAACTTCCTGAATATTCTGTTTATGAGTGTGGTGGTTGTGGTGCTATTCTTCGAGGTATCTTCATATCTTTCCTTTTATATTTTATTTTTCCTTTAATTATTTCTTATTGTATTTGTTCCGTTCCCAATATGTTTGCCTGCTAAAAGGTCATAAGAAAATTGTAGAAGTAACCAAAAAGGAAACTGCTTTAACAATTCAAATTCTTGTTTAATATGTTCAAGTTTTCATTTTTTTCCCCTTCCTTTTTTTGCTCTTTGTGTTTGCAATTTATAAATCATGGATTTATAAGTGATTTTGGGAGTTTTTCTTTCATGATACAGCAAAACAGAGAGGCCATGAGAATGATGTGTCGTCTGAGAAGTCAGATGAGGAAAGGGGTGGTGGGGCTTCTGAGAATTTGGAGAGCCTGGTAGAGAAAGGGAGTGATAGTTCAGATTTTACTTTCGACAACAAAATGGAGGAGAGTGCGATGGAGCGTGGTCGGCCAAATGGGAGAGTCTTTGTAGAGAAAAGGGCTAATGTCATTCATGGCGGTTTGCAAAGAGCGGAAAAGAAAGAGGTTTTTGTTGGTAAAGATACAAGTGTTAGTGAAGAGTTCAAAGATTTAAGACTTGAGCGTAGTGTTGAAGAGAAAGAGTATGGATCTGTTGATAAGCGTCGCCAATCGTCGGAACGCCAGAGGGATCACTGGACTCGTGGAACCAGTCGATATATGGACACGAACAGATCTGAGTCTGCGAATTCAAGTGTAGAAGAAATCTCAAATGAGCGAAATAAGTTTCCGAGGTCTGTGAGATCGACAAGGTCGGGAATTGGTAGGTCGCGTGGAGAGAGAGTTAGTAGGTTTGAGGGATTATACGGGAACAACAGCTCAGCCTCTGTGCGGGAGAGACCGCGGACTTTTGCTTATCCCGATGAGGGGCCTTCAAACCATGAGCCGTATTTTTTTCATG
This sequence comes from Ficus microcarpa, assembly GCA_025413485.1. Taxonomy (NCBI): domain Eukaryota; kingdom Viridiplantae; phylum Streptophyta; class Magnoliopsida; order Rosales; family Moraceae; genus Ficus; species Ficus microcarpa. The sequence goes on along the minus strand of CM046386.1, from coordinate 20,474,463 downwards.
GTTATGGAACGCAGATGTATGGTGGTGATTGTGTCAAAGTTCCTGATGGATTAAAGAATTTGGAGCAGGAACGAGCTGAGATTCTTAGGAAGTTGGATGAGTTGAAGGAGCAACTTAGCAGATCTTATCATGTGGTGGATAAACCGAAAGAAAGGGAACCTACGGATAGGAATTCGCCTCACACTTATGGCAACCAAGTTCCCTATAATGTTTCGATGCAGCCTGCTGCTCTGGATAAGCAGGTCCCTAGGCCCCCTCGTTACAACCATACCCATGGACCGGTTCGGTTTATGAATCACCATCACGTTGATATGCAGAGCTTTTATCCTCCTAGAAAACCTGTCCTGAATAAGATTCCAGAATATGATGATCCTTTTCAGCAACAAATGACGAGGAATCCTCAGCCTCTGCCGCCTCATCAATACCCACATGTATCACCTCATGAATACTATTCAGGACAGTACAGGAATTTCAATTCAGAGCCCATCGCATCATATCCACATGAAACCTCTTACCATGCTCCTACATGTGCTTGCTTGAGCTGCTACGACCAGAATTTGCGGGTTCCTCCCCGAACCCCGCCAATGAAACCTCCATTCCATCCAAACTTTTACCGTCATGACGACCCTGTTGGGCTCAGGCCACAAAATTACCCTCCACAGGAACCACTTCGCCCGCATATGCATACAAGATGGTCTGGTGACGTTGATGCAGAAAATGATGTTTATGGTCATCCAAGAAGGATGGGTGCAACCCACAAGATTGGACGGCTTTACCATCCCATTGTAGGCGGTGCTCCATTCATTACTTGTCACAAATGCTTTGAGTTGCTGAAACTTCCCAGAAAGCTTCGAATAACAGGTGATAATCGGCAAAGACTACGATGTGGCGCCTGTTCAGCTGTGATGTTACTAGAGCTGGGGAATAAGAAACTTATCACCTCTGAGCCTACGGAGCCCGAACATTTGTCTGCTGACGGTGACAAAAGTTCTCCGGAGGTGTTAAATAACAGCCTCGTAAGTTCTGATTCTCTGAATGCCAATGGCACCAGCTCCTGTTCTGAAGATTTTAAAAAGTCTGGTTATGATTTTCAGTCAGCACCGGTTGAAGATGAGAGGTTGAATTTAGATGAGTCTGAGAAGAGGCGGGGCCATGCTTCTTCACCCTCCATTTCTTCCAGGGAAGAGGAGAGCTTTGACTGTGCAATTTCTCGCGAAGATGTTCATGAATCCGCTGAGCTGCCCTTAAAAAGTGTTTCGTCTCCAAGACCTCCACGTTCGCCCATCTGGCAGGAGTCTGATAGTCCTAAACATGCCATACACAGATATGAACTGGGCAACAACAGTAAACGTATGGAGCATGACAATGTTGTCTTTAGTAGGGACATCTCGCAAGAAATTTCGTTGAAAGATACAACGGAGGCGACTGAGTTGGACGTTTCTTTTGAGGAATACCAAAATAACAGTATGTCTGTAGACTCTGGAGAAATAAGCAAAGAAGAAGATCGGTTCAAGTTCGGCAAAGGCAGTGATTCCTTCTTGGGTTTCATCAAGAAGAGTCTTCGAGATTTCTCGAGACATAATTATGCTGAGCAGGGGGAAAAGCCTAAGGTCTTTATTAATGGGCAACCTTTACCAGATCGTGTGGTAAAACAGGCAGAGAAGTACGCTGGCCCAGTTCGTCCTGGAGACTATTGGTAAGTTCTGCTTGCTAACATCATATGTATGGGTACAACATATTACTTTCAGAGCATGCGTGCAATAGATATGTATTCTAGGAACAATTCACGAACATTTAGTTCATTATGGGATTAATTTTTCTGTTAATTGAAAGATTCACGCTCTTTTTTAACCAGGTACGACTTTAGAGCTGGATTCTGGGGAGTCATGGGCCAACCTTGCCTCGGCATAATTCCTGTGAGTTAAACCGATTTTCGGCTTCTGAATCTATGTCTGTGATCCATACTGTCGAATATGTGAATAAAGCATTTTCTTTTTCTGTTAACTTCAGCCATTTATTGAAGAATTCAATTATCAAATGCCGTCAAATTGTGGTGCCGGAAACACTAGCGTCTACGTGAATGGAAGAGAACTTAATCAGAGAGATCTGGACCTACTCGCCCAAAGGGGACTGCCAACTACAAGGGACAAATTTTACGTCATTGAGATTTCGGGGAAAGTCATGGATGAGGACACTGGCAAGGAGCTTTACAACCTTGGAAGACTTGCTCCGACGTAAGTCCTACGTACTACATTTGGCTAACTACTGATTTTAAAGCCACACACGCCTAAAGTTGCTACTTGCTATGCAAACAACGCCATTTATCACAGTTCCGAGTTCCAACCTAGTTGAAAAAAAAAAACATATTTGTGCTTAAGCTGAAGATACTGCTCTTTCCATTTTCCATAATTTTTCATTTGTTGATTCTGATTTGCTGTCATTTCCATTTTGTGCGTTTTGCTGAGCAGAGTTGAGAGGACAAAGCGAGGATTTGGCATGAAGCCGAGGGTAAAATGATGTCGTGATTCGGAGCTAGCTCTTGGGTTTCCATAGCCTTCATCGTTTGCAGGCTCTTCGGTGCAATCTTCGGTTTTCCTGCTTTGTAGAGCAGATCCAAAGTCCTTGGAATTATTGTATTCGTTTGTTGCAAGTTGAAATTCTTGCCAAAATATTTGTTTATTTGTAGATATTGTCATGTAGATTGAGATAAGTTGAGACTTCTACCCCCAGGCTTTTTAAGTTGTTCATTTTGTTTTGTTACGCTTTATTGGATACCAATGTCCCGCATGGAAAGACTGTAATATCTGTGGTACGTTTATAATCCTTGGGATCCCTCCCTTTGTAAGCGGATTTTGCAAAGGTGAGTTCTACCAAATGGGTTTGTAACATGCTCAGATGGCTTTGGTTCTTGGTGGATCCAATTCAAAGTTGAAATCCTTTCCCAATTATATTGCTCAAGGGAATTGGATTTTTCATGTAAAGTATTTATATATGTATTTATCTATGTATTGTAAATGCCTTAGCGTCCTCCTTAATGGTCTCCATTTCTCAACCAAAACAGAAAAAAACACACACACCAACAAAAAATCCGTCCTAAAATGAAATCAGACAATTTTTGTACAAGGCCTGTAACTTGGGGCCCTGCGACGGTTTGGACAAAAGTTGGTAATAGTGTCCTCGGCTTTTACATACATATATATATATATATATGCAAACACCTAGTACATGGCTATTTTTAGGCACATAGCCACCTACCATAACTTGGTATTTTTGTACTTGTCAGAAGATAAATAAATAAATAAAAAGAACGGAAAAAAATCTCGTTATATTCGTATCTGTACCATAGTTATGGTTGACCATGACCCCCTCTCTGCCCCTCTCTCTCTCTCTCTCTGAAACGGTGTTGAAGGGTCTATTTCAAAAGAAAGTGACAAGGGCAAAATTGTTAAAAAATAATAATAATAATAATCATAATTCCTCTCCCCCCCCCCCTCCAAAATAAAGTTGAAGGGTCCACTTCAGAAGAAAGTGACGAGGGCAAAATTGTCAATTTCTGATGCGCAAAGGGCAATATTGTCAATATTGTAAATGTGTTTTCAAGCTCCAAGGCATTTGCCCATACAAGACAGAGAAGTTACAACACTCAATGGGGCCTCTGTTTGTTGGTAAGAAATAAGAATACTAAAATCATTTGTTTGAAAACTTGGTTGGTAAATTGCAGAACTATTAACAACTACATTTTCTCCATCTCATTGGCCAACATTTTGTGTTGTAGCATGATGCAACAATAACAAGAAAAATCTATATAAATAGATGTTGATGTTTTAATTATTAGATCAATTTTTTAGGGGGTGTTTGATGAATGGGTTTAGTTTAATATTTTTAAGTTTCAATAATAATTTTTCAGAAAAGATAAAAAATTTTTAAAAAAAATCTAAAATTTTTTTAAAAAAAGATAAAAATCATGATGAAAAAAGTACAATTTAATTTAAACTAAACTTGAAATCAAATATACCCTTAATTAGACATCATTATCCGTATCAAATGTTGATTAAAATTATTCATATCATAAATATTATTCATCTATGAATCTATTAAAAATTTAATATAATGATTAGAAGAACAACAGTTCGTACTTATTTTATCATACCTAATGAGAATTTGTAAAAACATCCATACCAAACACGTGGATCCTTTGTCCTCATTTTTCATAATTTCTATTCATCACGTTTTCTAAACTAAAAGGAAAAAAAAATGATTTGTGAGATAATTTTTATTAAAAAACAAACATTTGCAAAGACGTTTCCGCTTTTCTTTTTTTTTTTTTTCCTTTTTTTTTGTGTGCCTATTTTAGAGAGAAAAATTTTCATCAGGTTACTCGGTCAGTATCGGACAGGCAAAAAGTGGCATTTCTATTATTTGCTAGTTTCCTGTCCTTATTTTTTCACTGTTGAGACAATTCATAGGATTTAATTATTTAATCAAAAAAAGCTGAGTTCTTGTCCCCACGTGCCAGCAGGTAAAATAATTTAAAAAAAATATAGAAAAATAGGGAAAAAAGCTGTTATTATTTATTCTTACTTATAAATTGGTTTTGTAAAAATAAATACATGCACTTGAAATTTGTAAACTTCTTTTACTTTTTTATTTTCAGACCACTTTTAGGCTTTGTTTAGTTCACTAGTTTAAGTTAGAAATTTTAAATTTCAATAGTAATTTTTATTAACTTTTCTAGAAAAGATAAAAAATTTTTTTCAGAAAAGATAAAAAACTTTTTGAAAAAAACATAAAAACTGAAGATGAAAATTTTGAATTGAAATGATAAACCAAATAAGGACTTTAAACTATAAATTAGGAACTCAACTCTCATATTCTACGAATACATGTGTAAAGATATACTACACAATCATCGATTTAAAAAGTGATTAATCATACTTACACAAAAAGTGAATTAAATATTCGTCCAAAAAAATAGTGAGTTAATTATTGAAAAAAAATCCAGACTTAGCTACATGTACAGTAATATGCATTTACTATCAGCAAAATAATAATAAAATAATACTCACAAAAAAATATTAAAATTTTGCTTGGTTAAAATTTTTTTTATAACATCATCTGTTGCTAAATTTACGGGAAAGAATTTATCAGTACCCTCAATATTCATTGCCAGTCTCGGCCTTGTATGGTATTGTCGGTCACCTTGATCCAGTCGATTTTATTTTTTTATTTTTTTTCTTTTATACCCCGGCAAACAAAGAACAAACAAACAAATTAACAAAAATAATAGTAACTTCTTTTTTCTTCTTTTAATATTTTGGATCGCATTTGATCTTGGACGTTTTGGTTCAAGACCCAGATTCACTAACAAGCTAGAGAGAGAGAGAGAGAGAGAAATGAAGTTACTGAACTGGAAGCCATGGATTCATCACAAGCACAGGCACTTGCTTGTGAAGTTGGGGGTTGGTTTTCTGTTAATGGGTATTGCTTTTCGTCTTCTTTTCATTCGCTCCACTGATGTTTCTCAGGAATTAGAAACCCCTTTTCCTCAAGAAACCCATCTCCCTCAAAAAGCCGTGGCTTCAGAACCGCCGGCTTTTGTTGAAGCCCAAGAAGAGGAAGAGCAAATGCAGCAAACGGGTAATTTTACACTTAAAAAATATGCACTTTTTTGTAAAAAAATTTGGTTTAGTGGGGAGTGAGATCTAATTCTCATCAATGGTTAATGATGAGGATAATAATGGGATTTGTCATGATTTAGATTTTTCATTTTTTTTTACAATGAATTATTTAATTTCTAATGGGGGTTTTTTTTTTCAAATTTTTTATTAGAACTACCGGCTACTCCAGAAGTTGAAGAACAGGAAGAACAAATACCTCGTACAGGTAATTCTACTTCAAAAGAGTGGCTAACCCGGTTATGAAGTGAGTGTAGATTGAGATCTAATTGTCATGCTTTGGTTTTTTCAGAAAAGAACACGGAAAATTTGGGCATTTTGTTTTGTTCAATGATTTGGACTAGTTTGGGAAGATTTTCGATTTGAGATTATTGTAAAACTTCTTAAGTGCCCAACTTTGATGCAGGAAAGTGTGATATTTTTACTGGGGATTGGGTTCCGAACCCTTCGGGGCCTATTTACACGAACAAGAGCTGTTCCTTTATTGAAGCTCATCAGAATTGCATGAGAAATGGTAGGCCTGATACAGGGTATTTGTATTGGATGTGGAATCCAAGAGATTGTGAGTTGCCAAGGTTTGATCCGGTGAGATTCCTCGAGATGATGAGGAACAAAGCATGGGCATTGATAGGTGATTCGATATCTCGCAACCATGTCCAGTCATTGCTGTGCATGCTTTCAACGGTAAACTATTCTGAATTGTTTAGCAAGTACCATTGGATTTGGATTTTTGGATGATTAATTTAACAAAAACTAATCTAGTCCCTTATTTGTTTATCTCCTTTCTTATGTTTGTAAGATTTGTTTGCTTTGTCTGACAGAACTGCATTTATAATTATAGTATTTCGAAATGGTTTGAACAAGTAAACTTTATATGAGGTGACATAGTGTCTAACCGTTCAGAATTGGAATTCGAGTGGTGCTTTTTGCTGTAATACTGAGGTAGTTTGGCTAGTAGTGACAAACTTGATGAAGACCTCAATCTTCCATGTTGATGTTTGAAACGCCAATTAGTTTTGAGAACTCGTGTGAAATTTTGGTTTTTGCAATGGTCATCAATAATATCTGTAGCCTGCTTGTGTTCTAAAGGTGTTTTAACGTCTGTCTGATTATCCTTTGTTGTTCTTCGCTGTAATATGTTCTCTCATATGTGGAAGCCTTTTGCTTTGTGGGTTACTTACTGTCATAACGAAATCGCCGTGTTTGATACGGGTTTGTTCTTTCATTCGTGAATGTAATATCAATTGACAATTTCTTGTTTATTGAAAGAGATTGTCTGGAATAAATGTTGTCTTTATCCTTTGTGGTCTTTCAATCAATGGTCCACTCAGGTTCTACATTTGATCGTTATCTTATCAACTGTACTACTTGAATACGGCGCCTTACATGTTTCAAAAGTCACTATTTTGTTGATGGTTAATGTTCTTTTTGTCTGTTGTTGGTATTCTCAGAACCTTTCTATTGGTGATTTATCATTACCGTGCATGTTGAACTAAGGAGCGAAAATCTTCACAGCTTATGACCCTTGAATGGGGAAAAATACATTTGCTGTTACAAAGCCAAGGGGCAACCAGATTTCAATTTAAAAAAAAAAAATTAATGACTGCCTTCTTTCCAATAGTATAACGATCAATTTGTTTCCAGTATCTAGTTTGGTTTCTGTTATGTTGGGCTGTTTACTATATCAGCTCATAATATAAACCGTCTTTGTTGTTGGAGCCTGCATTTGTTTTTGTTCTAAAATGACAATGATGTTAGGATACTCTAACAATGCTGCTTGTGTAAATATGGTAGATGGTTCTTGTTGGTCATCATGATGTGTGAGATGTTATCTGTCCCAAATTCCGATCTTTTTTAATAGATTTTCATACTGTGATATGTCCTTCAGGTGGAGCGACCCATTGAAGTTTACCATGACAAGGAATATAAGTCCAGAAGATGGCACTTTCGCACATACAATTTGACCATCTCCGTTATTTGGTCTCCTTTTCTTGTAAGAGCTGCTATCTTCGAAGACTACAACGGTGTCTCAACGTCTGAAGTCAAGCTGCATCTCGACAAACTTGACAAGGCATGGACAGATCTTTACCCGAACTTGGACTACATGATAATCTCAACCGGGAAATGGTTTGTCAAATCTTCAATCTACTATGAGAACAATGAAGTGGTGGGATGCCATAACTGTCGTAACAAAAACCTCGAGGAGTTGGGGTTCAATTTTGCTTATCGCAAAGCACTGAGTTTTGTGATGAACTTCATAGCAACTTCTGGCCACAAAGGCTCGATTCTCTTTAGGACATCTACACCAGATCATTTCGAGAACGGGGAATGGTCTGATGGTGGGACTTGCAAGAGGACATCCCCAGCTAAAGAAGGCGAGTTCCAACTGAAGGAGATGCACAGGATTCTGCGTGATATTGAGTTGGAAGAATTCAATAACATAACAGAAAAGGCTTCTGCTAATGGGTTGAATCTGAAACTCCTTGACGTAAACCTGCTTTCATTATTGAGGCCTGACGGGCATCCAGGTCCCTACAGAGAGTATAATCCATTTGCTGCTGACAAAAATGCAAAGGTACAGAACGATTGTCTGCATTGGTGCTTACCGGGTCCGATAGACTCTTGGAATGATGTGATAATGGAGATGCTAGTAAATGGCTAAGCGAAATCGGCCAGGTTGATATGCCTCAAGAATTATCTTCTCCATGTAGAGTGAATCAATTTGGATTCTTATAAAGGGTTACTCTTGCCAAGATTTTCACAAATGACGAACCCCCACCATATATGTAGTGTAGTTCATTGCTCTTATTCGGACATACATGCCATTGGGTCGTTTTTCCGAGAGTGAAGCTCTAAGCATGAAGTGGCCTGTTTTCGATATCATCGTACTCTTATGGAGCAGAGAATAGTAGATTATGACGAGCTCGTATTTATGTCTATCGGAATCGCAGCCTTTATAATTTGAATAGTAGACTCTGATTTTGGTATTAGTAAAGTGAGCTTGGTTCCGCCTCCATTGTCTTAGATGGCCATGTTGGCCATCTAAGGGACTGCAATATTCAAGACTAGTGCTTGCATTCAGAGGCAAATTTGTGTGAATGTATCTCTATGACGATTGGGGGTCATTTGAAAAAGAAAAAAAAAAGTTTTGTTCACTAATTCTTACTTAAGAAATGGACCAAAACTTGTGATTTTCCTGGTGTCATGCATGATTTTATATGTTGTTGCATAATTTATCTAGTGTGTATGAGAAAATTACTTTAAAAAAAAAAAGTAAAATTCAAATAAGAAAATGATATTTCTTTTACATTCCTTCTGGCCAAGTTTGTATAGTTTTGCATAATTGTGACAAGATTTTCTTTCCCCTACAAGTAAAAACATCCTTTTGAATGGATTGTATAGTAATTTTTTTAGGAGTACTATTTGTCCAACCCCATGATGTGTCAACATTAATATGTTAAAATGGTTAATTACATAGATTTAGTCTCATATTTGATACTACTGTACGGTTATTTCTTTTTCTTGGAATTTCTAGATTAGAACATTTCATTTTGCATTTTTGTAAAAACTATTGCTTTAACTCTTTGATTAATTTAAAGTAATTGACCAAAATAGTCCCTGAACTCTTTATAATGTAACAATGTGATCCCTGTTTCTTAAATTTCGACCAAAATGACCCTAAACTCTCTAAATGTTGGCAATCTTAGTCTTTCCTATCTAATTCTATTAAATTTCTAATGGAATAAGTCATGTGTAATGCATGTAACCTAATTTTTGAGGGTATTTTAGTAATTAATAATATCTATTTTAAAAAGGGAAAGATTGTGGCAAAGACCATGTTATATATTCTATTAGTAGAGCTTATTTTTTAACTGTTAAGATGTAATCAAATGACTGGTATGTTGCTTGTATTTGATAGTTATAATAATGTTATCTTGTACTAATATAAACTAAAAAAATTAAAAAATAACCCCGAAGTTCAAAAAAAAAAAATAATAATAATAACTAACTAGGGGCATGACTTTGGGTTGGGGGTCGCTGGTTTCTACATCTGGCATGGGGGTGGGGCTTCGTTGATATCGGGGGGGGTGTGCAGGGAGTGTAGTAAGGCTTTGTCAGCATCGGGGGAAGGGGGAGACTGGGTTGCCGTTGTGTAATCTAAGAGTTGGGTTTATTTTATTTTATTTGAAATTTTTTTTTAACTTTCTTAGATTATAATCCTATGTGCTAAAATACATTATAAGTACCATGCACAACAATATCTCAATTGTTGAAATTATATCAAACGGTGAATAAAAAAGCTTTATCGATAGAGTATATTAAAGAAGTTTTACTGCAGTCTTTCCTTTAAAAAAGAGTATAAAAAATAATTAAAAAAATCATCTCTTCTCTTTCTCTCTCTTAATTTATCAAAAACCAGATCAACGACCAGGGGGTGTGACCGGCGACCTATCAGTGTTTGGCAATAATTAGGGGGTGTTTTGGGACTGTGTTTAGCGAACGACGGGGGCTATCGGTGACGGAAAAGAATGTAGGGCTAGGTTTTGAGTTCATCTTGTTTTGGGGGGGGGGGGGGGGGGGGATGGCGACAAAGAAGACACTTGAAGGGAGGGGGGGATAGTGGGGCGAATGGTGAGGATGGAGGGGGGAGGGGCAAATGACGGGAATATGGGGGGTAGGGGGGGCGCCGCGAATGTTGGGGCGGAGAGAGCAAACGGGGGGAAGGCCATGGCTGGCCGATAGGGGTTAAGGGGACTGAGTTTCTATTGGTAGGGTGGTGGCATGGACATTGGTGTGGACAGACCGGGGGGGGGGGGGGGGGAGGTAACTAGGTTTTCTGTTGGGGGGGGGGGGATGGTGTAGGCCCAAACGACGAGGTGGAGAAAGTAAGAGGGGGAAGGGAGGCCAACGGCTAGGCGGTGAGGGCGAAGGGGTTGGGTTTTCAGGGATTTGTCAAGGGAGAGGGAGAGGATGATTTTTTCTCTTTTCTTTCCTTTTTTTTCATTTAATGTTATTGGGGTGAATAAGGGTATTTTCGTCTTTTCATGATTAATTGAGCTCATGTAATGATTACATGACTTGTTCCGTTAGAAACTTAACGGAATTGGATGAAAATGACTAAGATTATCAACATTTAGAGAGTTTAGAGTCATCTTAATCAAAATTAAAATAATAAAGATCAAATCGTCATTTTCTAAAGAGTACAGGAACCATTTTGATCTTGTTTTTGTTTATTTGTTTGTTCTTGTTCTTGTTCTTTGTTTTTTGTTTTTTTGTTTTTCAAAAGGAAAGAACATTAATTTTTAGAATAGAAATGGAAGGGAAGTAATGGTACAGATTTATTTACATTTTTTTCTTGAGAATTATAATTTGTTTACTTTTGAGAACGATGGTTAGAGATTTTTTTTTTTTTTGAGTAATCTTAGATTGTGTTTGGTTCGACGAAATTTTTAAGTTTGAGACTTAATTAATTTTTTAAAAATTAATTATAATTTTTATTAATTTTTTAATAAAAAGATAAAAATTAAAATGAAAAAATATAGCTTAGTTAAAATTAAATTTAAATTTCAAACAAAGCCTTATTAAAATGAGAGAAGCTACAGTAGAGCCTTATTTATAGACCCTATCGATAGATCTCATTTTAAAACTGTTAAAATGTAATCAAACTGCTGAAATATTATTTCTGTATAATAATTATATTGTATGTTACTTTGTATTAGCATAGAGTAATAAATTAAAAAATTATCAAAAAAAGAAATTATCAGGAAAAAAAAAACGATTGCCAACTTCTAGCCCTTCCCACGGCCCAAAAACCAGCGACAAGCGCCCCCCTTGCACGTGTCGTCTTCAACTTTAAACGAGATTTTTTTTAGATAATTTCTTTTTTTATATAATTTTTTAATTTTTTTAACATTTACTATTATGAGATAAGATTTAATATAATTTTTATTCATAAATAATATTTTAACTATTTGATTATATATTAATGATTTATAAATCAACTCTAATAATAATATATATAAACGTGGCTACTGCATTTCTCCTTATTTAAGTAGTCTGTTAAAAAAAAAAAAAAAGAAAGAAAATTAACTCAACCAACCAACTCAAATCAATAATAATATATAAACGGCTTCATATGGTGAACCAACTCAACCAATTCAACTTAAACTTTTTTTTGTCTTTTTTCTAAAAAATTTTTATCTTTTTCCCAAAAAGTTTTTTGTCTTTTCTGAAAATTCAAAAAAATTTACTATTCCAACTTAAAAATCTTAACTCAAACTACTCCACCAAACTCCCCCAAATATACCGTTGACCGAAGAAAAGAAAAAGAAAGAAACCGGCCCTCATCTGGCAAGAAGTTCTTGCAACGGTCAAAAAAATAAAAGCAAAAGAAAGACCCAGCGCCTGGATCCCAAACAACTCTTCATTCTCAAAAACTAAATTTGAATTTGAAAAACCCAACCGTTGAGAAACCCACCAAACCCTGTATATAAATCCCCTTCCCTTTCCTTCACCAAACCACCCAAAACCCCCATCTTCTACAGTCCGAACCTCCCTCTCTCTCTCTCTCTCTCTCTCTCTAGCCATGGCTGACACTGCAGTTGCCGAACCAGTCGCCCTTCCCAAGAAGCCAAGGAACGGCCGGAAGGCCCTGAAAGAGAAGAACACCTCGGTCACCGCCGAATTGCCGCCAAGCTCGGAGTCTCCGATCCCTCCACCGATGTCGAAGGACGATCCGACGAAGGAGAACCACGAAAGCCTGTCTCAGCCGAAGAAGGGGAAATCGAGGGCTGCGGCGGGGGCGGCCTCGAAGAAACGGCAGCAGGCGAAGGAGAACGCCTCGGCGGCGGCATCGGGGTTCGAGAAGGACTTGATGGAGATGCAGGAGATGCTTGAGAAGCTGAAGATCGAGAAGGAGAAGACGGAGGAGCTCCTGAAGGAGAAGGACGAGATGCTGAAAATGAAGGAGGAAGAGCTCGAGACCCGAGGGAAAGAGCAGGAGAAGCTCCAGGTTGAGTTGAAGAAATTGCAAAAGCTCAAGGAGTTCAAACCCACCGTGGTTAGCACATAACTATTCTTTTTTTTTTTTTTAGTTTTTAAATATTTAAATGATATGATGATTCTTGATTGATTTATTTGGGTTTTTTAGGTGCTTCTTTGAATATCTTGATCCAAATTTTCAGAACGATTATTAGTATTTCTTCCTAGTTTAGTTTTTTTAAAGAAATTGCCGTGTGCTTGTTTGATTCTCGGGAAAATGTATCAAGAATTTTGGGTTTTAATTTTAGTTTTTAAGCTAATGGAATGGGTGGTTATTTCTACAGACATTCCCAATTTTCCAAACAATGAAAGACAAGGAACAAGACAAGAAAGAGAAGAAGAAGAAGAAGAATTGCCCTGAGAAGAAAAGGCCATCACCACCGTACATCTTATGGTGCAAAGACCAGTGGAATGAGGTAATAAAAGCTGAGGAAGAAAAAAGAAAAAGACAAGGTTTTCTGAGATTTTTTTGAATGTTTTGTTGAATTGTATCTGGGTTTTTAATGCAGATCAAGAAGGAGAATCCTGAGGCAGAGTTCAAGGAAATTGCAAACATTTTGGGCGCTAAGTGGAAGAACATTAGTGCTGAAGAGAAGAAGCCTTATGAGGAGAGGTACCAAGCTGAGAAAGAAGCTTACTTGCAGGTAATGGCGAAAGAGAAGCGCGAGAATGAAGCGATGAAGCTCTTCGAAGATGAGAACAAGCAAAAGACAGCCATGGAGTTGCTTGACCAATATCTCCAATTCAAACAGGAAGCCGAAAAGGAGAACAAGAAGACCAAGTAAAAATCCAATCATATCAGTATCTTTGTATCTCTCTTTTCTTTACATCCATGGTGTTTTACTAACTCAATTTTTACTTACAGGAAGGAAAAGGATCCACTGAAACCGAAACAACCCATGTCGGCATTTTTCCTGTTCTCAAACGAGAGGCGAGCGGCTCTACTTGCGGAGAACAAGAGTGTTACAGAGGTCGCGAAGATCACCGGCGAAGAGTGGAAGAACATGAGCGAGAGAAAAAGAGCGCCATACGAAGAGAAGGCGAAGAAGAACAAGGAAACGTACTTGCAAGAGATGGAAATCTACAAACAGACGAAGGAAGAGGAGACCGCGAATCTGAGGAAGGAAGAGGAAGAGCAGATGAAGCTTCAGAAGCAAGAAGCCTTGCAACTGCTCAAGAAGAAGGAGAAAACTGATAACATAATCAAGGTCCTTTCTTTAGCTTACACTTAGGACTTAACCATGGAATTCGTTCAAGTTGATTATTTTAAGGTTGCTTAATTTTGGTTGAATATATATATATTTTTTTACAGAAAACTAAAGAGAAACGCCAGAAGAAGAAGAAGAAGAAGTTGATCCCAACAAGCCTAAGAAGCCTGCCTCCTCTTACCTTTTGTACAGGTAAATGTCTCAAGAAAAAGAACAAAAAAAAAAGTTTTGATTTTTAAGGTTTTTAAAGAAAATTGCTTAAATTTGTACTCGTCGTTCATCTAATGCAGCAAAGAAGCAAGAAAAACATATTGGAGAAGGAACCAGAGATTGACAACAAGACCCTCACTTTGAAGATTTCACTTCAATGGAAGGTATTTACATATATATATATATATATATTAATACATTTTATTTGGTTTTCTGAGAAAATATTTTGATGGGGTTAAAGAAATTTGATATTGGTGAAAACAGGAAATGAGTGAAGAAGAGAGGAAAAAGTGGAATGAGAAAGCAGCAGAAGCCATGGAGATGTACAAGAAGGAACTTGAGGCATACAACAAGACTGTTGTTGTTGGTGCTTCTTCTGCCTCCTCTACCGAAGAATTGAAATGATGTTGATAAGGTTCAAGTTCAAGTGCTTCTTGACCATGTCTAGTTAGTGTTAGCCTAACGTTTTGTAATTCCTAGTTTGTCTCTCCTATGGTGGGGTAGACCATCTTCTGATGTGCTCTTCTTACAATAGAGTAGATTTGAAATTTAAGGATTCCATGTGATTTGTTTTATGAAATAAACGTCACTTTGATCTGACCTGTCCCTCCAAATACTTTGCGTTTTACCAATATGGAATCACAACCGTCTTTTTTCCACTACGCAAGGACAACAAGTTAAAAAAGCATGATCGAACAATTTCATGTGACACTGAATGCAGAAGGGAAAGAATTTAAATTAAAAAAAAAATGAAAGAACAGAGGACGGTAAGGAAAAGAAATTTTAAATGAAAGAAAATGAAGTTGATTTTCCTTTATCTTGCATGATAGGAGGAGCCAAAAAAAAAAAAGTAGTGATAAATTATATAATTATATATCCTAAAATGTCTATTTTTTTGAGAGAGTTAGGTTTCGTTTGACAATTTAACTCTCAAATTGTACTTTTTCATCTCAGTTTTTATCTTTTTCTGAAAAAATTTTTGTTTTTTCTAAAAAGTCAACAAAAATTTTCAACTCAAATTGTATACTTTTTCAACTTAAACTCTTATCAAACAGACCCTTAAAATGGTGTTCATAACTCTTCAAAAATCCCTCCACTTTTTTCTTTTCACACACTTTTCACCACCCAAATAGCGACATTGAAGCCCCAGAATACTGTCAATAGCAAGTCCGTGTGCAAAAATCTGTGAAGGTTGCAAAAATAGACTTGAAATTTTGGAGTTGATTTGATTCTTTTCCATTCACTCAAATTATACTCCATGCCAATTTTATCCCAAACTTTTGCCTTTGCAACGATTAGATAATATTGGATATTTGATATTGACGCATAAATATTTTAAAAAAGAGTTATTCCAACAAAGACTTAAAAAAGAGTTAAATCCTCATTTATCTATGCCTTATGACTTGCCATCTTTTTCTTGGCATATATCACAAGCAGATATGTATATCCTACGATCAAATCGCACTCATTACAAATATTGTTTTGTATTGGTTATAGATTTCATCATCATATCTTCATGGAATTATTCGGTTTTTTTTTTTTTTTTTTCTTGTTACAACTTTATATTGTTTATTTTACCCAAAAAAAAAAAAAAACTACTTTATATTGTTTATTTTAATGACGCATTGATGCGCTGATCTACACGGCAACGTTTTCGTGGTCGGTACGCTCGTCTCTCTATTGCATTCCCTTGTTCAAAGAAAAAGACCAAATGACCTTATTTACGTTGTAGCCGGATGTTATCCACTTAAATTTCTATGAACCCCAAACACCCACGCCGTCAACTTTTTGACGGAAAAACATATAAAATACATTGACATGAATTGACAATTTCACTTGCATTTTAATTTGATGATTGGAGATAAAATTTTTAAATTAAAATTAATTAATTTTTAAAAATTAATTATAAATTTTATTAATTTTTTTAAAAAAATTAAAATTAAAATAAAAAATATAATTTAATAAAAATTAAATTTAAATATCAAATAAAATCTTAACGTAAACATAACAGCTCAGAGTCAAAATTTGACGTTGAATAAAATATACATTTCTCATCATTATCGATACGAAAACCAAATATTGAATATCAAAAAAAAGAAATCAAGGGCAAATTGGTAAACACGTTGTCTGTAAAACCATATACAATTCCCTTGTGTTCCTACCCCCGACGAAGTCTCCCATTGCAAGAGAAAAAACAAAAAACTAAAAACTAAAAACTAAAAAAATGCCAAAGAGAAAAAAGAATGCTAAGGCAATTTTGTAAATTCCCAGCCGTATTCCTCAGGCGGCAACAAAGTCTCCCTCCCTTTTCCATTTCCTCCGTCTAACGTGCGCCTCTGAGGTGTCGCCGGGACATATTCATCTTAACCTGCGCCCACCACCACGGCGACCACCACCGACACCACCGTTCTCCGTCCATTAATGGCGGAGCCTCCCAAAGCCGACTCGTCCCCCGAGAACGACGCCGGCGCAGCCTTCGTCCTCGAATCCAAAGGTATGCTAATTTGTAAACACATATATAGATATACATATACATATATATATAGACATATATCATATATATATATTTTTTGGGGATTATGGATGAATTTGGTTTCTATCTTATTTTAAATTAAATTGTATTTTTTTATTATGATTTTTATTTTTTTTTAAATTTTTTTTTATTTTTATAAAATTTTTTATCTTTTTTAAAAAATGACTATTAAAATTTAAAAATCTTAAACTAAATTTATTCACCAAATATTTTTTATACCTTGATTTTCAAGGGGAAGATGATCATGATTATAATGATAATGATCTAGGGCAATGGTGGCACGCGGGGTTTCATCTAACGACGGCGATAGTGGGGCCCACAATCTTGATCCTACCGTACGCGTTCAGAGGGCTGGGGTGGGTGCTTGGGTTCCTGTGCCTGACGATCATGGGGACGGTCACCTTCTATGCCTATTATCTCATGTCCAAGGTGCTTGACCACTGTGAGAAAGCTGGTCGTCGCCACATCCGATTCCGCGAACTCGCCTCCGACGTCCTAGGTAACATAACCCCCAAAAAAAAAAAAAACCACAAGCAAAAAAAAAAAGAAAAAGAAAAGAAAAATTATTATTGGTTCTTAATGCACCAATGTTTTTGCTCTCCGGCGCCGAAATGGTCGTTAAACGTCGTCGTACGAGCTCTTTTTTTCCTTCCCCATTTGTAGTAGGATGTTTTGACACGTGTAGTGTGATGAGTGGGTTTGATTTTTCGCCTCATGTTGATTTCTCGTGGGGGCCCGCATTTAAGTTTGGCTCACTGCTAAGTTGTTTGTTTGGTTGCCAAGAAAATGGAAGCTTGCCAATTTTCTTTTCATTTTGGACTGGTTTAGTTGTTGTCACTGGCTCAATAACAGCCACCGAGTACGTGAGTCCTTTTTGACCTATATGCAAAGATTGACGCGAATGTGATGCCTTTTGTGCCAGTAATTTTTTTTTTCTTGTCCTTTTTGGCCTTTTTATATGTCAGTGTAAACGTGAAATTGTACGATCTTTCCTAGAGAAGTCGCATCACATCGTGAAAACTGCAAGTTGTTATCTTGCTTTTTAGTTTTACGAGAATTCTACAGTAAAACCTCAATTAAAAAAAAAATCCTACATATACCTGAACCGTCTTAATAATACAAAAGAAATATTAAACAAATGCTATCAAAAATCGTATAATATGTATCATATAATATAAATTTTAGAATTGTGATAATTGATCAATGGTAGTTGATATTAATTTGGATGCCTCTTAGATTAAGATTCCCAATGTGTCTATATATATATATATATTTTTTTAACGAAATGAGATCAGTAGGTGATATTAATTTACGGTTTTTTGTGTCTTAATTACAGGTTCAGGATGGATGTTTTACTTCGTGATATTTATTCAAACGGCCATAAATACAGGGGTTGGAATAGGAGCAATTTTGCTTTCTGGACAATGCCTTCAGGTACATTACAGCCTTTTTTTTTTTTTTTTAATTCTTTGCTTTCTGAGTTTTAATTCCACCTTTTTTGTCCAATGAGTCAATGTATCTATTAAACTTACTTGAATTCAGTATTATTTACTCTTCCATAATTAAAACAGATTGCAGTTTCGTGTATGATACCTCGTCCATGAATTATAAATGTTTTTGACTTTTTTGTGTTTGTGTATTATACATATAAAGTAATGTTGCTTTTACGAGTTTGTTTGCTGTATTTGTGGGGCACTTCCATTTACAGCTTACAATATTTATTTTTCATTAAATTTCTGTCCATTTTTTATCACCAGGATAATGGACCCACTTTTTTCTTTTTTTTTTTTTTGTAAAGCTGATTTTAGTGAAAAAACTAGGGACAAGTTGGCATGTAGAAGTTAAGATTGGGGTCCAACAATTGGTGGTAACTAACCAAATACGTAATCTATAAATGGCTTAATTGCTAAGGCATAGAAGTAAGTAATCAAGAGCAGCAAGACATAGTCTTACCATCAGTGGTGGTGGCATGTTGGTAAGAAAATCCTATTTAGAGACTTTGTTGTTATCAATTTCTAGATTCGAGCTGTGGTGCACGTAATGTTTAACCTTTGGTAGAAAAGACTATGTGCATCTTGCTCTTGAAGTCTAAGGGTCCGTTTGCTGAATGAGTTTGAATTGGAAATTTTAAATTTCAATAGTAATTTTTGTTAACTTTCCAGAAAAGACAAAAAATTTTTTTAGAAAAAAACAAAAACTGAGATGAAAATTTTGAGTTTAAACTCAAATTTCAAACACCCCCTACGAGTTGTTAGACGCGGAAGACCTAGGCTCAAGATATTTGTCATCTCAGTATGATCCCAATAAACAACTTTAATCATGCTGGGAGCGTCAGTGTACCACTAATCTCCCTTTTCCTGCCAAACTTATGAAAGAACTGCATTTGTAGCTTTATGCATGATTTCAACTTGTTTGTTGACATTATTTGCGAAAAGCCCGTAGAAATTATGCAGATGAATGTGTCAGAATTTCATTTATGATTCAAGACAGGAAAATTGAAATTTGACAATCGTGAAGAAAACTGACACAGTTGGAATCTTGCGTTATTCAAGTAACTTTTTTATTTTTTATTTTTTCACTTTTTCATCTACTGGCTGTATAAATTATGTAAAAGGAGTTTTTTTTTTTTTTTCTTCACTTTTTCATCCACTGGCTGTATAGATTATGTATAAGGAAATTTCCCCAGACGGGTCTCTGAGACTGTACGAGTTCATAGCAATGGTGACAGTGGTAATGGTAGTCCTGTCTCAGCTACCTAGCTTCCACTCCCTTAGACACATCAACTTGGGCTCATTGGTTCTCAGCTTGGGCTACTCCTTCCTTGTGGTTGGTGCTTGTATTAATGCAGGTGCTAAATTCTTGAAAACTTTTTATCATGTAACTTTTGTTTCCCATTATATCAGTTTTACCTTTTAGTATTATATAGAAATATATATATATATAATATGTAACTATATATACTTGTATAGGAAAGTTTTCATGACTACTTGGAATTGGAATTACAGCCAAGGCAGTGTGGTGCTGGTGTGTGCGTGCGTATATATATTAAGAATTACTTATGTTTTCTATAGAATTTTGGTTTAGTCCCAAGTCCCTGAAACCAGACATAAACAACTTTCTTCTACCCTTTGCAATGAAAGAATGCAGATATTATGAGCTAGCTTTTTGTGTCGGCTTGCATGTTGGTCGTGTTAATTTGCACCGCATTGTTTGTAATACTTCAAAGTGGCTCCAAAATTTGCAAGTTGTTAGTTGCTTGTGAAAGAAGTAAGTAGTTGGAATTTTTGTTGAAGTTGTTCAATGATATGATTGTTTGCATAAGGGGCAAGCGATTGAGGTATTTATTTGGTTCTACGTGTTAGATTGTACCATTTAGGAAATGAGGTTTCTAGGTTTCTATGTTTGGACAATCTTTTAGAAACTTGGTGTAAATTTGGCTATTTCTGGTTATTTATGCTACTTTCTACTTTGGTCTGCAGCTACGTCGAAAAACGCCCCACCAAGGGACTATTCCTTGGAATCTTCAAGCTTGGCAAGGGCTTTCAGTGCTTTCAGCTCCATCTCCATATTAGCCGCCATTTTCGGGAACGGGATACTGCCTGAAATACAAGTAAAGACAGATTATTGGAGCATTTGATGTAAAACTGTTGTATGATCTGTTTCGAATTGAAAACACTAAAATACACAACATGGACGAGCAATGGTTTTGATAGTACTTCATTTAATTTCAACCTTGTCCGTCCATACAGGCTACTCTGGCTCCACCGGCTACTGGGAAGATGGTGAAAGGTCTTTTGATGTGTTACTTCGTGATTTTCGTCACTTTCTACTCAACTGCTGTGTCTGGTTATTGGGTTTTTGGGAACAAGTCTAATTCGAACATTCTCGAGAGCCTAATGCCAGATGAAGGACCTGCTCTGGCTCCAACATGGGTTCTTGGACTTGCTGTCATCTTTGTTCTCCTTCAGCTCCTTGCCATTACCCTGGTAATTAAAATAGCTCACAAATTCACTCTTCAAATGCTCTTGTCAAATAAATTTCCTAAGGATTAATTTCAATTTTGTGACATTACCAATTAGAAAATCATCTCAAGTGGCTTATCCCGTTACATTTAATTCGTAACCAAACCTGACATGTTTAATCCTTAAACTTGCTGAAGTAATTGAATTTGCTCCTTCTGTCATATTCTGTTACTCTTTTGAACGCAATTAATCACGAAATGCAAGAGAGGGTGAAAAATTGAGACAACTTTCTAGGTATTATGGATTGCAAAATGCATTGAAACTCAAGGCAAATTGAAACAACCCTTATCCATATTTGTCCAAGTCTCTTATCCATACTTAGTGGTTTATTTGTTCTCCAATATAACGCAGGTTTATTCTCAAGTTGCTTATGAGATCATGGAGAAGAAATCAGCTGACGTCAACCAAGGCGTGTTTTCAAAAAGAAACCTCATTCCTCGGCTAATCCTCCGCACGCTGTACATGGTACTCTGCGGATTCTTTGCTGCAATGCTTCCATTCTTTGGAGACATTACTAGTGTGGTAGGAGCTATTGGGTTCATCCCTTTAGATTTCATACTCCCAATGCTTCTCTACAACAAGACTCACAACCCGCCAAGATCATCCTTCACCTATTTGATCAACATCTCGATCATGGTCGTGTTCACGGGCGTAGGAATTATGGGTGCTTTCTCTTCTGTAAGGAAATTGGTTCTTGATGCCTACAAGTTCAAACTCTTTAGCAGTGATGTGGTTGAATAAGCTTCTGCATAAAGTTTTACATCAATATATATATATATATATATATATATATATTATATAGAGAGAGAGAGCTCTCAAATCATTTTGTAAAGTTTTACATCAATTTTGAATTTTTTTTTTCAGCTTTTAATTGTAAACCTTTTTTTCTTATTCTCTTTTCAACGATTATGATCATTTATATCTTATTATCCCACTGCTGAAATTTAAACTACATGGTACATTTCGATTTTTAGAAATATAGGATCGTTTTCATGAAAAAAATACATAAAATAAATACGGTGAAGTGTATCTTTTATATAAACATACGAGTTCCAATATAGTCGTATAGTGTAACATTATTTGTGATGGACATCACTTATTGTGTTGTACAGACGTGTTAATTGGCAAACAAAATAATTAAATGTCTTCTGCTAAAAAGATCAGTACAATTTATGACAGATCTTCAGTCGATAATGTGACTCTTCCAAAATTCTCGTATACACGTGAGAAGTGTGAAAAAAAATGTAGAACCACTTTTTCTTTTTTACCTCTTTTCCATGCGAAACACAAGCCACTTTATATCCATACACGTGTTTCAAAATTACACCAGCAACTTACAAAGATTGAAATAACTGAGAGGTAATAAGCAAAAAATCAAAATAAAAGGTCGGCATACATAATGCTTGCAGAATATAAAATCTTTAGAGATAGTCATGAACCTTGGCAAGCTTCTCACGTAATCCAAATTCATCTTTCTATTTTGTCTCAGATATATTTAAAAGGGGTGTTTAATGAATGAGTTTAGTTAAAAATTTTTACGTTTTAATAGTAATTTTTATTGATTTTTTAGAAAAAACAAAAAGTTTTTTCAGAAAAAACAAAAAATTTTTTTCAGAAAAAGATACAAAAAAAAAATATTTAACTCAATAAACTTGAGTGTCAAACATCCCCTTTTAACTTGTAAAAATATCTGATGTGACGTGGCACAATCAAGAGGCTAAGAGCCAATCAGGAAGACTATTTATATGTAATTGAGTGATAGAATTAGCAATTTATTTCTCTTCTCTGTAATTATTGAACGCGAAAATACTTTTCTGTGAGATTGAATGTTGGAATTGTGTAACAGTCTTTCGTAATGATTAACGAGAAGACAAGCGCTGCCTGTTTGTAGATGTAGACAACTTGTTGAACCACGTTAAATTTAATTACTTTTTTTTTTTTTTAATTTCCTTTTCTTTCTTTCCTGTTTGCATAGTAAATATTGTTAATTATTTGGGTTAGTTTTTGTTCTATGTGCTTGATTTAATACTTGTCTAAGGGGGAGTTTGGTGGAGTAATTTGAGTTGAGATTTTTAAGTTGGAATAGTAAATTTTTTTGAATTTTCAGAAAAGACAAAAAACTTTTTGGGAAAAAGACAAAAACATTTTAAGAAAAAGACAAAAAAAAATTTGAGTTGAGTTGAGATGAGATTACCAAAGATGCCCTTTTTTTTTTTCCCTCGAGGTGTTGTTTTCAACAATAAATTTCTCGACTTGAATTCATATTTAATACGTAAATATATTATATACATTTCAACTTATCATAGTCTATCAAATTTTCTATCGATAAAGATACAAGAATCTACAATTTTTAAAACACTTATCAACAAAAGAATTATAATTTATATTTCACAACAGTTGAAATTAAAATTTTGGGATGAAACTCTGGAGTTTGCGGGCATATGTTCTTGATATGTGACATAAAATCACAATGGTTATTTAGATCAGAGACTGGGAAGTAGCTCCAAAAGTCAACTAATAATCCAGCTCTTGAAATGCTGATGCATAATAATAAATAAAAATACAATGTTTATATTTGTTTCCTATATGGGACAGGTGGCAGGTCCATAATTTAGGGAGTTATTGGGGAGTTATGGCCGACATTACTTAAATGAGGTTGGTCCTTCTCTTTATTATCAAGTCATGCTGTGTTAAATTAATCCCAGTTGTGATTTGGGACCGTAGATTATGGTTTTGTTTTTAATTCTGATTATATATATATTTTATTTATATAAATTATTGTACTCGTATTTTACACTGCCAAAGTGAGATTCCAAATCTTCCTCCTTATCTGCGTCGATATTTGATACCCTTTTGTCGTCGCATCATTTATAGGAAAATGGCTTTAATACTTATCTCAAGTTTGTTTTTTCTTTTTCTTTTTTTTCCCAAAAAAAATTGAAAGTGCACCCCCCACCTCTCTCTTTTTTTTTTTTTTTTTTTAATTTTTTTTAAGGTGATTGATCATGATCTATCACTGATGAACTATCAAGATTTATTGATCCATTACGATGAATTTGATTGTTAAATAATGATTAATCAATATGAATTATGACTTACCAATCTATCAATGATGCATTATTGATCAATCACCAATACTTATTTTGATAATCATATATAAAAACGACGGGCACACCTAATGTTTCCTTTGGATTTATTTTGTATTTTATTTTTTTTATTTTTGGCATTTGTTATTATTATTATTATTATTCTTAGAGTAACTGTTGTGTTCTGGATTGAGGGGTTATGAACAGTAAACACTGTTGAAAATGACCTTATATATACATATGTATACATTTATTTTTCGTTTGTTTCTTTTCGGGTAGGTATGAATTAGAAACTTGTGTCTATCGGAAAAATGTTTAGAACTGTTGACTTGTTAGCCTTCAACTGTACCTATAAATCTTATCAACCCTTTTTTGTCTCATTATAAGAAATGCTTGTCAACATCATCTTATTGTGTATTAAAATATGAGGACTTGGTTCTTCTTTTTTGTCTTGTTTCGTATATCTTGTCTTTTCAAGCTAATCGAAGTAGAAATTATTGAAACAAAACTTGATTTCATTTAGAATTTAGAGAGGCACAGCGCATAAAGAGGAAATATTTCCCGTCATCACATTTATCCTCATCATACATGTTGTACATCTATATTATAATGTATATTTGTTATGATTAATATCCCAAGTAATTGAAAATGCATGCATGTTATTGTGAACCAGAAAAGGAAAAAAAAAAAATCTCTTTTCCTGTTCGGTCTAACTCAACATGTAAGTAAGGATTCAAGGTTTTAGATCCTAATTTAAAATTTTAGAAGGTTACTTTTTTTTTTTTTCAAATTATAAAATAGGATATTCATATGATCCATGTAAAGAAAATTAGACAGACCCTTTAAAAAAAACAAATAAATAAGTATATGTGCATTTTTTTCTCGAGGAAAAAAAAGAATTCTAAGTATGGCGTAAAAAATCAATTCTCTCATGAATAGTAGAGAATCATTTACACAATGGTCCATTCATTATTATAATTTACGGGTCCGTTTGGTTCACCAATTTGAGTTGGAATTTTAAATTTAAATAGTAATTTTTGTTGACTTTTCAGAAAAGACAAAAATTTTTTTTCAGAAAAGACAAAAAACTTTTTCAGAAAAAAACAAAAACTGAGATGAAAAGTTTAAAATGAACCAATGAAACAAACGGAGCCTACATGTCACTTTTACAGGTGAAAGGTTTAGTTTTTAGTTTTCTATTTTTTTTTTCTTTTTAATGAAACCTTGAAGGTTTAGTTAAATCTATTCAATTAGGACTTACTATTTAGTGAGTGCTTATGTTTAACACTATCGAGTTTTCCAACCAATGTATTAAAACTCTGCAATCCACTTTTTTACGACTTGCTCGAACTATAACAAAGAATCCACTTAATTTGAGGTAGCTCAAAAATCATGCTAATTTATTTATTAGATTACACGACTTATGGATCACCACTAACTGTAACACAACGAGCTATAAATATATATATATATATATAGAAGAAAACCAATTATATGGTATAAATAGCCTCAGCAATACTAATTTTATATTGATACACACACACACACATTATATTGTTCTATATGGCGCGTTCATACCAATCTCTTACATAAGTTGGTTCATCAAGACATAGGAAATTTCTTTCATAAGAAATTTCTGAAAGAAATTTCTTTTTATCCGTAGATATGTAGGGGTCACAGGGAAATATATGACCTATATATATCTATATATACATATATATATATATTATATTGAGGACAAGAGATATATATTTGCATTTAACATGTTATTGAATATATGGGTCCCTTAACCAATTAATGTGTCCCGGCTATTAATTACCTCTGCTACACGATGAATATGTGTAATAATTCATATTATTCCGTTATGGTCACGTAACCTATAGTACTCTTCTTAATTGATTACGAAAAAGATGAATTATTTATTTGTTTAAAGTTTTGGTTTAGGAGCTATAAAATCCTGAATTTGCATGAGGTAGTGCCTCAACCTTATACATGCTTAAAAATATCTCACGTAATTTGGTTATCCTTTAACGTTATATTAATTCTAAAATCACCAAATAAGAGCCTATATTTACCCAAAAAAAAAATAAATAAATAAAGCATTAAGACTCTTTTTAACCTATATTATTGGCAATATATATTACAGCTCTCATTCAAGTTGCTGTTTAAACAGGCTTTTCCGTGACCCAATATGAACAATACTATATATAACATTTATAGAAACAATGATTCATGATGTTTTACCAATTAAAATATACCAATATGTAATAATGTAATTTATTTGGTAAATAAATATGTAAAATTGTACTTACCCAATAACTCATCAAGTACGTAGAATTCTCATTTTTTATAAGTTTTCTATATGATAGGATATTCTTACACATAGTGTATCCTGAAAGTTAAATTTGAATAAAATTTTGTTAAAAGTGAACAGAAAAATACAAAGCTAACACAATTTTACATAGGTTACAAACTGTAGAATCTTGTTAATAAATTATTTCTTTATATACCTTATAAAGATTAGTGTTGGGATGATTTTCTTCGCTAAGAATCTCAAACACAAGTACAATTACAAAGTTTCTTTCTCTAAGATATCTCTTAGGACTCTCAAAAACGAAAAATCCCTTAAATCTAAGGATTCGGTCCCTGTTTATAGGCTTTGGAGAATCTCCCTTGTTCTCGTGCCGGCTCAGTTTTCTTACTCTAACTCTTTACTTTATTTCAGTTTGACTCTTCTTTGGTCTGTCTTCAGTCTGAACATCTCCAAATATTCGCTTATCCTCAGATATAATTCATTTATTGATGTGATGTTGTTTTGTCTTCCTATTCTTGTAATATGTCATTTCAATTTCCGAATACAACATTGTTTTATATAATTGAATATTGACTCTCCCACAATTACAATTCTTATTTTAGATAAGGATTTCTATACTTTATTTCTATGAACAATACTATAGCACCAACAAAATGAATTATTGATTTGGAAAATTAGGCTAGATAGCATGTTTCAGCCATGCATCTAATAGATGGCTGATTTTTAATTTTTAATTTTTTAGCAAAATGAACGTTTATCATTTTTTTTTCCAATATTTGATCAATCAGTGATAAATTATGAAAATTTATGGTTTTTATTATGGTCAATCATTGTTAATCACTGATGATCAAATTAACAATATTCTGTGGTCAAGCACATTGGTCGATTATTTAAGAAAATCGATTAACTATTTAAAAAAATGATCTTTTTAACTAATTTTTAAAAACTTAGATTATTTTGTTAAAAATTTTTTTTGAAAGGGATATTTAACTCTAAATCCCTATTGATTTTTGACCACATTATGTAATCGTATTGTTACACGTACAACACAACATCAATTTTGGCCCCATAACTGTCGTGAAAGAGGAATCCAAAGACCACATGAAAAGTGTCCGTTTAAGTAATAATATCATTAGTGGCGTCACATGAGCTTTACTATTATTGTTTCTTTTTTTTTTTTTTTTTTTTAGTGCAGTTGAAGCAAAATATAAAAGGAAATTACGTGATCGAATAGTATTTGTTGTGGAGTTAATTAATTATTATACTCATACAAAAAAATAATATTGAGATTTGGGTACGCGATTTTCTTCTATAGCGTATTTTGTAAGAGAGAAGAATAAAACAAAGCAGAGAGATAGAGAGATTAATGTAAAGATTTAACTTTGACAATTATTTGATAGGGGTGAAAATGACTCTAAATATTTCAAAACACCTTAATTTTGATATATTCTAAACTGGAGATATCAATGAATGGATTTTATATTAAACAAGATAAGACAAATGACTTCTTCTTCCTTCTCTATATTTGTCACGCATAAGTTCCACCACTCCCTCTTTCTTAGACATTCTTCTTTTTATCAAACACACTCTCCTAAACTTCTCCTAATCATTATAAAATATATGTTATTGTTTATGTATATATGTTTATTAGTTATATAACACGTCCAAAGCGTGTATGGAATAAATAAATAATTAATTAATAAAAAAAAAACCAACGTGAAGACCATGGAATATATTAATAAATAATAAAATAATATTAGATAGATTAGATTTCTATTAAAATACATACGCCAATGAAATTAAGTGTGAACTGGAAAACCGATACAATTATTTTAATGTCATTAATTATTTAAGAAAAATAAAAACACGGGATAGTCAGATTTGTATAGTATTGCATCCAACTATATACATCTCCATCGATTCCATCGATTTCCATTAAATGTTGCAAATTCATGGTCAAGAAGAGGAGGACGTGAACGAGCGAGCTTCGTACGAAAGTTTTTGTAGAAAAAAAAAAAAAAAAAAGAAAAGAAAAGAGAAGAAAAGACCTTTTAGGTCGTAAACTCATAACTAACACGCTTGAAGCTTCACCAACCATTTCAAAAAGCTCTCAACACCTTCGCAAAATCACGCCCCCTCTCTTTCTCTAAAACTTTCTCTCTCTTCTTCTGCTCCTTAATTTCTCGCGAGCCAAACACATCGGAAAATGGAGAAATCGAAAGAGAACGTCCGAGAAAATCAACAACCGGATCAGAAGGCGAAATCAGCTCTCGTCTGGGACTGTGGAAGCACGCTCTACGACTCCTTCGAGCTCAATTCCTTCAAACGCCAGCTCGACTCCGCCATGTCTTCTAGAAGCCTCTCCATGCCTCACCTCTCCGATCGCCGAGTCCTTCCAGCGCAGCTAGCGCCGGCGCCGCCTCCTGTGCAGACGGTTGCGGTGAAGAAGTCGTCGAAGTTTTCGCGATCGATCAACAAGCTTCTCCGGTCGGTTTTTCGGCCGAAGCCGAATTCGGATCCGGTTTTCCGAGTGAAAGAGCAAGCAACGGATGGATTCTTCGTTGTCTACGACAAATCCGGCGCACTCACGACGATTCCCGAGGTTTCCGGAGCTCGATTTCGGAGGATTTTCGCCGGAGATCGGATCGCTGGTGAGGAGAACAGGATCGGCGCGGTTCGTGGCGGCTAATTCGATCGGTATTTCGTGTGCTTAATCGAATGAGTTTTAGCTTAGGTATATAGAACATGAAAGATATAGAATTTTTTTTGGTTAATTTTCCATAAATCGAGGCTAAAAGCTGATTTGCGGTGATCGTGCAATATGTTCTGTGAATAGTATGGAAGCTTTCTTGTCTATATTTTAATGTTTTGGAATATTGTTTTCTCTCTCTTTTTTTTTTTTTAATTTCTTTTAATTAATAATATCTTCTTGCTTAGAGCTGACGAATTTGACAAAATCATGGAATGAATATTATTGTTTAATTCCTCATCATTGCACAATTCACTATCTATGCACGTCCTGATCTTGTCTATACAATGTGTAGGCTCGCTAGGCTTAGTGTTTAGGATGTGCAGAGAGTGGTGACCGGTAGTATTCATAGTTCCCGGGCTAAATAACTAATTTCACAGTTCAAACTCCTATAGTGTATATGAACCTATATATATATATATATATATGTGGTAGTAAGGAAGAAAAATTAAACTTGCGTTTGGTTCACCTGTTGAGATGGAATTTTTAAGTTAGAAATTAGTTGAAATTTTTAGAAATTAATTATAAATTTTATTGATTTTTCATCAAAATACAAAAACTGAAATGAAAAAATACAATTTAATTGAAGTTGAAACTGAAACGTCAAACAAAGCCTAAGTTTAACCTCTACTTCTCCTAGGGAGAAAAGTAGAATTAATT
Organism: Ficus microcarpa; assembly: GCA_025413485.1. NCBI lineage: Eukaryota > Viridiplantae > Streptophyta > Magnoliopsida > Rosales > Moraceae > Ficus > Ficus microcarpa. The sequence continues at coordinate 20,444,965 of CM046386.1, read as the reverse complement.
CAAATTATTTCCATTTTTAATAAATTTTCAAAATTTTTTTGTTATTGACCAAAAGAACATAAGATACCACGGTAACAACAATTTTTTTCAATATATATTTATATGTATTAGAGAGTAATAACGTGTATAAATACCATTTTATCATTTAATTATTACATGAAATTATTTATACAAGCAATCTCATTCTATACACCGTACAATTCTCTACAACGTGTCTATTGATGGCATAGTTGAATGGGACAAACGCGTTTATTTGTTTATTTTTGATATATTTTTTTTTTATCAGTGTTTGTTTATGATATTATACTATACGATATGTGATGTTGTATCCTTCTATGACATATGTGATATGTCTTTTCTATATATTAATTAACAAAATGAAGTAACTTATGATAATTTCATTATCATATTCCCTGATCAGACTGGCTTGGATGTTTTTAATTTCGTTTCTTCTTGCCAATAAAAATTTAGTGAGGTGTTTGCGGTTGATTCAGTCGGTTTTTTAGTAAAAATATATTTATATGTATTTATATCTTTTAGACTGTATGAACGATTTGATATTTTAGAAAAAAAAAAAGTCAGTCAAACTCTGAATAATCGGTTTGCGCGTTATTTTAAAATAAATCGACAGTCAAAATGAAAAATCACAACCATAACTGAATATTGAATAACATTTCTCGGATTTGTGCACGAATAATACAACACAAACAAATTTTAAGCTTGGAGTTACATTTACCACTTGTGGCTTATAGGACTCTCCTCGTATCCTGCAAATACTGTAAAATAAAATTTGCCAAGTTATACCTACAATTTGTTTATAATGCAAACTAGCGTGAAGAAAAATTATAAAATTTATATGTGTTCTAAAGGTGTATTTTTAAACTGATCATTGATCCATTTTAGATATATAAACTGGTAATCAAACCGATCAATAAAAAAAATAACTGTAAGAAAAACATATCAAATAATTCAAAAATAATTAACGATTTGGTTCGGTTGGTTTTGAACCCCTACAATTTTTAGATTCCTTATCTCCTAAATTGGATGATATTGATAGGCCTAACAATTATCGTTTAAAAAGAAAAATAAGATCTGAGAGAAAACTAGGGAAATAAATAAAAATGGGCCCATGGTAGAATTTTATAAATTTGGAAAATTAAGGTGGAGCGAATGAAAAAATGGAAATGGCCTACGTAGTTAATAATAAGTCAGTCTTTGGATGGCACTAGATGCGTCCACTACAATAGCAAAGGGGGCCACGAATTTACGTATCAGATCAGGCCACTGGGGACACTTTCTAATGAGTTAGGTAGGCCTCTTTAGAATGCAGCTCTGCTAATAGTTCATGGCGTATTTCCCCAAAAAAAAAAAAAAAGACAATTTTTGGAGCTCTATTTATTCTCTCATTTATGTTTATAAACCTCTGCATCGTTGGTTATAAAGTTTTTTTTTTTTTTTTTTTTTTAACAAACTTATTTGGTAAAGGAAGTTTTGATCTATAAAAACCTATTTTCTAATGCAAGTGTTTTTCTCAACATGTTTTTCCTTTTAAAAATTATGCTTTTGGATTTAATACCAAAAAAAAAAAAAAAAAAAGGCGAAAACAACCGGGGAGACAAACACAACAATAGGAATGGTAACCATTGGAGAAGTTGACGAGCTTGAGTCAGACCGGATTTGGATAGCGCGAGGCTGTACCCGGTGGGTTACCTTGTGTAACTCTCACATTGTCCACTACTAAGGCTAGGGGATCAAAGGAGCCTCGGCCTTGCTTGCTTGAAAGGCAAGCAAAATCGTTAACCCTAGGCTAGTGAGGTGTGGAAGTTTTTGTCCTCCAAAAATGGGTACTGTGAGTCAATTCTTCACCCTCAATAGTGGTATTGATTTGAAAATTTAGTTGTTTAATTAGGTTTCTCTAATCGGACCATTGAGGGTGTGTTTAGTAAGGGTCCGTTTGGTTCGTTAGTTTGAGTTGAAATATTTTAGTTATAATAGTAAATTTTTTTGAATTTGCAGAAAAGACAAAAAAATTTTTGGGAAAAAGACAAAAACTTTTTGAGAAAAAGACAAAAAAAGTTACAGTTTGAGTTGAAATGAAATGACGAAGCAAACAAGCCCTAAAAGGAAATGAAGCGTTAAAGATTTGGTAGTTTGGTAGCGTGGAAGGGTGATGAGAGGGTAGAATTTCTAATCCTTGAGTGAGCCACAAGAATCAATTTTCCAATTCTGGACAGACTGCGATGTAGAGCACAACCAAACAAGTGAAATCACCATTTTTTTACTTTTCTTTATAGTAGGGGGAAAAAAAACTCTTTTCGTAAAAATATGATATAAGATAGAAGCAATATAGTAAATTTAGGAAGGGTTTACTTTTTATGGTTATCTCACAAATGACACTAACTTTGATTATTTATTAGAGAGATTTCCTTAGCTAGATTCCACCATTCTTGGAAAATCAAGAAGAAAAAGTCCTTTACTTTCATAAAATTTTTCCACGCAGTTATAAATTCATGGACACACTATTTTTAGACCTTTTAACTTTGCAAATAACAAAAAAAAAAGGGGGAGGGGGGAGAGAAAAAAGTTAACAAAACTAGTGTTATTGAAAATAAGTATATTGATTTTATTATTCACTATCTTCTTATTTGTATTAGAGTAAAGTTGTGAAATGAACTAGATTAGATATGTTCTTCTCTTGTATCAAACAACATGAATCGTTTTAAAAAAAAAAAAGATAGAAAACAGATGCCTCTCACCAAACATAAGGTACACCATATTTTTAAATTTAAGGATTAGAAAGTAACAATCTTGTTTAGTATTACTTTATCCTAAAAAATGAGATAGTCAAGTGACAATGATGATGAAGAAAAAAAAAAAAAAAAGATCATAAATTGCCATTCATTACAGGAAAAAAAAAAAAAAGGATCAAAATCAAAATAAACCTCTCAATTTTTGTTCTTTGAACTTGAAGGAAAAATTCGAATCCTACTTTTTTTTTTTTTTTGGTGAAGTTAGAGTGTGAAAATACTGATAGTGATGCCTAATTTTTGTATGAGTAATTGGCCTAAATAGTTTTTGAACTCTTATAAAGGTGACAGTTTAGTCTTTGTTTTTTGTTTTTTTTTTACTTAGATGATCCAAAACTCTTATTTTTTTGACCGTTATGGTCCTTTTCATCAAAATCTGTTAAAATTTTTAATGGAATCTTATTGAAATGACTATTTTTATAATAAATTTCTAAAATACCCTCCCCACTCTCACCCTCCCCCTTCCCCTCTTTCTCTATTTCGCCCACCCCTCTCCCTTTTCTTTCTCTCTCAGTCTGGCCCCCCACCCTCACACCCCTTTTGCCGCCATTCGCTCCACACCCCTCTCCCCTCTCTCTTTCTCGGTCTGGCCCCCATACCCCTGCTCCCATGTCGTCACCTTTGCCACCCCCCTCTCCTCTCTATCTCTCTTGGTCTGGCCCCTCCCTTTTGCTACCGTTTACCGCGAGCCCCCATCCCCCTATTGGAACCCTGATCGGAGTTGCCTCCCTCCGTATTCGCCATCGTCAAGCCTGCCCCCCCCCCCCCCCCCAAAACTGGAATCACCTTTTTGTTTTCCTTCGTCTTTGCTATCGTTGAGCCTCCCCCCTTCTCCCACTATTTTCGCTCTCGCCGAGCTTGGCTCAAAACTTAGAACCGAACTAGATCCCCCCAACCCTCAAAAAAAAAAAAAAAAAAGAGAGAGAGAGAGAGTTTATGATCATCTCAATCAAAAAAAAGAAAAAAGAAAAAAAAGAACTAAATCATTACTTTTAATAGAATTTGGGACTATACAGGTCAATTATTTTTTTTAGTATTTCAACGTAAATAAACAACAACAATTACCAGGGTTAAAAAAAAACAAAAAGAAAAATCTTTTTACTTCATTGTCATGCTGATGCATCATGCATGTCAGCAAGACCAAGACACTGACATGACCTCACAACCACAAGTAAAGTGTGAACGGCATAAAAAACATTATCTAGGCTAGAGAGATTCTCACGGTGATTTTAGTTAGACCCGTGACGCTGTTAAAAATTATATCAACGGATATACTTGATTCATTTAACAGTAATGGTTGGGATTATATCGAGGATTAATCTCCCACTTGCCTGTTTATATTTAAGATTGAGTTAATATAAAATTTTTAAGTTTAAATTAAATTAACTTTTTAAAAAGTAGTTATAAACTTTGTTGACTTTTCAGAAAAAGATAAAAATTAAGATGAAAAAATACAGTTTAGTTGGAGTTCAACTTTGTTATCAAACAAAGCATAAATGTAGGCGGAAGAGATGTATGGGTTTTTAAAATATATATGTTTTTTTATTTCTCAAGCAAAACTCGGTTATTTTTAATATTTCTGAAAATTCTTTTGATGGATCTGTCTTGTGTGTAGTAATTTTTTTTTTAATTTTATTTTTTACTACAAGATCCCTGATTGTTTTAGGAGCGAGAGCAAAGTCTGAAAGTTCATTGAGAGATTAAGAATCAAGCTTTACATTCGTTAATCAGGATTCATACAAATTAAAAGCCATCCCAACAAGACCAAAGAAGAAAAAAACCATTCACACGCACACAGGAGAAATCATGTGGTGCCACTACGTAGAGTTTTTTATCATATAAAATTTTTTTAAGTAACGGATTTGAATTTGTTATTGGAACGTACACTAAAAATAAGTAGTTGCATACAATATGAGAGAAAAAGCAACTCTTTAGATTTTTTTTTTATTTTTTTAAAGTAACTCTTTAGAAACAATTTGTCCAATCAATTTTCGCAACAGAAGCTGAAAATATCTAAACCTCCGAAGCATGTTACACGAACAAAAGCCAAAAAAAAAAAAAAAAGAGTAGACAAGAAGACAAGCCATGTTGCAAAGCTCCAACCTTTTCCTTATCCTTTTTAGACCAATTTTTCTGCCACTCATTTTCTCTAATTTAACTTTCCACCAAAAAAATATAACTAAAAAAAACTTTCTGCCTCTATAAAACTCACGGTCGTCTCTCTTTCTCGGCAACCAAACAACCTTATTAACACCATGGAAGATCAGAAACTACCTCAAGTAGCCATAGTCCCATCCCCAGGCATGGGCCATCTCATCCCACTAGTCGAGTTCTCAAAACGACTCGTCGAACTCCACAACTTCACCGTCACTTTCATAATCCCAAACGACGGTTCAGCCATGGAATACCCAAAGAAGCTCCTCCGATCCCTGCCCAAGCCCATATCCTCCATATTTCTTCCACACACAAGCTTCGACGACCTTCCGGCTGACGCGGTGATCGAGACTCGAATCACACTCAGCGTGACTCGGTCCCTCCCCGCCATACGACAGTCGTTGAAGGCCATGACCGAGTCAACTCGCTTGGTGGCTCTTGTCGTCGATATGTTCGGCCTAGACGCCGTCGACGTGGCTAAAGAGCTCAACATCTTGCCCTACGTTTTCTGCGCTGGCAACGCCCTGAGCTTGTCGTTTGTGTTCTATTTGCCGAAGCTCGACGAAACGACAACGTGCGAGTACCGCGATTTGCCCGAACCGATCAAACTGCTTGGGTGCGTGCCGGTCCAAGGACGGGATCTCATGAACCCGGCTCAAGATAGAAAGAACCCGTTCTATAGGGCGGTTCTTAACATGGTCAAACAGTTACACAACGCTACGGGGTTAATACTCAACACTTTTGTTGATTTAGAACCGGGTGCTTTAAAGGCATTGAAAGAAGGATTCTATAATAACCCACCGGTTTACCCGATTGGACCTGTGGTTCAGACCGGTTCATCTAGTTTTGATGAGTGCTTGGGTTGGTTGGACAAGCAGCCACAAGGGTCGGTTCTGTACGTTTCATTCGGTAGCGGTGGGACCCTCTCACAGGAGCAAATGACTGAATTAGCCTTGGGGCTTGAGATGAGTGCGAGCAGATTTCTATGGGTAGTCAAAAGCCCAAATGATGAAGAAGCAAGTGCCACTTACTTTGGCGTGCAGAGCAACAGAGACCCATTTGATTACTTACCAAAAGGGTTCTTGGAAAGGACTAGAGATGTGGGGTTGGTGGTGAGCTCTTGGGCTCCACAGGTTCCGATCCTGAGCCATAGCTCGACCGGTGGGTTCTTGTCGCACTGTGGATGGAACTCGACACTAGAGAGTATTGTTCATGGTGTGCCTTTGATTGCTTGGCCATTGTTTGCAGAGCAAAGGACAAATGCAGTTTTGTTAGCCGAAGATGTGAAAGTGGCCATTAGAGTCAAAGTCAACGACAAAGGCTTGGTGGGACGTGAGGAGGTTGCAGGGTGTGTGAGGGAGTTAATGGGAGGGGAATTGGAAGGGAAGTTGATTAGGGAAAGAATGAGAGAATTGAAGGAGAAGGCTAGTTTGGCTTTGAGTGAACAAGGGTCTTCCACCAAATCACTTGCTGAGGTTGCTCAAATGTGGGTGAATTATAACCCCAATAAATGAGGGGCAGATTAGTAAATCTATTAAATGTTGCATAATGACAATATAGCATTATGCTCATTTGACACCACGTTAAAAATAAATTAGTGAAAGTAGATGTTTTCTCATTTGTGTGTCATGTCTTTCTTTCTTTCCTTTTGTTTTTACGCCCTTTGGCTGTGCTTTTTATTTACTTGAACTTTGGGATAAGAAATGTAAACTCTACCGACTATAAGGGAGTTAAGTATAAGGGTCCATTTGAGATCACGTCTGGAGATGGTATTTTGGAGGTTGGAGATGGTTTGAGTTTTGAAAATGTGTGTTTGATAAAAATATACTTTTTAGAGTGAAATAATGTAAAAACTTGAAATGTGTCCAGAAAAAATCAACAATATGGATCTTGTTTCGTTGCTTTCGAAATTATATACTATTTACAAAAAAATCATCTTATTTCAAATTAAAATGATAAAGTTATGGACTTTTAAATTTAAACTTTTTTTTTTTAATTTTTAGAAAAGTGAATATTAAAAATTGAGGGAAAGAACAAAAAAAAAATTTAGAAAAGTGTTTGGAAACATAACCCCAAAGGGGCCTAAAATTACTGAAATTTTATTTAATTGCTTTATGAAGATAAAATAGTATCAACACTCAATTTACTCTCCCAAAACTCCTTCTAAAACCATACGTCAAGCAAATTCTAATATAATATTTATTACTTTTAACCTTTTTCTTTATTTCATAAAAGTTGCAACAAATAAATTTCTGCGCCCTCTTCTGTAAAGGAAAAAAAAAAAAAAAACTTTGAGATGGAACGTACACATATATATAGCTTTTACTTTTCTTTTTGTAATATCTTTTCTTTCTTTTTTCTTAAAATACATTTTGTTAAAATCTAGTCCGTGAAGTTAATGGAATTGCAAGTTATGATCGACAAATGGATGGTTTAGGTTGCGACAACTGACAAGAAATGGCGAGACAACTATAACGGAAATCCTAGGTGCAACATTGTGGTTAATGGCATTGCAAATTGTATGATGGTAAATCAATTTTTTTGTGAAACCTGGCTTCGTTTGTTTTGTTGGTTCATTTTAAACTTTTCATTTCAGTTTTTGTCTTTTTCTGATAAAGTTTTTTGTCTTTTCTGAGAAGTCAACAAAAATTACTATTGAAATCTAAAATTTCCAACTCAAACTCATTTACTAAACGGACCCCTAGTATTTGTTCACGTATATATAGATTTCTCAACATTGTTGTCCTATTTGTTTTTTAGTTTTCCTGTGTAGAAGGAGAAAACTAACTTTTACGTAAGTCCTGATTGGTTGGAGGAATGAAGTGATAGAATGATGGATAAAGTGTAAGACAAGGAGAGCATGAAAGAAAAGAAAGTTCCGATAATTTTCTCCAAGTTGTAATTTGGTATGATAGGACAGGAAAGATAACGATTGTCTACTCTCTTATTCGATATTAACAAGAAATGAGGAAGGAATGATTTAACAGTATTTGAAAAATTACAACTTCATATTTATGTAAGAAACAATTAGAATAACGAGTATACATATAAATTTTTATATTGACAAAAGTCAATCAATGTTGATTACAATAACTTTTTTTTTTTTTTTTGGGTTACATTCCAACCCAATCCATTTAAATTTTGAAATAATTGTTTTTTGTGGGTGTTAGGGATTCATAATCCCAAGTTTTTTTTTTTTTTTCTTTTCTAGTCTCTATCCAATCAAACAAGATTATTTTTCACTTTCTACGTCTCAATCCCTCAACTCTTGTCCCTCCAACCAAACAACCAAACACACCCTAATGTCATCGTTTAGTTGGCTCTGGATCTCGAAAAATTACTCATCACACTATTGCCATGTGATTCAGATGCTAATGAAGATGTCAAAATATATAATTTTGTTAACGAAAGCAACATCAAATCTATATATGACTAAATGACATATAGGATTACTTGAATTGTTGAATATTTAAATAAATATTTCTCTTGCCGAATGGATATATCAACTTCTTAGGCGTTACCATTTGGTTAGACCACCAACTTGCAATCAATTAGTAGAATTTGATTTGGAATAATTTTTTTTTTCAAGAATTTACTAACTAATGGTATAAAACCCAAAAAAAAATTATAATTTTCTTCTAGGGATCACTAATCAATTTGGGTGTAAAGTCTCCTAATTTTTTTTCCCCAAGAATTTACTAACCAATAGTCATATAATCCATTGAAAATAATAATTTTCTTTTAGGGATTCTTAACCAATTTGGTTTATAATTTTTCTTTCTAAAGATGTACTAACCAGTAATATACAGTCCATAGACAATAATAATTTCTCTGAGGAATTACCAACCAAGTTGGGATGGAATTTCAGAAATTTTCTTTTCAAGGATTCACTAAACGGTGACATAAAACTAACAAAAAATAATATTCTTCTTTCACAGAATAATAATTAATTTGTTATCGAATTTCCAAAATTTTATTGATAAGGATTTATTAACTAATGGTATAGAAACTCCCATAAGCTGTAGGATCATTCATATGATAAAAGAAAAGAATAAGAAAAGAAATATTTACCTTACCTTCACACAAATGTTAACGAACACTTTTTTTCCCCTCTTTATTTCTATATGATTGGTTAGTTTGTATTTGTCTTTGTCTTTTTTTCTTTTTCTTTTTTCTTTTCTTTTTCTAGAATAGGTTATTATGTCTTACTTGTGACACGAATCACCTATCAGACATACTTTGATATATTGGTTTTTTTTCCCCCTCTTTATTTCTATAGAGTTGGTTAGTTTGTCTTTGTCTTTTTTTTTTTTTTTTTTTTTTTTTTTCTAGAATTGGTTATTGTGTTTTGTTTCTAATATGAATCACCAATCAGACATACTTTGATATATTGGTAATTTTTTTTCCTCTTTATTTCTATATGATTGGTTAGTTTGTCTTTGTCTTTATTATTATTTTTTTTTCCTTTTCTTGTTCTTTTTCTAGAATTGGTTAAGGTGTTTTGCTTCTAACACGAATCACCTATCAGACATACTTTGATATATTGGTTTTTTTTTTTCCCTCTTTATTTCTATATAATTGGTTAGTTTGGCTTTGTCTTTTTTTTTTTTTTTTTTTTTTTGTTTTTTTTTTCTTTTTCTAGAATTGGTTATTGTGTTTTGCTTCTAACATGAATCACCAATCAGACATACTTTGATATATTGGTAATTTTTTTCCTTTTTATTTCTATATGATTGGTTAGTTTGTATTTGTCTTTATTTATTTTTTTTTTTTCTTTTTCCTTTTCTTTTTCTAGAATTGGTTAAGGTGTTTTGCTTCTAACATGAATCACCTATCAGACATACTTTGATATATTGGTTATCCTATTTTGTTTCTCGATGAATCACCAATAAGACGTGAATATGATTGATTACTTTGTCTTGAATTTCTCCTCACGTAAATTATCAATCTGATATGCTTTAATTTGATTAGCTATTGTATCGTCGCATAGATCAATTACCATCTTCGTTTTTTTTTTTTTTTCCCTCAGAAATAAAACTTTATTTTCTTTCTTTTTTTTTTTTTAATTTTTAATTTTAACTTCTTAATACACCCCACGTGCACTCCTTTTTTTTCCCCCCCTCATTATATCGATTGTTATATTTCTCCCTCCCTCTCAACAAGCAATGCAAAACACCAAACTTTGCCTTATCCTTTTTAAGCCAACTTTTCAGCCGCTCACTTTTACTAATTCAACATCCACCAAAAAAAAAAAAAAAAAAAAAAAGCCTCTATAGGACTCGCGGACATCTCTCTTTCTCGGCAGCCAAACAACCTTATTAACACCATGGAAGATCAAAAACCACCCCATGTAGCCATTGTCCCATCCCCAGGCATAGGTCATCTCATCCCACTATTAGAGTTCTCAAAACGACTCGTCGTACACCACAACTTCACCGTCACTTTCATAATCCCAAACGACGGTTCAGCCATGGAATACTCAAAGAATCTCCTCCAATCCCTGCCCAAGCCCATGGCAATATCCTCCATATTTCTCCCCCACGTGAGCTTCGACGACCTTCCTGCCGACGCGGTGATCGAAACTCGTATCGCACTCAGCGTGACTCGGTCCCTCCCTGCTATACGGCAGTCGTTTAAGGCCATGACCGAGTCAACTCGCTTGGTGGCTCTTGTCGTTGATATGTTCGGCCTAGAAGCCTTCCACGTGGCGAAGGAGTTCAATGTCTTGCCATACGTTTTCTACACCTGCAACGCCCTGAGCTTGTCGTTGGAGTTCCATTTGCCGAAGCTTGATGAAACGACAACGTGCGAGTACCGCGATTTGTCCGAACCAGTCAAACTGCCCGGGTGCGCGCCGGTCCATGGACGAGATCTCATGAACCCGGTTCAAGACAGAAAGAACCCGATTTATAAAGAGGTAATTAACATGATCAAACAGTTACATGATGCTGCCGGGTTAATAATCAATACGTTTGTTGATTTAGAACCGGATGCTTTAAAGGCTTTGAAGGAAAGATTCTTTAGTAACCCACCGGTTTACTCGGTCGGACCGGCGGTTCAAATTGGTTCATCTGGTTTTGACTCTGGTAAGTGCTTGAGTTGGTTGGATAAACAGCCGCAAGGGTCGGTTTTGTTCGTTTCATTCGGTAGCGGTGGACCCTCTCACATGAGCAAATGACCGAATTAGCCTTGGGGCTTGAGATGAGTGGGACCAGATTTCTTTGGGTCGTCAAAAACCCACATGATGAAGAAGCAAGCGCCGCTTACTTTGGCGTGGAGAGCAACAAAGACCCTTTTGATTACTTACCAAAAGGGTTCTTGGAGAGGACCAGAGATGTGGGTTTGGTGGTGAGCTCTTGGGCTCCACAGGTTTTGATCCTGAGCCATAGCTCGACCAGTGGGTTCTTGTCGCACTGTGGTTGGAACTCGACACTAGAGAGTATTGTTCATGGTGTGCCTTTGATTGCTTGGCCATTGTACGCTGAGCAGAGGACAAATGCAGTTTTGTTAGCCGAAGATGTGAAAGTGGCCATTAGAGTCAAAGTCAACGACAAAGGCTTGGTGGGACGTGAGGAGGTTGTAGGGTGTGTGAGGGAGTTAATGGGAGGGGAATTGGAAGGGAAGTTGATTCGGGAAAGAATGAGAGAATTGAAGGAGAAGGCTAGTTTGGCTTTGAGTGAACAAGGGTCTTCCACCAAATCACTTGCTGAGGTTGCTCAAATGTGGGTGAATAATAGCCACAATAGTTGAGAGAGATTTCCCTTAAAAAAAAATTTGTTGAGGGGCAGATTAGTAAATCTATTAATATGCTTACTGTTGCATAATCTAGCAATGTGATTATTATTACTATTATTATTTTATTATTTTGTGAAAAGAATCTAGCAATATTTTTTGAGACGTTATGTTAAAATAGACTTACATGGTGAAAGTAGATGTTTCGTTACTTTTGTGTCTTTTACTTCTTGATTTTATTAATAATAAAGTAATTTTTTCTATTTTGAACTTGGACATAAAAAATTTATACTCTATATTTTGTGATAGAGTTAAATGTAAAATTATTCTTATTCTATTATATTTTAATTTGGATGAGAATAGATGGAATGTAAACAAGAGGAAGTATTGCTAACTCCATACTTTCACCTTTCATATATGTCTAAAAGTCGAAACAATTCCCTTAAAGATAAACCTCTACAATTAAATTTTACACTTTTTAAAATCAATTCTTTTAGATATAACCACATATATATAACTTTAATTGTCTTTAAAAAAAAGAATCTTTCATAATCTACTTATATTCGTATTGTGCCCTCAAGTACACGAATCTTAATCAAACTGTAATCGTGCCTACGAAAATAATTAATGAAAAAACATAGAAAAAAAATAAGTATTTAAACAATGAAGTCATTAATTTTCAACCAAAAAAACAAAACAAAACATATTATAAAAAAAAATTAACGCTAAAAATCTTGACCCAAAAAAAAAAAAACTAAATGAGAAAATTAAAAAAAAAACATTAAAAGAGTAAAATTGTTGTGACACTTGTTTATCGTGTCTATGTTCATTTCTGTTCTCGGTGTGTCACGTTTTATACTCTAAGCATGCTCTGTAGCTAAAAGTCGAGCAAAGCTCGACTCTTTTAATAAACTTGTCAAGCTAGGCTGACTTAATAATCGTAGTGTGTCATACCCGTTTTTTAACATTTTGTGCCCATATTAACCTATTTGGTTTGGCTTGTTTTGATATCTCTAGGGTCTAATCACCAAATAACAAAATATTTACTGAACAAATATAGCATACAGATGAGAAAAATGAACATGAAACCAGACACTGACACATTTAAGATTTATCTTTTTTACTTGTATTGATTCATATTTATCTTTAATTTTCTTGACCATAAACAGAATAATAACGTATCCGGTGTATAGATTGTGTTTAAACGTATTTTGCTCTCTTCTTAGCCATTTGGATAAGTATCCTCTAATGCAAAAGGATAAGGGGTAGGTGTGCATAAATATTGGTATATTTATTGATGGATTTCATACCAATTGAAGATCGAGAACATAAATTGCTTCCCTTAAATAAAATTAGTAAGAATCTGTCACTTTAGGTAATAATTTAAATGAAAGATTTCTCATTTTGTCTATCATAAGTTTCAATAGTGTATATAAATGGATGAGCCACATAGTGAGAGCTATCCACACAAAAAGCCATATAGTAGTAATAGCCAAAAAAACTCTGCCAATCTTTGTTTATTATTAAACCAAATTCTAGCCATGGAAGATGTCCAAAAGAGCTCACCGATACCCCACATTGCCATTGTGCCAACACCGGGAATGGGCCATCTTTTTCCACTCATTGAGTTTGCCAAACGACTTGTCGTCCACAACGAAGTCCGCGTCACCTTTATTATCCCCAACGACGGCTCATCCATGGAACTCCAAAAGAAGCTCCTCCAATCCCTCCCCAAGCCCATCTCATTCGTCCTTCTTCCGCCAGTGAACTTTGACGACCTCCCCGAGGAGTCCATGATCGAAACTCGCATTGAACTCACCTTGACCCGCTCACTCCCTGCTTTACACGAGTCCCTCAAGTCCCTAATGGCCGAGTCAACTCACTTAGCGGCCATTGTCGTAGATGTGTTTGGTCCAAGTGCCTTTGACGTCGCTCGAGAACTAGGTATCTTGCCTTATATTTTCTTCCCTACAACAGCAATGGTTTTGTCATTTTTCTTTTACTTGCCAGAGCTCGACGCAAGCACGTCCTCTGAGTATCGGCACTTGCCCGAACCGATCAAATTACGAGGTTGTCCGCCAGTCCAAGGATGTGATCTTTTCAACCCGCTTCACAATAGGAAGACTGAGACCTATAAATCATTTGTTCGTATGGCGGACCGGTACAAACTAGCCCATGGAATCATGGTTAATAGCTTTACGGACTTGGAACCGGGTGCTTTCACTGCTCTAAAAGAAAAAATCCATAATAACCCACCAGTTTACCCGGTTGGGCCAATGATACAGACATGTTCACGCGATGATTCATCAGACCAATCTGGATGTTTGAGCTGGTTGGACAAGCAACCCAGTGGGTCAGTTCTGTTTGTCTCATTTGGAAGCGGTGGGACCCTCTCTCATGAACAGTTGACCGAGCTCGCGTTCGGGCTCGAAACGAGTGGCCAAAGATTTATTTGGGTTGTCAAGAGTCCAAATGAGAAGTCTTCAGAAGCCGCTTTCTTCAGCCTCAAAAGCACCAAAAACCCACTTGACTATTTGCCTAAAGGCTTCTTGGAAAGGACCAAAGACGTTGGCCTAGTGGTGGAGTCTTGGGCACCCCAGGTTCAGGTTCTGAGCCATGGCTCAACCGGTGGGTTCTTGTCCCACTGTGGCTGGAACTCCACGCTCGAGAGTGTCGTCAATGGCATGCCTTTGATCGCTTGGCCGCTCTACGCAGAGCAGAGAATGAACGCTGTGTTTTTGGCTGATGACTTGAAGGTGGCTTTGAGGGTGAAACCGGACGAGAAAGGGATTGTGGATCGTGATCAGATTGCTATGTATGCGAAAGAGTTGATGCAAGGAGAAGAAGGAAAGCTGCTGAGAAACAGAATGAAGGAACTTAAGGAAGCGGCCAAAATGGCTCTGAGCGATGGAGGGTCGTCTACCAAATCACTTGCGGAGGTTGCTCAAATTTGGAAAACCCACAAGAATTGATAGTAGAGGAGAATGACTCTGATTTCGCCATGAGTTAAGGTTGCTTGTTGGTGACATTGTGTGTGTGCCTTATTTTTTTATTTTTTATTTTTTATTTTTATTAAATTGAATGTGGTAGTAAATGTCCTGATAAATAAAGTGATTTGGTCTCCGCCTATTATAACAAATGGCAGAACTAGCCTTCTAATTTAAGGGGTGTATGGTATGAAAAATACAAAAAAAAAAAAAAAAAAAAAAAGTATCAAAATATCTTCGAGGAAATTACCAAATACCCAAATATTATGTATCACATTTGTTTTTAATATGATTGGCAGTTAAAAAGATTTGATAGGGTAACGAGAGTTTTGTTAATTTCTCTCTCCATTTTTCTTTTCATCTATTTAAATTCTTTTGGGAAAAACTAATCCAATATTTCTCTCAACAAATATTGTTTTTTAGTCAATGGATCAGTTTACCATATTTTATTTATTAATTTGAATGACATCTTCTTTGTTGTACGGTTTTTTGAGTAGAGACACTTGTCATTTTCACCGTAATACATGGAAAATATCAAAATAGTAAATAGGTAAAATTTTGCAGACAGATTTCTTGACTTTACTACCCGATTATTGTATGTTTTCGTTACTTCTCATTGTCTATCTTAATTATATTTTCCCATATTATTTTCTATGACTTATTGAAACTTCTTTTTATCTAAATAGATAGTACATACTTTTTTTTATGGTCATATTTTCTTGAACGAGAAGCTACGAAGAGGCAAACATTAGGTGAATTATCAGAATCAAGTGGTAATAAAAAAAAAAAAGACCACTAAATTTCTTTTTCATTTTGAACTTTTTTCGTGAACACGAAAAAATAATTATTATCCATTCAAACTTTTTCCTGGTTTTATTATTGTAACCATAAACAGGAATCACCAAGTTACTTTGCCAAAATTTGTTTACTGTTTAAAATGCTAAGTTCCTTGTTGTATTGTTCATCAAGTGGAGACACTTGCACTTTTCACGTCTCCACAGTTTTCACTGTACATTTGGAACATGTTATACGAACTGATAGATAACTTTTGGTAAATAATAGTGATCTAGTTTATTCCATCATATCAGATTTTCATTATAACATGCTGTCATCAAGTTTGTTAGTAGCACTTCTCTTTTTTTTTTTTTTTTTTTTGGCTTATATTTATCCTTTCTATCTTCTTTTTGTTTTTGGGTTACAAATAACTATTAGGGGCATCATTTCTTGGGCATGTTTCTGTTAATTTATTATCTTTTCTCCTGTTATTTTCTAGTTGTGTGGTTTTGAACTGGTTGTCACTCGAATACTGCTGCAAGTTGGCGTTTATCGCCTCTATTCTGAGAGTTTAGATACCTTATCGATGCCATAGCAAGACAAACTTCTTTTCTCCGGTAAACTTTTGCTTCTTTAATAGCTTGGTTTTGTATAATTTATCCAATTTCTGATTTCAGCCAGACTCTTTTAACAGTTCAGTCCTTTGCTCATGACGAGGAACGAAACGACAAGTCCTTCACCAAACTGGTCCTATGATTACTCCAAAGCTAGACGGTTGAACATTCACATTAGTAAGTTATCTTTTTAGTCTATAATCTTATTCCATTTTTTTTTTTAAGTATCAATAAAATTAGTTAGTAGCAGTAGCAGTTATAGTAAGAGTAGCAATAGCAGTTAGTTGCACGAAGCAGTAGCGGTATTAGTAGCAATAATAGTTACTAGCACTATTAGTATTAACAGTAGCCGTAACAATACCATAGGCGTAGATGTAGGAGTAGGAATAGCAGTACCAGTAGTCGAGTCTTTGGTTGTTAATCAACTCTCACAGTTGATATAATAGACATATATATATACACGTGTGTGTATAATGTCTGTGACATTTGTAACAGTAGCAGCAGTGGTAGTAGTAGAGACTATTAGTTATTAATCAACTCTCACAGTTGATTGATATCTGTATACACACATATACAACATGTATATGTGCGTATGTATGTATATAATGTCTGTGTAGCATTTGTAAAAGTAGCTGTAGGAGTAGGAATAGCAGTAGTGCTGAATCTTTAGTTGTTAATCAACTCTCGCAGTCGATAGAGTTTATACATGTACCTACTTACACACGTGTGTTTATGTATGTATATAATGTCTACAACATTTGTAACGGTACCGTAAGAGTAGCTATAGGAGTAGGAATTGCAGCACCAGTAGTCGAGTCTCTTAGTTGTTAATCAACTCTCGCAGTTGATTTAATGAATATATACACATATATAACATGTGTGTATATGTATGTTTGTACGTATGTAATGCATTTGTGACATTTGTAGCAGTAGCTGTAGGAGAAGGAATAGCAGCAGCAGTAGCGTAGTATAAGAGTGAGTTGTTAATCAACTTTCATAGTTGAATGTTGATATATAGACATGTATATATGTTTATGTCTATATAGATGTAGGTATACAATGACTGTAAGATTTGTTTCCCGCAAGGAATTAATTGTTAATCCTCTCCCCCTTGTGTGTTGGATTAAAGCAATGTTGGTTGATTCTATTTTATTTCTTGCAATTTTCTGAACTCCTTACTGGGATTATAGGTAGTGTATGTTTTAGTTGCATTTGAATTAACCTATTTCAATTATGTTTCTCTTATTTGTTAGAAAAATTTAAGTGAACTCCTTATTGGAGTATAAGCTTTGTTGTTAGTATTATTTCATGTGTCCCGTTTTTTTGTTTAGCAAACAGAAACTGTTGGAGAGAAAGCTAATTCTCTAATTATTTTGATTTTGTATATATCATCCGACGATGGTTATATAACTATATATCGGCAATTGTGCATGCTTAAACTCATACATATACATACATGCATACAGATATACATACATGAGTTCATAGCATACTATATGCATGCAAAAATGCATACTTTCGTCATATGGGTATGCACATAACTATACCTATATATGTGTGCACTTTTGTATGGTGTTACAAACATATACATAGTATGAATACAGACATCCTATTATGTATTTTTAAATGTTCCTAAATTTTAAAATTCAACGGAGTTTTTACTTCATTTTCTGTGTATATATATAAATTAAGTCACTTTGGGCAAGACGTTGAAATAACTATTTTTGGAATGTACTTCACTGTTAAATGAGACAAACGTCCAAATAAAATTCGATAATAAAATCTATTTTTATTACTATTTCCGAGTTATTTTTTTAGTGTTTAAAAATTTCGTTCATTTTGTTGTGTTCTCTCTCTCTCGCTCTTTTTTTTTAACTTGCTTTCTACCTGTGTTTTTTTATTTCTTTTTTATTTTTATTTTTACCCTTTTCCAATTACTTTCTAATTTTGGCTTTCCAAAAAGGTATCATTGAATTTCTTTCATTCAATTCGTGTCTAGTAAAATAATTCTAATCAAAATATATATCCCCTTAGATGTTTTCTTGTAATTTTGAAAAAAAGTATTATTTTATCAAAAGTGTCCTTTCTAAATACTTGTCTGTTTTACTAATTGCCCTGATGGCACAATTTTCTTGAATACAAAATTTTTAAATGTTTTAGAATTTCGATTAGTCCCTAAATTTTAAAATTTCGTTCAATGTATTTTGTTGTGTTCTCTTTTTTTTGTTTTTTGTTTTTTAACTCTTTTCTATATGTTATTATATATTTTGTTATTATTATTATTATTAGTATATAAGATGTTAAAATAAAGTTAAGACTGAGGGGGTGTTTGGTGTGTTAGTTTGAGTTGAAATATTTTAGTTGTAATAGTAAATTTTTTTAAATTTTCAGAAAAGACAAAAAACTTTTTGGGAAAAAGACAAAAACTTTTTAAGAAAAAGACAAAAAAAAGTTTGAAATGAGATAGAGTTGGAATGGGAGCCAAACTCGCCCTGAGATGACTTTCCTATAAACCCGGAAAGGGAAAAAAAAAAAAAAAAAAGAAAGAAAGAAAAAAAAAATTGCAATCATTCGTCGTTTTCTTCCTTAGAAAAAGAAAGCAAAACTAAAACGAAAGGAATGAACAAAAATTTAAATAAGAAACGACATGTAGTTTAATCCCAGATGAAGAACCCTAGAAAAGACTCATGTCCCTCCCTCTCCTCCTACATCGTCGGAGCACTGTCGCAGCGTATCAGAAGCTCCACGGAAACTGTACGGTACGGACATGGAGAAATCTTTGGTCGATTTGGATAACGGAACCACCTGCTCGTCCTGGAACTACTCCGGCCAAAGATTAGCCGCCGGTTCCGTCGACGGCTTCCTTTCCATCTTCGACTCTCGCGACCCGGCGGCTTCTTCCTCCTTCACTTGCACTTCCAAATCCCGGGTTCGTATTATCCCTTCCTCTTCTTCTCTTTTCTCCCGCTGCCGCATCTTCTCGAACAGTTGGTGGACATGTTTTGGTCTGTGTTGCTCGGGACTGGATTCTTGGAAATGTAGTTTGAATTGGAGGCGATTTCTTTCGGAATTTTTCAGTTATTGATCTTTGTTTGTTTCATGAATGCGAAACTCATGTGTAAGCTTAAAAAAAAATTTTTTTTCCCCTTGTGAGAGTAAAAACTGGAGTGTGGATTCTTAATTTGCTGAAATTCTAAGTTAACTCTCCCAAAAACACGATTTAGTGCAATGCCGATTGAAATCGATTTGGTCTTCTTTCGAGGAGCTTGATTTTCACTTTGGGATGTTAAACATTCTGGCAATCGTTAAATCTGTTATGAGAATGGAAGTGCTTTGTGTCGTAATTCAACTGTAATTTGTACTTAGTGTTTAGTGGTACTTGCAATTAGTAATTTAGAATATCTCTGATCATCGAATTGCGCTGACATTGAGTATCTTTGTTGGTATAAGTCATATTAAGCACAACCGGCCTGTTTATGTCCTATGTTGAATGCTAGAGATAGAGAAGAAGCCGAAGGGGAAGTGGGTTGGTTTGCTTTTCATTTGTATAATTTTTCATTTCTTTGATTGTTCTCCCTTGTTTTCTTTTTCTGCCTTCTCGTCTCTTTTAGGTACATGAAACTGGTATTGTGAAGGTTGTTTGGACACCTCCGGAATTTGGCGACTCAGTTGCATGTGTTTGTGCCGATGGGACTTTGTCATTATGGGAAGAGGTTGTAGAAGGTACTAATTCAATACTGAATTTGCATCCATTCAGTAGGCACTCCAGAAACTACCTTGGAAGTTAGATTTAGCTTACTTTTCGAATAAATTTTCTGTACTTGTGAAGATGCCATTATTGTCTTCCGTCTGTTATTGTTTTTTAGATGCACAACCCCTTCAGTGGAAGCTTTGCAAAAGCTTTAAAAGCAATTCTTCTCAAGTGCTAGATGTTCAATTTGGAGTTTCCCTTTCTGGCTTGAAGATGGTGAGATTAAACAGATTGCTGTTGTGTTTTACTCCTATTCTGTAGTTTTTGCTTGTAGCACTAACACTAAATTGACATAACTACTGATACTTTTGTAGTGATCTCTGACCATTTCATATGATGCTGTTTCGGTTGATTCCTTCTGAGAGATTTTATGCAACTTGTCCTGCAAACTTTTTTCCTATGTGAGAACAAATTAGGAGATTGATTAGATTATCACGTGTGACCTAAATATTTAGCTACTAGCATTTCAAGGGGGACTACGTGCATATATCTATGTATATATGTATGCGTATACGTACGTATGGTTGCAAAGTTGCTTTGTTGTTTTGCAACACATCTATAATGTGTTAAGAATTTAGTATTGTTTTGGTGTTTTCTTTATTCTCTGAACAATCGTTTATAGGTTGCTGCTTATTCAGATGGTCACATCAGGGTCTATGATCTCTTAGATCCCTTGGAATTGAAGAATTGGCAACTTCAGGTATTATCTTATCTAATTTTGCTACAACTAGCCCTTTCATGTTAGAATTTCTCGTTATCATTATTTTGTACATGCTGTACTAATATTACTAGAATTCAGCTAGTACGCAACTACAGAACTATGTCCTAAAGCTTTGTAAGCAATATACCAAATATTTGGTTTGTATTCTGAGAAGTGTGCTCATAGTCTTGGCTCGTAAAATTTAAAATGACTACTTAACTGAAACTTGAGTCTAGAGTGGAAAAAGAATCTTATTACCAACACCTTTTCAATTTTTTATTTTGGCCAGGCTGAATTTCAGAATGTCAGTGACTCAGTATCTACATTGGGTAAAGCCTCGTGTTTGTCTGCATCTATTTCATGGAAACCACAAAGAGGTGTAAGCCAAGAATCAAGTTTTGCTTTGGGTTTTAATTCAGATACGCAACAACTAAATTCCTCCAAGGTAATCATTTCTGTCCTGTGTTTGCTTTATCGTGTCCCTTTTGTGTAACAATACTCCTACAAACGATAATTGCTTCTTTGCAGCTATTTTTCATAAGATGCCGTTTCAAAACGAGTATCAAAGAATAGCATTTATTACTTGGTTATCCACTAATATAATAAGTGGTTTAAGTTTGTGACCGGTGGATGGTTGATCAAAATTATTGTCCAGAATAATCACACCAACAGTCTATTCACTGTTAATCTTGTTATATCTCTATAGGTATGGGAATTTGATCAGGCTCATCAAAGATGGCTTCCAGTTGCAGAATTGGCTTTGCCTGGCAACAAGGGAGATCCGGTCTATTCTGTTGCATGGGCACCAAATATTGGCAGGTGAGAAATGCTCATAACCGTCTATTATGATTGCCAAGTGGAAGTCTGATAGTCTGATTTTACTTTTCCAATTACTGTAGCATGCTCATTATGCAACAAATGGATTGAGACTCTGTCATGTCTTGTATCTGCTTTTGTTTTAATGGTGAAAGGAAAAGTAAAGTGAAGCAATTTGACATCAATAAATTACTCAATTCTGATTACTCAGGCCGTATGAGGTAATTGCTGTTGCCACCCACAAGGGAATAGCACTATGGCATCTTGGATTGATCCCTGATACAGATGGAAGGCTCTCGGTGGAGCAAGTTGCAGTGCTCTCTGGTCACGGAGGCGAGGTATCGATATTGACAAAATCTTGTAACTGTAATCTTTCTTGCTGAAGTGAGGAACATGCTTAAAGTACTAAATGACCGATCGCACATGCTGATGAGTATGATGGCTGTTTGAGAATAAAATATCTTCTACTTCAGATCAATTGGGAGCACAAGTTGACTTGTTCATTCGTAGTTTTGACAACACTTCCATGCCAACTTACATGACTATTTACGCATCCCATACGAACACATGTATGCCTTGTGGACGGGCAACTGGTTTATTGGGTTAGAATGCTTGCTTGCTTTTACTTTGTAAAGAATGGAGGTTGCTTATTGGATATCATTTTCTCTTTATGGTCAGGTGTGGCAGATGGAATGGGATATGAGTGGAATGACCTTGGCAACCACTGGAAGCGACGGAAAAGTTCGGTTGTGGCAGTCTAACTTGAACGGTGTTTGGCATGAACAAGCGGCATTTGAACCCACCACTTAACTATCTGGTGTTCTCTTTGGCATAAGAAACAGCCGTCCAAATGCCGTGGTTATTCTGACTTGCTTGTACACATTTGTTTTAAAAATAATACAAGTACATGAAGCTTTTAAGATTGGAGATTTCTTACTTGTTCAAGTTGTACTGATATTGGTGTCTTATGCTGCGATTAAGGATGATAGTTGTAATTGACCGAGTTTTTCACAGCTAATTTAGATCAACAAGAAAGCGAAAATGAAGGAATTGTGACGTGACCAATCACTAACATGCCTGCAGATTCTTGTGTTTTCCTTTGTCTTTGATCCTGGACTTAAAGCCAAATGTGTTTACAATGAAACCAAAGTTCAAAACCATGCTTGATTTCCTTTAGCACCCCAAAAAAATAAAATAAAATAAAATAAAGCATGATTTCAGATGCCATCTAGGACAACTATTTTGATCAGAAATATTGAGTTCTACTTTATGAAAGAGACAGCCTTTTAAGTTTGTTTCTTTATTTGGTGGGGTTTTGTTTTTGGTTTTTTTGGGTTAAATAAAAATTTAAAAAAAGAAAAAATGAGCCCATCCTCGTCAAACTGTGCAATGCACCTTCTTGTACAAGTAGAGTTCTATTTGTCTCTTTACATTCGAAGTTATCGTAGTCGATGTAGGCATTTTCTTTAAAGCATTTGACACATTTGCTCCATGAAATTTTCACAGTCGTCAAGTTACCCACTAAATTTTTTAAGTTGGCATTTTTATCAAGAAACACATTTAGTGGAGATGACGAGCCAAAAGAGCAGAGTTTGTGTTACAGGAGCTTCTGGGTACATTGGCTCTTGGCTGGTTAAAAAGCTCCTTGAGAATGGTTTTACCGTGTCTGCCACTCTTAGGAACTTAGGTGACCTCTCTCTCTCTCTCTCTCTCCCCCCTATATTTGTCCATGGCTTGTCCCTAAACTAATGCAAAAGTCCGGTTACAGAAGATGAATCGAAAGTCGGCATTTTGAAGTCTCTTCAGAATGCCGAAAGCAAACTTGTTCTGTTTCAAGTAGATATATACAATCCCTTAGACTTCGAACCTACAATTAAAGGGTGTGAGTTTGTCTTTCATGTGGCCACCCCAATGCAACACAACATTCACAGCAATCGAGTCAGTCTACCTTGTTCTTCAATATTAGTATGTCTATGTGTGTGTACATATATATATATATATATATATACACCTGTTGGTACAAGGACACCAGTGAAGCTGCCGTTGCTGGGGTTAGGCTTATTGCCGAGCCATGCATTCGATCACAAACCGTCAAGCGGCTGATCTACATTGCAAGTGTCATGGCAACATCGCATCCCATTGAGGCGGAAATGGACTCTGGTGCCGGGTTGATGAGTCTTGTTTGACTCCTCTTGATCATCCTTTTTCTTGTTCGGCCGATTTCACTATGGTAATTCTTTCAATTTGCATTGTAAATTAGACTCTTTAAATTTAAACATGGAGTTTCTACGTTTCTAAATATCAAATCACATCATGGACCAATTAGTATACAAATTTCAAGAAATTTGAAAAAAAAAAAAAAAATAGAAAAAAGGAAATCCTCTTATAATGCTTCAGAAGTGAACATTTTTCAACTACCAAATATTTATTTGGGCAAATTTTGATATTTTTCTTAAGCTATAGCATTTTGACCTTCAAAGATGTTATATAGACACTTTTAGAGTAATTTTTGTTTCTTTTATTTGACTCAAAACATTTTTCGTCATTTCGATTTGGAATTATGTGATAATAGGAATACACTAGATCAAAGACATTGGCTGAGAAAGCAGTGCTGAGGTACAATGAAGTAGAAAATGGTAAACTAGAAGTGGTAACACTTCCTTTTGGAGTAGTGGGAGGAGACACTCTCCTTCCATGCCTGCCCTTAAGTTTGCAAGGAATTTTTTCCCAACTTCACGGGAATTCAAATCTGTACAATGCGTTGAAATTTGTGCAAGAAATCACCGGTTCCGTTCCGGTTGTGCATATCGAAGATGTTTGTCGGGCTCCTATCTTCTGCATGGGAAGACCATCAATGAGAGGTAGATTCTTGTGTGCAGTTGCCAATCCTACTTTGAAAGGAATTGGACTTTACTTACAAGAGAATTTCCAGGCATACAGGATTGCAAAAGAGTAAATTTATTGTTGGATCCGATTATCTATCGCGGCCACGGTTTTTTTTATGATTTGAGGCCATATGGATCCAAATTGGGATTTTTTATTTTCTTGATTTGGAATATATTCACACTTAAAAAAAATGGTAAGATCTGATCCGTATCTTTTTTTAAGGGAGAATTGTGTACTAAGGTATTAAATAATATCTAACTAGTAGTTAAAAAAAAAAAAAAAGGAATAAATTTAATGGGAATTTGATTAAAATTTAGGATACAAAAAATGAGCGATATTAATAAATTTCCATAGACCGGCAACTAATATATATATATATATCTATAACTTGAATGGTTAGGTGTTAGAATTTTATGATTTTTTAGTAAATGTTAATTTACTTAACACCAGCCTTAACCCCCAATCAAGTAAATTTTAAGTTTCCTTTTTCATTTTTCTTTTAACTGCATTGCTATCGGTTCCTAGGATTCGAGCCTAGAATCTTTCCTTTAATCCATCCAATCCTTACCAACTGAATTAGCATCAGTTGAAATATATATATATATATATTATTCGTTAATTTTTGCAGATATTTGGAAGGGACAGAGAGAGGAACAAGATATGATTTAACGAAGCTGATGGAGATGGGGTTTGAGCACAAATATGACATGAAGAAGATACTCGACCTCACTGTCGGATGCGGAAGGCGTTTTGGAGCTCTCTGATCTGTGATCTCCCCTCCACACTTCACAAAATAATCCATCTTATTAAATTCTTAATCCACTTATTCCTTGTATTCATTTATATTAATCTCTCTCTCTCTCTATCTCTCTTTTTCATATCTTTTCTTACATTGTCGTGTTCTTTTCTCTGCCTATTTACCTAGCAGCTACAATAACCAACCATTTTAAATGATCTGACGAAAATTTTAATTTTATCACATATTGTTACAGCTATTCGATTGCACTAGCTACTATGTTTGTGTACAATGAAATCAAAAGGTGTGATGATCGGGTTATATGAGCAATTCACTTTGAGAGAGATTCATATATCACGTTAGGCACTTTCCAGTCTCTGTGGTTATCTAAATGCGCCATACCTCTATAAACCTCTTTTAAAGACAAGAAAAAATAAAAAATAAAAAATAAAGGAATCCATCCCCATTGTCATTTTCTCCCTAGAGCTAGGATACCCCGCCATATCACGACCAACAGCTTCAGAGCATAAAATCGGGCAATTAACCACTAGACAATGTTTTTAAGGGTAACGATATGGGTTGTCAATTTATCAGCAACTTGATTTCCTTCCCTGTAAATGTAAGATACATACCAACGGATTGTATCAAGATAACTTAGACCACGGGACCATTTTGTATGCCATTTCCAAGGGACCTCTTTACTATGAGTATGTAAAAGCTCAACTACGCAAGTAAAGTCATATTCAAACTATAAATTCTACTATTTGAACCATTGAGTGAATTCCAAAGCAGTAATAACACCTAAAAGCTCAACTTCGTAAGCATTCATGATTCCAAGTGGCCTTGAGAAACACCCCTCACAAAATCTCCTGTATATTCTAAATATTCCACCACAACCTGCCAATCCCGGCAAACCATTAGCTGCACCATCCATATTGATCTCTATCCAACCAGGCATAGGAAGTTTCCGTTGAACCTCAATGATCGCGGGAGCCCGGCCGACTCTATTTTCAAAGTTAAACTGTTTCAGGATGACCAAATCTGATATTGAATTTTTTATTGTACCGTTGTCTAGAGAATCTGCTTCTTTGATGCAACTCCATAGCGTGGCAATAGCTTGGTGTCGTGTTGGAATTTTCCCCTCAAAGATCGCCAGATTTCTTAGCCTTCAAATTAGCCATATAACAGAAGCACACCAGTGACTGATCTGTTTGCTCATTTGCTTTTTGGAAGTAGAGCTTAAAAGTCTCTTAAGATCACTTGTTTTATCAAGAGAAACCTGGCAAACATCTTTTAGTCTAGCCCATAACGTGTTAGCAAAATCGCAGTGTATAAAAAGATGTTGGATGTCTTCCCCCGCAGCCATACAGAAACGACAACAAGAAGAAAGAGAGAAAGCGTTTTTCTAAAAAATTTAGAATTTTCAGCAATAGTGACTGATCGAATATCTCTAGCAACATTCGGGAAAGCCAAACAAAAATCATGTGGAAGATTCCACGTATTATTGATGATGAAACTTCCCACTGTGGAATTCGTTGGAACACCCTCAGGAATGTGGATCTTGGAACCAATTCCAATAATCATGCCAAAAGTTTATTTCCGATTCATTCCCAACAATCCATATGACCTCTCTGAGCAGTTAAATTTTCAAATTTTTTTAAGTACTTGCTTCTCATAAAATTGCCCAGCATACCCTTTTCGTTCATAATTCGCATGCCATTTTCTTGAGAAAAGCTTCATTCACTGCTTCCAGAGATCGGAAAGCCCCTCCTTCTTCGGACGACGAAAGTTTCCCCCAAGCAACCGTGACGAGCTTTTGCAGAGTGGAAAAACATTGTTAATCCAAAAGAAAGCCTTCTTCATATCAATCTTTAAGGCCATGTTACCTCCAAAAGCTTTTTTCTCAAGAGTGTTGACTCCTCCTGAAGTCAGGGCAATGCAATCATGGATTTGCCGACCGGGGATAAATTCTTATCTACGAAGATATCATGGTATAAAACTTCTGTGGACAACCTAATAAACATATGACTAAAACCTTAAAAACAATTGAAGCAATTTTTTTCGGGCCGGAGCATCCGAAAACGACAGAAATTTCAAACAATATTGCTTTTTAGATTTGTTTTGGGATTCACTATAAAGATTTCTTTTAAATTATAGCTTCATGACACTTTGTCTTCTACATTTTAAAACGTAATATATATATATTCCCTAAACTTTGAAAACAGAACAATTTTTCCTCCTAGCATTAGTTTTTGGATGAAAAAGACCACATCTCAGCATCCATTGAGAAAGTTAGTTGAGTAGTGTTAAATGACAGTTTTGCCCTTAAAATTAAAATCAAAACATTTTAAAAATAAATTTAAACTTCATTTGCTAAATAAAATAAATTTTCTTTCAAAAAATTAAAGAAATATAAATAACGAAAGTAATGGTAAACACTTTTTTTTTTGGGTGCCAAAGAATCCATTAAAAAATCCTGATTTTTTTTTGTCCTTTTTTTTTTCATTAAAATACCTTTAATTTTCTTGTCATGTGCATGTCGCATGAGTTTTTTTTCCTATCCAAAACTAACGGATGTGGACAAAATTATTATAGTTTCAAAGTTAGGAGAAACACATGTTATGTTTTAAAATTCAGGGACCAAAATATTACAAACATTATAATTCAAAGGAAATTTTGAAAATTTTTTTTTGGCGTATAGGCACCTTTTATTTATTTGTTTATTTATTTTAGTGGGGCTGGAATGTAAAATGTTAA
This sequence comes from Ficus microcarpa, assembly GCA_025413485.1. Taxonomy (NCBI): domain Eukaryota; kingdom Viridiplantae; phylum Streptophyta; class Magnoliopsida; order Rosales; family Moraceae; genus Ficus; species Ficus microcarpa. The sequence continues at coordinate 20,417,251 of CM046386.1, read as the reverse complement.
AGGGAGAAGAAGTATATCATAATTTTTACTTTGTCACATATAAAAAGAAAAACGATAATAACTTTTATCATATAGTCTATGATTATTTTTACTTTGATTAGAAGTGCCGTTCATAGTCACCACTCAAAAAAAAAAAAAAAAAGTGCCGTTCATGGTGGGGAGAAAGGGACATTGTACACTGTGGAAATATTTTTTTTCTTTTTTTCACTAAACGAAAAATTATTTCATAAAATCTGAGATGAAATGTAAAGAGAAGTAATCAAACTGGACGGTCTTTGATCATCTACTGGCTTTGACTTTTAAAGAAAGTGGACGGTCTCGATCAACTATGGCTTTGACTTCGATGATAACAGAAAATGCAAGCCCCATAAAAAACCTACAGGACTTGCACGTCACACACCGCTCTGAAACTCCCCTGCTTCATCATTCTCTTCTTCCTCCACCATTAACAACCAAAAAAAAAACTCCAATTTATTTCTCTCAAATGACTACCAATATTCACTCTCTGTGCAAATCCCCCACCTTCCTCGTCCCTTCAACTTTACTGGGTCTCTCCTCATCTATCCCAAAACCCCACAAAATCAAACCTTTTGTAAGAAGAACTAAAGAACTGGAGAGTTACAGAGAGAGAACACATTTTGGGAAGAAGATCAGGGGAGGGATTGTCTGCGGTGCACTACTACCGGTTGATCCGTGGGCACCCATCATCGATTCCGAGAGCATAGCTTCCCAGCTGTTCGCTGCTTCTTTGTTTCCGTACATTGGTTTTTTGTACTTCATCACTAAGTCCAAGTCTGCCCCAAAGCTCACTCTCTTCGGTTTCTACTTCCTCCTTGCCTTTGTGGGGGCCACCAGTGAGTTTCTCTTCCTTCTTCTGATTCTGGGTTTCTGCTTCAAATGCTTTACTTTGTTCATCTTTTGTACAAAAATGTTTACCTTGGGTTAAACACTTTAGTTTTCTGATAATTTATGATTTGTCCGTTTTAACTTTGGTAAACTCGAAGTGGGTTATGGCCTAAAGGTAGTTTTGACTTTGAGATTGAGGATAAAATGTGTTGAGAGAAATATTGGTAAGGTTATAGAAGGTTCACATTCTTTTTAACTAGAGTTTGGAGAGTTATAATGTCAATATTAAAGTAAAAAATGAATTTAAGAGAAACACTTTGTAAAATCAGTTTTGAAAAAAATTGTCTCAAAAATGACTTCGGAACGACCTGAACAACCCATTTTTGTACTGGTCGTGCGGTGTAAAAACGAAAGGTCGGTTTGCTAATTTCACTTTGTAAAATTATCATTTTGGCAAACTACCACATACGAGTTGCAATATAGGAGAGTAAAGGATGAGTAAAAATTGATGATTAGCTGAATATGAGTACCTATATAGGGCCTCATTTGTTGTATGCATATGTACTTTATAAAATCGTTAACTTGCCCTCGTACATTTTGTTCTTGATTGGTGTTTTATGTCTTTACTCTTTACTACTACTTATGTGGCTTCGGAAGAATCAGAACAAGTTTTTATTTATTTAAAATAATAACCAAAAAAAAAAATGTGAACTTGCTTCCAAGTTTTATAAGACACAGAGCTTACATTGTTTAGCAAATAGGGAAGCTTAGTTGTAGCGAAGCTGGCTTCGCCAAAGGCTGTCTTTCAGAGTAATTAAAGAAGTTAATTCGATCAGTGGCTTCTGAATATGGGAACGTAATTGAGGATATAGAACTACTGGAGGTCGTACCTTTGAAGGGTGCTATGACTAATGAGGTTTATCAGATAACTTGGCCTGTAGAAGATGGTGATTTTCGGTGAAAACTTTTGGTTCGTGTTTATGGGGCGGGGGTTGAGGTTTTCTTCAATAGGGAGGCCAAATCCGCACGTTTGAATACATATCCAAATATGGTCAGGGACTACGTCTTTTGGGGCAGTTCGCAGATGGATGGATAGAGGAGTTCATTCATGCCAGAAAATTTTCAGCTGCTGACCTCCGTGATCCTGAAATATCCCCTCTTATGCAGCGAAGTTGAGAGAGCTCCACAATCTTGATATGCCTTTTCCAAAGAATGGGCACCTCCGGAACACAATGAGGAAATGGCTTGCTACAGCGATGACTTTGTGTTCACCGAAAGACGCCGAAGAATTTAGCTTAGATACTCTGGAAGGGGAAAATGAAATGCTAGAGAACTAATTACCTAATGAATCTCAAGAAACTGGATTTTGTCACAATGACCTGCAGTGTGGTAACATAATGATGGAAGAGGAAACAAGATCAATCACTATAATCGATTACGAATATGCCAGTTACAATCCTGTCGCTTATGACATTGCAAATCATTTCTGTGAAATGGTGGCAAATTACCATTCAGAGACACCTCATGTTCTGGACTATAGCAAATATCCAGATCTAGAGGAGCGCCGCAGATTTGTCTGGATATGTCTGAGCTCCGCAGGCAGCCATCCCAGTGACACCTAAGTGGAGAAGCTACTTAATGACGTTGAGAAATACACTTTAGCAAACCATCTTTTTTGGGGCTTGTGGGGAATTATTTCGGGTTATGTAAACAAAATTGACTTAAACTACATGGAATATGCAAGGCAGAGGTTTCAGCAGTACTGGTTAAGAAAGCAAGAGTTGTTGGCTTCTTCCGGCATTTTTCCTTGATGGAAATTGTAGATGTATTCTACCTAAAGCTTCCTAGTTCGTAATAAAAACTTTAGATAAAATGTAGCTAGTTTAATGGTGTTATTAGCTATGTATTTAAATTTACGAGACTTGTAAATAAAACAGTTGTCTCTTTCTGAACGGTGGCTGTAAATTTTATTAAGGTTTAGGAATGTGTCACTTAATCCACTTGTTAAGGTAGAAAAGGAGAATTCAATGAGAGTGAGAGAGAGAGAGAGAGAGAGGACAAATGCCCTTCTTTTCCGCTGATCTCGTTATCCTTGTGTTCCAAAATGCTCGTGCTTCTTGGTGTTGAATTTTCATGTCAAAAGTTGCTCTTCCATGATTTAATCTCCATGAAGAGGGCCATAGAATTGGCCTTAGTTGAATTTCCTTCTATCTAGTTTTCTGAGTCTTTCAGATTTCATTTTTGAAAAGAAATTCTTTGGCTGATCAAGAAATTATAATTTCCTTTTACGCCTTTTATAACTTTCTATTTCTGGGAATTATGAATAATCTTGTTCCCAACTCTATTGACATCCTTCACTCTGATCTCTGCCGCACTTGCATCTATCTTACAGTCCCTGCTGGAATTTATGGTTAGTTTTCGCTCTCAACAAATTCACTGTTTCATTTTAGTAGGTCAGGTTTTTGCATAGATGTCTAACTATGATCCTCTCCGTTGGCACAGCAAAGGTGCAGTATGGAACTTCCTTGTCTAATGTGGACTGGTTACATGGTGGGGCCGAGTCGCTTCTGACTCTAACTAACATATTCATCGTGCTGGGGTTGAGAGAGGCTCTTCGAAAAGCTAAAGATGAAAAACGTGATGCACCTGATTCTACACCAAGGTTAAAAGAGAAGGAGCCTTCCATTTAGGTAAAAAGATTTAGTTCAACCCGTTCTCATTGTGTTGCGTTCTGCTTTGCACGTTAGATTTAGCTTTCTTCTCTCCAGCACGCTAACCTTGGATCGATTCTCAACATTCCTACAGTCTTCTCCCGCGAGGCTTTACCAGAATCGAAGCTTGCAAATTCTCCCCACATGAGCAGAATAATCTTTACGGATCGTGAAGTTATGTTGTACAACCTTGTATATTGTTGTTTGTTAGCTGTTGAGATAGTTAATCATTCGATTTAGCCCTTCCCACCTCTTGAGCAGATAAATATGTGTTGTGGATAATCCTGAGAAGATTTTGGAGTCTCTCAATCAATCTTGTGTATTTTGCAAAATGGATTCAGGTGTAAATTTTAAAGTGTAATACACACACACACACACACACACACGAAACGTCTCTTGTACATCTTTTAGGTTTTGGTGTTACTTTCTGGCCACTAGTGTTGAATGATGACAAGGTTGAAAAATATATGGCATTTTTGAAATCTGCTACAATTTCTCCCGTTACTAGACGCTTTTACAGAGATTCTATTTTTTTTAATGAACCAATTTTAAACTCAAACCGAAGGAAAGACCTCTCAAATTTGTACTATTCCCTAATTTAAAACCAGAAATACGCTCTTAAATATTTTACAAACCATTCCTCCTCTGTTATAGTACAAACTTTAACTTTCAACTGGTGCAACCGACTAGCCTGGTAAGTGGAAAATGAGAATGATACTTATTCTTCTTCCTTTTTTTTTTTTTCTTTCTTTTTTTTTTTTTATTTTTAATTTTTTGTGTGGTGTTTATTTCATCAACAAAAAAATCCAGGGGTGTCAAATGGGAAATTGGGGTCGATGTTGACCTGATCAAGTGAGAAATCTAAGTCCGGAATTGGAGAGTTGGCTGCTGAAGTATTGGCTGAGATAATCTCAGTAAGATCAGAATCCGAACGATGCACGTTTTGGAGCCCCACCGAATTGGTCATTTGGAATGGCGAAACCGGGTAATAACCCGATTCGGGCGTGGCTGGAGACACGAATGACGGAGAGAAACTCCCCAAGAAAGTCTCATTCTCAAGAATAAAAGGGCTGAAGTTCTCTTCACCCTTCATCAAGCCTCCATGTTGGCTCGAAGGGAAATTGAATGCCGGTGCCGCAGCCGCTGCCGCCCTCTCGCCCAAGTCCTCCGTGGCGACCCGCAAGTTGGAGGGGAACATGGGGCTGCAATGTTCAAGCTGTAGCTGTTGGGGAATAGGAGAGTGATTGATGGGTTTTTGGTCTTGGTTTTGTGGTGATGTTGGTGGCTGAACCGAGTTGGAGGCTTGGGAACAGGTATGAGTTCCTCTGTATGTGATCTCAAACAGATAAGGGTCTTCATCTGATCTTTGCACTTGCTTTGTGGCCCAACAGCTCTGGGTGTTCCGGAAAGTGCATCGGTAATAGCTTCTGCCAAAAGGGTAAGATTCATATTAGATTTCTCCTGACTGGTTTTTTTTTTTTTTTTTTTTTTGAGTCCACAAACAGTTTTTAGTGCTTTTAACTTTTGTGGATATATACAAATTTTTTTTTTTCACTTTGGACGTGTGGCATCTGTTGATTGGACAACAGACGAGATAAAAAGACTTTCTTACCTAGGATATTTGGCTCCTAGGATGTCTTTTTGGCCATATTTTCTCCAGCTGCAGCCGTCATCCTGAGGTCCCTCAAGCCCATTCTCAGAGTTAACTCTCACTTGGTCAGTCCACCTTGGCAACACCTTTCTGCAAACAAAAAATTCCAACATAGTGAGAAAAATGATCATTGTCAAACCAACGAAACATTAAAAAAAAAAAAAAAAAAAAAACAGAGTCAAAGTCAATTCACCTCTTCTTTGAGATGGGGTCCTGTTCATCGCTCCGAGGACTTTCGTTGATCGAGATCGGTGACTCCGGCACGGGCAAGTTGGTGGCCACCCCAAGACCACCACCACCACCACCACCACCTTGTGGCCGCTGCTGGTACTGCTGGCCGGACCCCATTGAGCCACTCCATTTGAGAATCAAAAGAGACTTCTCATAAGAAGACAATATCCTCTGTACCAAGAATTCCCTCGTCTCTGCCGAAGACTTTGCTCCCAGGTTTTGCCTCAACTGTTTCGCCAACTCCATCCCTTGAATCAGCTCCCCAATCAGTGTCTTTTGCTCCCAACTGCAACTTCCCTCCATTTTTTCCCCTTTTTTTTTTTTTTTTAACTCGAATAGTTCAGTACAGATCACTTGAAACCAATATAGTTCTCTTTTTTCTCCGTCTTTTTCTCTTTTTCCTTTTCAGCTCTTGCTTGATTGATGCTTAAACAATCTTAACAATAGCATGAAGAAGCAAAAGGGTATTCTTTGCAAGAAGTGTGTTTGAATTGAAGAATGAGATGCAAAAAACATGGAAGAAGAAGAAGAAGAAGATTGAAATGGAAAGTGGTATTCTTTTTTAGAGTTCGTGTTTTCTGAGGGAGAAAAAAAAAAAAAAAAACAAAACAAAACAAAAGAAGCTGAGTAGTGAGTAGATTTTTGGAGTTAGATAGAGAGATGGAGAAGGGGGTTGTATTTAAAGGGTGGGTTGAGTTTGGATTCGAGGAGGAGGTCATTTTGAAGGCAGAAAGTCTCAAGTTTGACTGAGAAACCGAGTTTTTCAGCTCTGACTGGTCTTAGGAATAGAGAGAGAAAAGGATTAAGAGAGAGAAAGAGAGTCCAAGCTGACCAATTCTACGTGGACGAGTAAATTTGAAAAGGCAAAATTTTTTCTCGTAATTGTGTGTGATTTGTCCGTGGTGGGAATTATCTAAAGAATTTTCAAACCCTCCCAATTCCGCGTCGCTGCTTGGTAGTTGTTTATCATCATTCCATGAAGGAGTAGTGAAAAATAGAAAGAGTGCTGACTTCTACATACTCTTTTTGTCAGCCCAGGCCAGAGTCACTTTAAATTCTGGTCAAAACTAGAATAATATGTTTTTGTTTATCCCACTTGGCACGCTCAGTAGTGCTGGCTACACTTCTCCACGTGCCCTACATATAATTTATCAAGCACACAGGAAGATTCATTTGCATCGTTGAGATTTCAGTTAGTTTCTTTGACGTGGTCAATAGTAAAATTTTTTTTTAGGGATTTAGAGTTAAATAGCTTTTTTTTTAATCATTTTTTTTTATAAATGATAATAGTTTTTAAAAATTAATTAAAATATCATTTTTTCTTAATATGATCAATTATTTTTTTAATGGTTAATTATTATTGATCACTTAATATTGATATGTCAATCATTAATTGATTATAATAAAAATCACAAATTTTATTATTAATTAAATCAAAATAAAATGACAAATAATCATTTTATTAAATTAAAAAAGCTTGACCATATATTAAAGAGAGTGATCAAAACCGACCATCTAATCTAATTTTTCCGATTTAATGGTTTAGATTTTTTTTTTTAAATCATCCAATAGTTAAAAAAAAAAAAAGAAAAAAGAAAAAAAAGGGGTTGTACAGTTTAATCAGATTTGACCGGTTGTACGGTAACATGTGAGTAATTTTAAGAAAAAAGATAGAGGGGGTGGATGGCAAACCATCCATTTTCATCTCATTTCAAACTTTTTTTTGTCTTTTTCTTAAAAAGTTTTTGTCTTTTTTCCAAAAAGTTTTTTGTCTTTTCTGAAAATTCAAAAAAATTTACTATTACAACTAAAATATTTCAACTCAAACTAACACACCAAACACCCCCAGAATTTGAAGGTGGCTCTAGAAATAGGTACTTTTTTTTTTTTTTTAAATGAGGTGGTGGGGATAGATATGTCTTTTTCTAAAATGTTTATTGTCAAAAGGAACAAGGGCTCTTAATATTGTTTCTTGGTAATAATCTTGAATTGAACCGTGTTGAAGAAGTTGGTTCACAAACAAATGCCCTCATCCTTTTACTATTTGATTCAAGGTGATGTTTGACCGCTTTGGCACTCAACTAACTTGTAAAGACAAAAAATCACCAAAACTATATATATATATATATAATTTAAAATCCAAAACTTAATTTTGGATTGGCACAAAAATTAGCAATATCCAATTAAATTGTGTGGTCTAGGGAATTTGATGCCAAAATAATGGTGATTGTAAATGTGGAACCATTAATTGGACTGCATGGTGTGGGATTCCGTCGTGTCATTGTCAGTGTAAGGATTGAAGTGCTTTTTTGTTGATATAGATTTTAATTGATATGCGTAAAGGCCATTTGAATACAAACATGCTTTTCTAACCCCCTGTGAAATCATATGCGCAACGTCATTTGTATAAAAACATGCATACGAACGTTAATCTGGCCTTTTGAATGTTGACCGAGTCCAACGTTGTATTTCTCGCCTCTTCGTAGAATTTTTTTTGTCAATAATTTAGCTCGAATATCTATTAGTACTATCACCCTTCTCATGACTTTTCTAAATCTTTTCGGGTGCCATAATTATAAGACGAAAATCAGCAAGTCTTGGACTTTCAAAGCCGATATTTAATTTTATAATTGGGCAAAAGATATAACGATCATAATCAAATTGGTGATGTATATTGCATTGTCTTGATTTTATTTTAGGGAGTGATTAGAATTAAATAAAACGTGTTTTGTGCCTTTTCGTTTAGTTATATATGGACCCGGTTTTTATTTATTTGACAATTTCAAACCATATATATATATATATATATATATCTTTTTAGTGTTTTTGTCTCTGTACGTAGGTGGAACTGATTAGAGATCCTGTGCCTCAATTTCCTTCTAATTATTTTGTCATATGATTAAAAGAATTAGGCAGGTGATAATATACCTTGAGAGGGAGAGTCCTTTGACACATCTAGAGAGAAAGAATGTTCCTTCTTTACGCGGGTGAGGTCAATAATGTCAAATTATTTATATTTAGAGAAGTGCGTCCTAATCATAGAAGGGGTGGCTCTTATTATTATATAATTATTATTTTTATACCGTGTCTTTTGAAACTTTGTTAGATATAAGCGAGGCACTAACCACTTTTTTTTATTATAATTCCTATTAAAAGAGAGAGAGAGACTCTCAATTATGGCAAAACCAAACATGTCTCTTAAATCCAATATTCCAGGCCACTTTTCATGAAATTAAGTAGTAAATAGCATTTTTATGAAACTAAATAAAATAAATAACAAGATTTTCGTATAAATTATTTTAATTAAAATTAAAATAGTGTAAATATTTAGATTTACATGATAAATACCATATTTACCTATAATTACAATTTTTTCCTATAATTTTAAACAAATTTAAAAAACCCCCAACTAGGAGCTATCTGCCGTCACCATTGTTTGAGAAGATGCAAAGAGAAAGACGAGCTATCCCGTCATGATTAGTCACCACTAGGGGTGGCAATACGGGTCGCGACACGACGACACGAATCGAAAACGACACGAATAGTGGACGGGTCAAATTCGGGTCATCCGAAATTGACACGAAAACGAACGGGTCGTGTTCGGGTTGGACCGAACACGACCCGAACACGACACGAATGGCAATACAAGTCGCGACACGACGACATGAATCGAAAACGACACGAATTTTTGCGAATCGAAAACGACACGAATAGTGAACGGGTCAAATTCGGGTCACCCGAAATTGACACGAAAAGAACGGGTCGTGTTCGGGTTGGACCCGTGTACCCGAACACGATACGAATTGCCACCCCTAGTCACCACCATCCTCCATCACCATCATCCCCTGTCACCGACACGTGCCTCTTCAATGATAGAGTAGAGAGAGAGCAAAGAGAGAGAGACAAAAAGGGAAAGAGAAAGGGAGTGAGGAGAGAGAATCAAGGGTACATTTGAAAATAAATAATTTCAATTTAAAAGTATAAATATAATATGCTATAATTTTACCAATTTCTAAAAATATACTATATATTTCATGAGTACATATTGAATATGTTATATATCATACAATTTCCCCGCAAATTATAGTCGTAAGATATTTTTTTATTAAAATTAATATTTTTACGGAGGTGTTATTTGATTTTAAATTGTTAATGTAATTGTTTTGAACGTGCAATTAAAAAAAAAAAAACTTGACTGCTTTATCTTCTAATAGACTCCTAGCCACGTTTTGTGGGTTGAGGAAATATGGGGTCTCTTTCCATTACGTGGATTGTGGAGTCTCTTTCCATTACGTGGATTGTGGAATCTTAAGGACCCTTTCTATTTGCTCCATCTTATTTATATATTTTCTTAATTATTCAGTTGATAGAAATTATTTATTGTATTAAATCATCGTATTTATATGACAAACTTGTTCAATAAACATGATTTTAGAAGTCAACTATAACTTTAACAAGGTAAAATTTATAAGAAAGAGAATGATAAATAAAAATTTAAAATATAACTAATATCAATTACTTGTTAAATAAATCTATCACGTAATCACGAATAATGTCTCGTCTTTTGGTCAATGATCTCTAAACATTGAAAAAGTTATATATAATAATTAAGACAACAAAACCCCCGCGACGGGCAATTACCTATGCATTAAATGATGGTTAGATCATGGCTTTTCTTTGAAATTTTTTAATGAGTTCCCACGTCCTCTAATATATATTTGCTTACGTTTTTTTAATTCTTTACCCACTTGAAGCAAAAGAGGAAAAAGAAGTCATGTGAATTAATTATGAGGAAATATATAGAGGAGATATTTTGGTGGGAGTGGTGGTTATATATATGTATTTATACAAATAAAGGTCTATATCAATTGTAAAATTTTTTATTCTTTATTTCTTATTTTTTGGAATTGTAGTTGGGAGACTAACGTATTGCAACAGTAAATGTTTTTACAGCCATCAATTTTATATATTGTTTGGTAACATATCTAGTTATAGTTTACTATTTATTTTTCTTGGTCCCAAAAAATCATAAACCTTGGTATATATGGAAGTAATAATACCCCCCCCCCCCAAAAAAAAAAAAAAAAGAAAAGAAAACATGATAACATCCACCTTTTAGAAGAAAATAAGAATAACAATAATAACTATATCCGTAAACCATCTACGTGTACTTTATCCTTAAAAAAAAAAATTACAGCTACTTTATTTTTTAAATTTTGTTTTTTTGTTTATACCCTTTTGTACCAGTTCGGTTGTTTTCTCTCTCGCTATTTTGAATGCGATATTAGAAAATAAATATAAAAAATAAAAAGGCGTGTGGCAGTTCGTGAACAACTTGCTGCTCTACTCGAGTTAGATTCAGATAATATAATAATATGTATCGCAATGGATTTTTTTTTTTTAATCTACATTTTTTAAACCATGGGTGACTTTTAATGTTTGGATTTTCTTATATATTGATCGTTTTAATCTTCTATTATTTGTCTTCTTATCTCCAAACAACTAAGTAATATATATAGAAAAATATATAATAAAAAAATACAAAAACTTGAGTTCAAGAAATCTCCAAACCATCCTGCAGTTCTTGGAATATAATATTATTATCGACGAACCTTCTAAAATTTTAACTTTATAAAATATATTGATAAACTAACATAATATTAGAGTAAGATAGTGTGATTTTGGAACAATTGCAACCACCTTATAAAATAACCCACTTAGAACTAATTGATGTGATAAAAAAAAAAATCGAGAAAGAATTACGTAAATAGGATAAGAATATTGGACATAAATTCAAGTACAGAAAGTATGCTTAAGTACCATTATAAAAACAAATATGGAGTCCTAAAGGAACTAAATAAGTAATTTAGAGAACGAGTAAAATAAAAGAAGTCCTAAATGAACAAAGGAAGTCAGACAAATAAGCAAAGAAAACAAAGAAATCTACAGTACATGAATGGGAAAATTTACAAAAGATTTGAAGAGAAACACCCCCCCCCCCAAAAAAAAAAAAAAAGCTCAAGAAAAATTATTATGAGTATAGATAAATAATTATGCATGAAGAGGAAAATGATTATAGGGTAGTTTAATTAACTCTCGGCTTCAAGATTCTCCTCCTCTCTTTTCTTGGCAAAGGCCTCATTATGTCTCATCAACCAAAACCTCTCTATTTCTTCTGCTTTGCGACCTGGAACCCTACCTGCGATCAATTCCCACCTGCATAACATATATATGCATATATTTGTGTATATATATACAGTTTTAAATCAGGAAGACTTTTTGCTTGTCTTATAAAACAAAAAAAATTAAAATTCATCTTTTTTTTTTTTTTTAGTAATTATGTTATGACATTTTGGTGCAAAGAATGCAAAATCATATGGTATCCGGAACTGCCAAACATCATATTTTTGTTACTTTCTAGTGCACGTGCATGCATACATACATACATATATATATATATATATATAAACTGTTCTTTTTATATATATTGAGATGTATAGTGTGTTTTTCTAAAGGTCTTGCGAGTCACGACTTTCTTCTTTAAGTACTCTGTACCCAGTCCAACTAGTTTACCAATGAGCTACAGCAATATAATGGTGAAAAAATGGAAATAAGTTAAACAAAGAGGGACACACATATTTACATATTGGGGTGTGTGTACATATATAATATATATATATATATATATATATGTATGTATTGTGTGTGTTTGCATTTGGTATGAAAGACATCAGTTTTACAAAAGATTAGTTATTTAACACTAAAAAAAAGGACTTAGAGTAGTGAATTGGCACGTCAATGCAGATCACGCATAAATGCAGGGAGGAAAAATTCCCCAATTTTATTAAAATACAAGAAATTTAAAAGAACATATTAAAATTAAAAGAAAAAACAAGAATCCAGCAATAAGAACTAAACCAAGAAACATCCCTTATAAAAAGGCAAACAAAACAACCAGGAAAAAAAAAATTTCCGGTATTATGCATGTAACTTCAAACCCTGCTTCCTTAGAATGCAAAGAGTATATGCATTTTTCTTTTCAGAATCAGAGGTCACTTCTTCTGTAAAAATATTTAGTTCCGCCCATTTATCTTAAGATGCCAAAACTACTCTCTCTCCATTTCTTTCTAGAAATAGCATAATCATCACACACTTTAATTGCAAATCCATTATGCATGTATGTGTTTTATTGCTCAATCAGAAGTCTATCTGCGTTGGCTAATGAACAGTAAACGGATCCATGTTTAACATATATGTTAAAGCATAACCAATTAAATATTTCTGAAAAAATTAGTCGAGATACAAATGGAAAAGATTTTTGTAGTGGATTAATGAACGAGCAATTCGCAGTTAATTTAACCAAAAGAAGGTTGATACTCTACTGGACTAACTAGCTCAGCGGATGGAATGAGAGGGATTCATTAAAAAGAAATGGAGCTCTCCTAAGCAGTACCAAGAGCCCGACCAAGTAAAGAAAATATCATTTTGAACATCTAATTGGAACAAAGATTCACCAATGATTTTTTTATTTGCTAACGAGAAACGGCGCTCAAAGATTAGGAACTCTCATAATTTTATAAAAATCTGGGAGTGTTTTTATTTATCTTTAATAAATGAAAATTAGACCCACACTACATAAAAAAATGCAGAGAATTCTAAAGGAGTAATTTACTTAATAATTAATATTGGTTAGCTGAACAAGAAAGGTAAAATTCATAAATTAATCGATATAATTATTACCTGTCGCCAACAAGCCGGTACATCCTGTTGATAAGATCCTCTTCTTCTTCAGTCATCTTTATGAACTCCCACTCAATACTGCTCACTTCTATCGTAATACCCACAAATTCAGAAAGAACTGAAGTCTAACTACATACATATCTTTAGCAATTACAAAAAAAAAAAAAAAAAAAAAAAAAAAAAAAAAAAAGGTACACACATATATATACATTGGGGTATGAAAATGAATTTGTCTGACTTGTTTGTCTCACCAAATTATATGTAAAACAAAAATTACGTAATAAATTAGGTACATGTATGACAGGTGCTAAACCCATTTCTGGGCAAGCAAACAGCATCAAGAAAATAAAAATAGGAACTCAAGAAATTTAAATGATGAAGAAGTAACAATATTGGAAGACGGAAAAATGAAAGAAATAACTCAAAATCTACAAACTCTCACCTTCTGAGTTGGAACTCGTGGCCTTAGTCTTGGCTCGTTTACTGGGACGGTGCATAATGTCCATGCTTCAGATAATTAGGAAAGAAATTAAATTATAGAATTCAAGATTAATAATGTGGAAAGAAGACTAATTTAGCACTAGATCAAGAAATACAACGACTTGATTTACTTAAGGAAAGTGAAAATGAGAAAAGGAATAAGGAGAAAAGAGGTGAAGAGAATATTTGGTCAAAGAATTAGTAAAGTTTCAAATTTATAAATACATGATGAAATGAGAGTCGTTTGATAATATTTATATATATATATATATATATATATTTTTTTTTTTTTCTGGTCTTGTATATCGATAACAAAATTAGTGAGATAAAGTTTGTAGCAATGTGTGCTACTTACTTGCATGGAATGACTGGTGAAACTGACCAGGCCATTTTAAGTTGACTTGTAGATATACCATTAACTGGAAGATAAATAAAAAATAATCAAGTGGACCATTTTGTGTACTGATAGATAGAACAAGATCATGTAGTCATTGGTCACCTGCGTGACAAAGATAATTGGAATGATTTCGTTGATATAACATATATATATATATATATAGCTGCAGGAATCTGTTATTCTTTTGGGCCGACATTTGTTTTTGTCCCTAACAGACTGATTTTCACTCTCGGTGGAAAATGTTATTTGTACTTAATTGTACATGTCTGATAAATACCACGTTTGAAGTTGATGCTACATAAATGAGAGTGCCTTATTATAAAATGAATTAATTTTCTTTGGTAAAAATATTTAAAGTATGATGTTGTCTTAGGGATTGTTAAGGATGGGTTCAGATATGTTGTTTTAATTTTCTATCTTTTAGATTATTCTTCTAATGAAATTTAGACACTTATGTTATTGCCTAAGTGTTTTTAATATTTACCTTCTATTTATGTGGCCAGGTTATTACATAAAAATGACATGATAAATAAAGAATGGAAAAACAATCATGGAGAACATGAAAATGGGGGCAATGGATATTACAATTGTACCCCAAGTAAATGATTATAATATACAATTATGTCCCTATTGAGTAGAAAAGTATCTCTGATTTGTTAAGAATTAGCCTCCCGAATTCTATATTATTAAGAGTACTAAAATCATATAAGAAAATAAAATAAAAAAGAACACAAAAGATGATTAGATTAAGTCATCACTCGTTATAATGAAGAAGAAGCTTGTAAGGGAAAATCGCAAACCTCTCTGTCACTTTGTGTTTTTTTTTTTTTTTTTTTCAAAATTAAGTTATCTCTCTAATAATCAACTCTAATGACGGCATCTCTTTTATTAAGAAAAAACTTGAATAACTGAAACTATAAATGTGAAATCCATAAAATAGACTTGAGAAAATTTTTCTGGCCCCTAGTCCTAGGAGTTAATATGTATCCATATGTATGTATGTATGAATGTATGGTAGATAAATCAAGAAATTCTGCGAAGGAATTTAGAAGAATGTCTACAAATGTTGTTCTAAGTGCATGCTAAATGATTAGGCTCTTTTTTAAACCTAGATTCAAACTTAATTTTTTCATCTCAGTTTTTGTCTTTTTTTAAAAAGTTAATAAAAATTATAATTATTTTTTAAAAAATCAATCAACTCAAACTTAAAAATTTAATCTCAAACCTTTGTTTCAAACATAAGCTAAGACTCCGTACTTAATTCGAGACATTGTTGCGTATATATGTTATTTTACTGTTAATAACATTAATTTGTGATGCCTTTATTTATACAGTTCAGTCAAAATTTGACACCACAGATCAATTTGACCAAGAACCAATCTGATAAAATATGGAGCCCAGGTACAACAATTTTCGAGTCTCTTTTTCAAAATTCAAAGTCAAGTTTCGTCTCTTTCATTCAGCACCTTTTTTTTTTTTTTGTGGGTTTTCTTTTCCTGATACTAATTATAAGTTAGGAATTCCTGTTTATGTACAGAACTGATAAGTGAAATTAGCCTCTTAATTGCCACTTATTTCTGAAGCAATTAATGTATAATAAAGTCATACTTATTGTTAATTACTCTACAAATTATACGCAATAGGCTTTAGGAGCAACCAACTTGGATAGTTCTAGATAATAACCTAATATTGGTTCTATAAATTATCTTTTCCAGGAGCTAGCTATAATAATAGTAATAATAATAATAATTATTATTATTATTATTGGTGGATTGGAATTCATACTTGAGTTTTATGATCAGTTAGGAAATATCCACTACACTAAATAGAGAGGTATGCACCTCTCTTTAGTGTACAAAGCAATCATTATTTTATTTGGAAGTGTTATAAAAACATCAACATGACTTTGATCGCATCCTCTATTTATAAATTCAGTGGCACCCCTGTGCATGGTAGGTCTAGCTTACTCTCTCACATTAAGTATAGTGGCCGTAGACTGTTTGGTTTGCGTTTAAATTACTTTCAGAATTTTCTTCCCGTTTCCACGTGTACCTGCCCATGTGTTTTAATTATTTGTGTATTAAAGTGGGCCCACATTTCAATTCGTGTAGTTGTCGTCGTCTTTATTATTATTAATTTAAAATTAAATATAAAATTATTATTAAATTATCTCTGTAATTAATATAGTATTTTTTATATGAATAAATATGGTTGGATTTTGACAATCAAATTTTAAAAGTACCCTACATGAGAAAGGAATAAGGTGCTTTAGCATTTGAGTAGGTTGTGAATACATATGAATAAGGTAGGAGATTCTTAATGTATGACGTTAACTATTTCAATTTTTATGAAAGTTTTTATCTTTTTAAAACCATATAACTTTTCGAAGAGATTTTATATTTACAGAATAACAATCAGATCTCAAAAGATGTTTACTGATGGTTGTCAAAATCTCTACAAAGGATGCAGAGAATTATCCTCCTTAATTACTCTGAATTTTGAATTTGTTTTACCTTCATCTTCTTTTGAATTTTGTTTTCAAAATTTGAGTTACTTTTCTTTGTGAAGTTTTCGTTTTTTGTCTTGTGAAATCTACGAAAAGCTTGTCATATTCTGAAAACTATTTGTTATTAAACCAATGAAATTATTAAGATAGAGCATACAACACTTTTAGATATATATATATATATATATTTCTGACGTTTTCCAAATCTCCCTATATCATATTTCCGACAATATAATTGGTGTATATTTATATTTTAATAGATCGAGCATATTTCAAGTCATTCCTAAATTATCTCTTGTCTGTACGTGAGTATGTTTCTATCTATATTCCACTTCTCATGCTAACTAGTCAACATTGCCGCTCAAATTCCTCTCTCTCTCTCTCTCTCTCTCCACACAAAAATCTAAATTCAATTTTCAGTTAAAAACAACAAACAACCATCAAAATACAATTAGAATTATTTTTGTTTCTAACATCTCCTGTGGCAGAAAGGGGGCAAGGAGGGACTGCCCACTTAATTTTCCTGCTACCTAATGATTTCAGTTTGGCCTGTTGTTGTCATCACATAACAGTGAAATTCCTATAAAAAGTAAAATTGTTGGGGACTTTCAGGGTGGGGTAGACCTTTTTTACCCTATTGATGGGATAAAAATTTATGAACCG
Source organism: Ficus microcarpa (assembly GCA_025413485.1). Taxonomy (NCBI): domain Eukaryota; kingdom Viridiplantae; phylum Streptophyta; class Magnoliopsida; order Rosales; family Moraceae; genus Ficus; species Ficus microcarpa. Next base: position 20,400,026 of record CM046386.1, on the reverse strand, counting down.
TTGGATGACAATCGAAGATCTCTGTAGATGAGGGTCACGGTTGTCAAGATGTCGCTTCACACAGTGAAATATTAAACATTTGTTACGTCAGTAACAGTCCTTCGAACGACAACTATTTAATGCTTTGGTTGATTTTTTTTAAACCTCTTTCGCTCCTTATCTATCCTCCTCTCCGTTTTGTCGGATGCCATTGACGATCAACGGGGGGTTTGGTTTTTCGGCATTCGGGGGCAAGATGTCTCTCTTTCTCGTTTGATTCTTTCTCTGATTTATTTATTTAATTTTTTTTTTGAACTTCTCTCTGATTTGATTTTATTTTTCATTTGAATTAGATTTTTCCTACGCTACCTTTAGCATTTCAATTATCTAAAATTTTTATTTTTATTTTTATTTTTATTTTTTCATTTGAAGCTGCGACCTCAAACATGGAATAACAAACAGAGGAGTCTCTTTTTTTTTTTTGGTTTAAATAATCTAAGGGCTGTTTAATTAGTAAGCCATTTGAAAAAAAACAAAAACAAAAAAAAAACACCACAAAACAGGTTCTTTACCTCATCCTCCTGTATAGAATCATAAAGGGTGGGTGGATAAAATAATAATAATAATAATCTAAAAGTTGAATTCATTCAGAGGCCAAATACCCACAATGCAAATAACACATCAGAACCGCCTCAAAGGGAGAAGGAGCCAGAAAGAAACAGAGCCCGTCGAAAATTTCACCCACTCAGTCGTTAGAGATGAGGTTGCCTTTACCCAAAATATTGGAACTTGACCAACTGCTTCTTCTTCTTCATCATCTTTGAACAGTGCTGAAGAACCGTGTCCAGTTTAAACGGAAAGTTACAAAGAGTGTTTGATGAATGAGTTTAGTTTAAGATTTTTAAGTTTTAATAGTAATTTTTAAAAAAAAAAAATTTTTTTTTTTAAAAGATAGAAAAAATTTTTCAAAAAAAGATAAAAATAATGATGAAAAAAGTACAATTTAATTTAAGTTAAACTTATGTCCAAACAAACTACAGTGATTTCCTACTTATATTTGATATTCAAGTTTAACTCTAATTAATTATATTAATTTTAATTATCTTTTTAATTAATAAAATTTATAATTAATTTTTAAAAAATTAATCAATTCTAATTTAAAAATTTTATCATTAATTAATTTAACAATAGAAGGCTAAATAAACCCACAACATAAACGATATCAAAAATTGAATTAAAAAGACTAAATGACATCACCTATTGTTTCACTATTCAAAAACGGTGTTGTTAACCAGACTTGGAACGGAACCGGATTAAATGCTTTACTGTCCATCTTTTTGCTCTGTTTTAGTAGGGCCCACGTATAATTCAACCATAAATAACTATAAGGGGGTGTTTGGTTTGTTAGTTTGAGTTGAAATATTTTAGTTGTAATAGTAAGTTTTTTTGAATTTTCAGAAAAGACAAAAAACTTTTTGGGAAAAAGACAAAAATTTTTTAGGAAAAAGACAAAAAAAAATTTGAAATGAGTTGGAGTTGAAATGTGATCCAAACTCCCCCTTAGATCTTACCCTATCTACGGATAAAGTAGCCATGTCCCCCATTGTAGAATTCTCCGTGTTGTTATCGAATAAGGGATAGTTTGCTATAATTTGTAAGTTTATAGTGCACATTGTAAAAATTGAACGCGATGAATTGTTGCAATTTAGCTTTTTTAATAAAGAGCCTGGGACAATTTTGTTCACATCTCTAAGTTTAATTAGTGTTATTTAAAAATTTCAAATTGTTGTTTAATTATACTTTTGTTCTTTAACATCCAAATTCATTGAATGATTGTATCATAATATGATTGATGAAAGATAATTTGAGACAGATAAAGAATCCGTTAAAAAACTAGTACTATAATAACTTGACATAGTAATAAGAATGGAACTTATTCAGTGGGAGAGAATTATTTGGACATAGAAAATGGCATGACATTTTTGTTTTCTTCCTTCTCAAGGAATAAGAACCTCTTTCTTTTACTTCAAAAGCAGATTCGCAATTTCCAGAAAATGAATAAATGAATAAATAAAAAGATTCGAGTCCCCACCACCACTTGTTCGACGAAATGCCTATATAAGAGATATGCACATTGTTCTCTCTTCGGCGCAGAACAAAACTCAAACCAGTCCTCAAAGAAAACCATCTTCTTGACCAAAATGGCCTCAGTCCAATGCAACAAGCCCGCCGAAACCTGCGAGCAGAAATGCAGCAACAGCAACAACTCCTCGGGCTTGGGCCAAAAGGCGGCCGAGATGGCGAGCTGGGTCACTGGAAAGCACGGCCAGACGACCACCGAGACCCACAGCCACAGCCAGTCCCAGCATCATGCCCTCTATGCAACGTCCAAAACTGAGACCGGTGCTAGTACTGGTTGTGGCCAAAGCATGGCCAAGCCGACCGCCCAAACTCACGGCCACAAGGCGACTAACAGCGGCGTTGCGGCCGGGTGCAAGGTCAAGACCAACAAGAAGAAGGGAGAGCACAAGAAGAATAAGGACAAGAGCTTGCTTCAAAAGATAAAGGATGGGCTGTCTGGAAACAGCAGTGACAGCAGCAGCAGCGACGACAGCGAGAGCGACAGTGAGGCCTGCCACAAGAGGAAGGCAAGTCATCATGTCAAAATTATTTTCTTATTATTACTATTTTTTTTTTCCGTAATAGAAACTTCCTTTATTATTGTAGTTGGTAAAATAATTAGATTAATGAATATTGTGTGGTGTGTTTGCAGAACTAAAGAAGCAGCCGCTGCCGGCTGGAGTACTCATATGCAGAATGGAGATGTAGCGAACGTGGTGATGAAATAAATGAATAAATATTTCCCTAAAAAAAAAAATAAATGAATAAATAAATAAATATAATGTAAAATCAAATAAAAGAGGAAAAAGAAGAAGGAAGCTTTACTTGGCTAAAGGAAATGTACCCCTTGTAGTAATAATAATAAATGTTTACTATTTATTTCTATTAGTATTACATGCTTCGCTTATAACACTGGTGCAACTGTACTTTATATTTCCCATGCGCAACTTGATTTCTTTTCTAAGTTCATACAAATTAAAATTTTCCTTTCAAAACAGATTTTAAGTTTGTAGCTACAATTGTTGCAAGTTTTGAAAGCACTTGAAGTAGTGATTTAACTTTGCTTATAGGGAAAAAGGGAGAGATCTGACAGACCAGGAAGCATCTATTTTCATCATATATATATATATACACATACATATTTTTAATATTAAGTAGATCACTGAGGAAGCATCTATTTTCATCATTTTTTTATATTAAGTACTAGATTTTTGTCATTTAAAATTTTCCTAATTTTTTTTATCTGGAGAAATTATTCAGTAAACCAAGTGTACCACGTCATCATGCTTAACCCGTCTAATTAGAATTTCACATTTGGATACTTTACACATATCATATTTTTGATTTAGGTTTCTTTTTCCTAATAAGTATTACCTTAATTATTAAATTTAAAATACAGCAAGAAGACATATATTTCAACACCTATCAATATGGAAATTGAAAAGAGCATCTTTCAACTTCTACTTTTTTTTTTTTTTTTTTTTAACGTTTCTCTTCTTTTATTTAAGAAAGAAGGTTTTGATTAGTTGTTTTCATAAAATTAAAAAAAAATTAAAAAATAAAAAAATAAAAACCTTTGAGCGATTCAATTGAGATCCTCTCGTGTTTTCATGAATGAAGTCCCCTCTCCCCCCCCCCCCCCCCCCCCCGATTTTTGGTTTATTTGTATGAGGAAATGTCCTCACTTCAAGCAACAAAGTTTTCATTCGAAGTTTAGTTGCATGAGGACATATCCTCATTTCAAGCAATAAAGTTCTCGTTCGAAAACAACTAACAGTTCAAGGAGGTTTCTTATGTAACATAAACAAAAACAACTAAAAAGAAAAGGTTTCATTTATATATAAATGAAAACAAACTTAGAGACGGGGAAAAAAAACATCACAAGTTTTTTTTTAGGTAGTCGCAAGTTTTTTTTTTCTTTTTTTACTTTACAAGGTTGTTTCAATCTTAAAGATATTTAAATATAAAAAATAAATTTTGAAAATAAGATATGAAATTTATTTGAAGTCAACTGATTATTATAAAGGATTTTTTTAGAAAAGATTAGCCTAAAGGATTTAAATGAGATATTTACGGTGACTTTAACTCAATAATTAAAGTAATATTTATTACGAAAAAGAAACCTAAAACAAAAAGATGACATGGATAAAGTACCTAAATGTCAAATTTTAATTGGATAGGTATACTACATAAGTATAATAACTTGGTACACTCGGTCTACTGAATAATTTCTCTTTTTTCCAAATAATTTCTCTCGACTTTTTTTTAGAGGAAAAAGGTGTATTTGAGATCTAGGGGTAAGCTGTAATATTTTATTATGTGACCATGAATAAAATTAGCATTCATATGATATACAAAATCAAATTTAGTTATCCTTCATTTTAATGGAAATTCAGGTCCAATTTCAACAAATCACATATTGTTACGTTGGAAGGAAAGTTAAATCTATCTTAAGTTGTTATATTATCAGACTACCATAGTGTGTTTCTATGTGAATTTGAGACCCGTTTTTTTAAGCATGTGTTTGGACCAACAGTTCCATTCAATTCAGACCCAAAAAAATTTAATTTATTTTCATTTTTCTAAAAGTAAAGATTAATTTTACTATTCGCATTTTTTGTAACTCAAATTTCAAAAGTCCATAATTTTGTATATAAAAATCCAAATTGAATTATTTTCTTCTTTTAAATTGCATAGCATTTCGAGGCAAACGAAACAAGCTTCATAGTGATTATTTTTTTTTCTGAATACATTCCAAGTTTTTACATTTTTTAGTTTCAACAATTCAAACGTCTCACCAAACGCATGCTAAATTTATAACTAATTTTTAAAAAGTCAACTAAGTTAAACTTAAAAATTTCATCTCCAATTAACTTACTAATCGGATGCAAAATAAATCCATACATAAACGATGTAAAAAATTGAATTAAAAGACTAAATGACATCACCCACCATTTCACTATTCAAAAACGGTGTTATTAACCAGACTTAGAAAGAACCGGATTAAATGTTTTACTCTCGATCTTTTTGCTCTGTTTTAGTAGGGCCCATGTATAATCCAACCACAAATAACTGTTAGATCCTATCTACGGATAAAGTAGTCGCCCATTGTAGAATTCTCCATATTGTTATCGAATAAGGGATAGTTTGCTATAATTTGTAAGTTTATAGTGCACATTGTAAAAATTGAACGCAATGAATCGGTGCAATTTAGCTTTTTTAATAAAGAGCTTGGGACAATTTTGTTCACATCTCTAAGTTTAATTAGTGTTATTTAAAAATTTCAAATTGTTGTTTAATTATACTTTTGTTCTTTAACATTCAAATTCATTGAATGATTGTATCACAATATGATTGATGAAAGATAATTTGAGACAGACAAAGAATTTGTTAAAGAACTAGTACTATAATAACTTGACATAGTAATAAAAATGGAACTTATTCTGGGGGAGAGAATTATTGGACATAGAAAATGGCATGACATTTTTGTTTTCTTCCCTCTCAAGGAATAAGAACCTCTTTCTTTTACTTCAAAAGCGGATTCGCAATTTCCAGAAAATGAATAAATAAAAAGATTCGAGTCCCCACCACTTGTTCGACGAAATGCCTATATAAGAGATGTGCGCATTGTTCTCTCTTCAGCGCAGAACAAAACTCAAACCAGTCCTCAAAGAAAACCATCTTCTTGACCAAAATGGCCTCACTCCAATGCATCATGCCCGCCAAAACCCGCGAGCAGAAATGCAACAACAGCAAAAACTCCTCGGGCTTGGGCCAGAGGTGGCCGAGATGGGGAGCTGGGTCACTGGAAAGCACGGCGAGACGACCATCGAGACCCACCGCCACAGCTGGGCCCAGCATCATGCTCTCTATGCAATGTCCAAAACTGAGACCGGTGCTAGTACTGGTTATGGCCTAAGCGGGGCCATGCCGACTAACAGCGTCGTTGCGGCCGGGCGCAGGTGGAGGGGAAAGCTCAGGAAGAAGGAGTACCGTCGGAAGAAAAAGGATGGGCAGTCTGGAAACAGCGGCGACAGCGAGAGCGACGGTGAGGCTGCCACGAGGAAGGCAAGTCATCATGTCAAAATTATTTTCTTATTATTATTATTATTATTATTTTTCGTAATAGAAACTTCCCTTATTATTGTAGTTGGTAAAATAATTAAATTAATGAATATTGTGTGGTGTGTTTGCAGAACTAAAGAAGCAGCCGCTGCTGGCTGGAGTACTCCCATGCGGAATGGAGATATAGAGAATGTGGTGATGAAATAAATGAAGAAATATTTCCCTAAAAAAAATAAATGAATAAATAAATAAATATAATGTAAAATCAAATAAAAGAGGAAAAAGAAGAAGGAAGCTTTACTTGGCTACAGGATATGTACCCCTTGTAGTAATAATAATAAATGTTTACTATTTTATTTCTATTAGTATTACATGCTTCGGTTATAACACTGGTCACTGGTGCAACTGTACTTTATATTTCCCATGTGCAACTTAATTTCTTTTCTCAGTTCATACAAATTAAAATTTTCCTTTCAAAACAGATTTTAAGTTTGTAGCTACAATTGTTGCAAGTTTTGAAAGCACTTGAAGTAGTGATTTAACTTTGCTTATAGGGAAAAGGGGGAGATCTGATCACCAGGAAGCATCTATTTTCATCGTATATATATTTTTTTAATACTAAGTAGATCACTGAGGAAGCATCTATTTTCATCATTTTTTTATATTAAGTAATATATTTTTGTCATTCAAAATTTTCCTCTTTTTTTTTTTTTTTTTCTAGAGAAATTATTTAGTAAACCAAGTATACCATGTCATCATATGCTTATGTGGACATATCCGTCTAATTAGAATTTCACATTTGGATACTTTATACATGTCATCTTTTCGTTTCAGGTTTCTTTTTCCTAATAAGTATTACCTTAATTATTAAATTTGAAATACAACAAGAAGATATATATTTCAACACCTATCAGTATGGAAATTGAAAAGAGCATCTTTTAACTTCTACTGATTTTTTTTTTTTTTTAACGTTTCTCTTCTTGTATTTAAGAAAGAAGGTTTTGATTAGTTTTTTTCATAAAATTAGGAAAAAAAAAAAAAAAAATGTTGAGCAATTCAATTAAGATCCTCTCGTGTTTTCATGAATGAACTTTTTTTTTTCTCCCTTGATTTTTGGTTTATTTGTATGAGGAAATGTCCTCATTTCAAGCAACAAAGTTTTCATAATTCGAAGTTTATTTGTACGAGGAAATGTCCTCACTTCAAGCAATGAAGTTTTCGTTTCGAAAACAACTAACAGTTCAAGGGGGTTTCTTATGTAACATAAACAAAAACAACTAAAAAGAAAAAGTTTCATTTGTATGTAAATGAAAACAACTAAGAGAGGTGGGGAAAAAAAAAACATCACAAGTTTTTTTTTTTTTTTTAGGTAGTCTCAAGTTTTTTTTTTTCTTTTTTTAATTTACAAGGTTGTTTCGATCTTAAAGAAATTTAAATATAAAAAATAAATTTTGAAAATAAGATATGAAATTTATTTGAAGTCAATTGATTATTATAAAGGATTTTTTTAAGAAAAGATTACCCTAAAGGATTTAAATGAGATATTTATGGTGACTTTAACTCAATAATTAAGGTAATACTTATTACGAAAGAGAAACCTAAAACAAAAAGATGACATAGATAAAGTATCCAAATATCAAATTTTAATTAGATAGGTATACCACATAAGTACAATAACTTGGTACACTCGGTCTACTGAATAATTTCTCTTTTTTTTGTAAATAATTTCGCTCAACTTTTTTTTAGAGGGAAAATGTGTATTTGAGACCTAGGGGTAAGATGTAATATTTTATTATGTGACCATGAATAAAACCAGCATTCATATGATACACAAAATCAAATTTAGTTATCCTTCATTTTAATGGAAATTCAGGTCCAATTTCAACAAATCACATATAGTTTCGATGGAAAGTTATATTTGTCCCATGTTGTTAAATTATCAGTCTATCATAGTGTGTTTCTATGTGAATTTGAGACCCTCATTTTTTAAGCATGTGTTTGGACCAACAGTTCTATTCAATCTAGGCCCAAAAAATTTAATTCATTTTTATTTTTCTAAAAAGTTAATATCAATTTTACTATTCACATTTTTTGTAACTCAAACTTCAAACTTCCATAACTTTGAATACAAAAATCCAAATTGAATGATTTTTTTTTTCTTTTAAATTGCATAGTATTTCGAGACAAACGAAACAAGCTTCATAATAATATTTTTTTCCAAATATATTTCAAGTTTTTACATTTTTTAGTTTCTACAGTTCAAATGTCTCACCAAACGCACATTCAATTCAACTCAACTCCAACCTTAAAAATTTAGTTTCAAACTATGCACCAAACGCATGCTAAACTAGTTTTTCATGATGAGTATTACCCAAGTTTATTTATCATTATATCAGAGTCAGATTTTTGCACGCTATTACTGGTTTGGACCTTCGCCATTTGCATAGCATGTTATGTGTAGGAGAGGATTAGAAACTAATGAGAAGCTCAACTTGTCCCAATCTTCAAGTTACTGGATTGTTATGACTTTTATAATGCTATGTTATGCCTAAGAGAGGATTCGAAACTAATGAGAAGCTCAACTTGTCCCAATCTTCAAGTCACTTGATTGGTATGACTTTTATAATGAATAAGTACTCTCCTGACCCTTTGAATTAGCTTTTGCAAATGACTTTTATTCAAAGTCATTTATCAGTCAGGCAGTAAAAATTAAGTACCTAATTTGACAGACATTAATTATTACAAGTTTTTCACCTTGAATAAGCATGTTCTTCAAACTCAGGTCAATACAAAACTAGCTTACCTGTCGTTTGGGTGTTTATTGTGTTTTATTAAGATAACAGTGCCTTTTTTCCCATTAATGTCACCTTGAAGTCTTGCCGTTTTCCTTTTCATGCTGTATTTTGGATTTTTACTGTTGTTTGTAACTTGAGCTGCTCTTTTTCAGTTTTCATTAGTTTTTGTCGTTTTCTGACATATTGTAATTTATTATTCTTGTCGTTTATACTTGATATCGTCTTTGCTCATTTAATGTCGTCTCTTTAGGTTATTGTCGTCTTTCGGATGTCGTTTTATTGTCGTTTGATGCATAGTGTCTTGTTTTTCTTTTGTGTCCTTTGGGTAATTAATATCGTATTATGGGTTCTCGTTTTACGTCCTTTTTTTCTATCTTTTGGTTTCTTTAACGAATGTTGTTGATCGTTTTCCTTCTCCATGCAATCTTCCAGATTTTACTGTCGTTTTCCATTTTATGTCGTCTACCAAAGTTATAAACGTTGTCCGTTCGTGCTGTTTTGTTACTATTGTCGTTTCTCCATATGAATTTGGTTTCCTTTTGTGTGTATTTATGTTTTCTTTTTCTTTTTTTTTTTTTTTAATGTATATGCGGACCTTGTTTCTTATCTATTTTGATGAAAGTAGTACCTTATGAAAGTAGTTAGAATCACTATTTAGCAACTTGTTATGCTGTCCTATTTTTAATGCTGTCTTAAAGGTAAGGTAACTTCTCCAATTGTTTAGTGAGAAAAGTTTTGTTTGCATGGTCTTTGGCAAAATCCGTGTCGGAACCCAACTCCTTGGATTCCAATTTCGGTTAAACCACGTACGATTGATCGACTAGGACGGTGGCACCGAAACATCTTCCGTCAGCTCGACCGTTGACGAAGATCTAGAGAGAGAGCTACAGGAGAGACGGAGACAGTCGCAGGTTGGGGGGCCGAATTCTATGGGGATCTAAGGGTTCGTTTGGTATTTGAGATGAGATAAAATTTTTAAGTTTGAGTTGAGTTGACTTTTTAAAAAGTAGTTATAAATTTTGTTGACGGTTCAGAAAAAAATGAAAATTGAGATGAAAATTTTGAGTTGAGTTTGAGTTAAACTCATTCACCAAACGTAAGTCAAGTCTCATGCAAATGTTTTTTTTTTATTATTTTTTTTTTTTTAGGCAAAGTATTAGTAAATGTTGAATGATTCTATATATACCAAATTAGGATTTTCCCTACTTGTTTATGAATCTAATCAAACAAAGTTGACATTTTATTTTACAAAGAATTGCAGTTCTTGTTAATTATTATAACCCCCCAGCATGTGTTCCGTTGCACTAATTAGGTACAACACTAAGTACAACATTGGATCAATCTTCGTCACATACGTAGTTTCTTTTAAATTTGTGTTCGAACAATAATATTTGTCGTATATTAATCGTATATATGTTTGTCGTGAGAGATCAACACGCATCCATGAAGATATGTACTTTATAAACGACTGAGGAAAAGTAACAAAGCGCTATACTAGCCGGGTATGAGTAGAATACGACTACAAATCTTCGTGTTTGTATCTTTATCTTAATATTTATGTCTTTCCATTCAAGGAAGCGTTTACTTATAATTCTAAAAAAGAGAAAGGAAAAGGAAAAAAAAATTATACTTTCTATCTAATCACGTACCTATTTACAATATCGGTAATATATAAGAGTCTAACAGGTCTCAGAATCCGCATGATATAATGAGTAAAGAAAGGGAATACCAATCCTCCGTTTATGGTATTGATTTTTAATTAAATTAAGAGAACAAATGTCAAGTTTATTTATGTCTTCTTAATAAGTTCACATGTTATAAATCAATAATTACTTAATTATGTAAAGAACAATATCTTTTTTTTTTTTTTTTTCCCTATGGAAACTGAGTGTTTGGATTAAGTTGAGAAAATGTTATACAGAGAGAGTGCTAGTGCTGGATGGAGAAACTCCAGAAGACAAATCTAACCAGCAAGGACACGGGCAGCCCATTGATACACCAGGACCAAACTCACAAACAATTTAAATCAGCAACTAAGTACAAATACCATAAATTAAAGCACCTTAAAGAAAGTATATATTTTTTTCCCTCTTTTAATTGATTGTGAGATGCAAAATAATAATTTTCTTTTACAGAGCGGTCATAATTGGAAGGTAGCAGTAACCAATATAAATTAAACGCATATTGTGTAAGGGATTTGACACGTGTTTTTTTTATTTCTATTCTCTACATTTTTCTCCAATACCATCATTCCACATCAATTAAATAAGTCATTTTAATTATAATTTCATATCAAATTAATTAAAATGACGTGTTAGTTAATTATGTGACATGATATAATTAGTGGAGGGACACACACGGGGGTGGATGGATTAGCAAAGAGGGTGACGCCTTCTTTAACCTCTTCCTTTGTCCACCCAGGTTCGAATCTCATGAAATTCTCATAAGACCCCTATTTCAGTTTTGGCTATGGTAGCTTTGGGTTAGTGATATTTTTGGTGGGACATGAGTTGATGACTGAAAAAGACTGGATTAAAAGCCCATCTCTTTCTAGTCATATCCAAGGAAGTTGATCCCACTTATGAAACTGAAAATTAAGGTGATGATAAGACTACCATCAGTGAGCCTTTCTATTTATTAAACAAAAAAAATTAGTGGAGAGACACATAAGGGATACAAATAAAAGGTACATATAAGGGGAATCATATTGTAAAAAGGTCTAATAGAAAACAATATAGGATTATGTCCCTGGTGGTCTCAAAGATAGACATAAATGAAAAGAAAATTCTACTTTACATGTCTTATCACGAATATAATGCCCTATAAATTCAAAATTTCCGGAAAATATTTATGCCGTATCCTCTTAGTCCTTTAATTTCTTTTAAATCAATGTGCTTATGTTAAAAAACAATCACTTTTAAAAAGTTTATGCCAATCTCCTGTCTACTTAATCGATCGCAAGATAGAGTACTTCTCCAATATATTGAAAACTTTTAAAGACTTAATTTTCCATGCAAATAACGGATAGACTGTTAATGATTCTCTAATAGGTATCACATCACTCAAGGTGGTTAATAAGTTGTCAAACACTTAAATCAAAAAAAAGTTTTTTTTTGAACCGCAATTATCATTTTTTTCTATGTCATGGTGAAGAGTTAGTTAAAACATCTTTTTCTTCTTTTTTATCGTTTTTGTCTTTTTCCCATTCCATGTGATAACAGTGCTGCCTTGACAAGAAAGAATTAAAGGAAGCCCGCATGGCGTGGAAGGGGACGGGTTTGGATACGAGAGTTTTCAGATTCAAAACCTACGATTGTTTTCATTTTTTAGGAGATATGGATCGAATAGGGTACGTTGTCCATACATACGAGTCCATTTTTTAAAAGCATGAAATGCAGATTCGAGGAGTGACATGACTAATATTGGATCTTTGAAAGAATATATACTATAACCCACTAGCAATAAGGGGTGTTTGATTCCTTACCGTCCAAAATTTTAGTGCGTCGTTTCTTACCCAAGAGGTATATTCATCTTACAACGAAAGCTGGCCTATATAAGGACGCTTACAATGCTTCCCGTAAACACCAAGCAAAGCTAGCCAAAACACATACATATTTACAAATTAGCTCAAAAAATCCATATCCTTTTTGCCTCCAAAGATGAGCTGCATATCCAGGTACTCAGCAAGTGAGTACTACAACTCCTCCATGGGCGGCGGCGGCGGCCCGTGACTATGAGTACGCTGCGCACAACATGATGATGGCCGGTGGCGGCCATGAATATGAGTACGGTGCGCACAACATGATGATGGCCGGTGGCGGCAGGAAACAGGCTCGGCACCGCTACAAGGAGTCTCAGGTAGTGGCGGAGCCACATTCAAATAAGTGGGGACAAGCTCCCCTCTCATATTTTTAAAAACTGATTTTTAATCTTAAAATTTGTGTACAATTTCTATTGAACCTTCATTTTATAAGAAAAATTGTAACGGTATTCTCACTAAAATTTTGAGATTTTAATTTTTGTTTCTAAAATTTATATGAAATTTTAATTATGTACCCATTTTATAAATTAAGAAAAAAACTTTTATCATGCTTAAATTATCTCTCTTTTCTCTTTTTTTTTTTTTTTTTTAAATAATGCTTCCACTGAAACTATTTTCTGACTCCATCGCTGATTTCAGGCTCTGTCCAATTATGGCATGTACGATTGTGGGATGAACAGAGCCGGCCGCTACGGAGAGTACGGCCAGGCCTACAACGGCACTGGCGGCGTAGTTCCCTACTCCGCTGGCGTGGACCACATGAATTCCACGCATTACCAAATGTCCAAGGCCAACACTCACTATGCCGGCGGCTATGGCGGCGGCCACTACCTCGCGAAGCAGAAGCAGCAGCAGAAGCAGAGGCTGCAATACGGCGGGATGGAGTACAACGCAATGAACCAGCAGCAGATGCATCATCGCAAGAGATCGGAGAAGCGTATGGTTCTTAAGCTGAACGCCATGAGCATGTCTAGTGGCAGCTGCACTACGTCTAGGGACATCAACCATGACAAGGGCAATTACAGGTGACGACGACGAGAACTGTACCAGCAGTGACTCCGACGACGACGACCACTACGAGGACTCCGACAGCGGGAGCGACTACGAGCGGAGAAGAAACTACTGCAGGCCCATGGTAAGTGTTCACAATTACTAATTTTACAATACATCAATTTAAATATATTAGATTGCAAGACATGTTTTAAATCTAGAAGTAAAAGAAAAAAAAAAATTCCTAATTAGATTTTGTTTGTGAATTTTTGTTGCAGTACTAGAAGGAGCAGCAGAATTTGGAGATCGTTTTCTCTTGAAGACAATATTAAATAAACGAGCTATCATTGTGAAAGAAATAAAAGCCACACTTGTTAATACACTACAAGTATGGTGTCTATGTTTGGTATTCTCTTCTGTGCCTTGAACTGTGTGTTCAGTAAAAGCTGTGTGATGCTCTGTATTTGCTCTATCATATGTATGCGTAATAAAATATGTATTTAGAATAAGATCTTTCTTTATGCAAAATAATGTACGTAATAACAAAATGATATACGTAACAAGTACAAATTTATGATAAGCTAATATATATCCAACTAAGAAAGTCGATTTCAAGTATTTGAAGGGAGAGAATAAATAACATATAGAAGATAAAAAAAAAAAAAAAAAAAAAAGAAATTATCTCAATTAGGTTGACATTTAGAAAATCTAACTAAAAACGTCGTTTTCATATGTATTATATACGCAGGAGATATTTACCCCTTATTTTCCCAGCAGATTGCCAATTCACTCAAATAATAAGCCGAACATGTAACCTTTGATTGACCGAGCTTTTTTGACCAGAAGTTTTCTGCAGATTTCCCTCAACACAAGAAATACTCGGAACAACCTTATTTATAAACCCTTCAATATGGAAAGCTTATCCTTATAAAAACTCTTCCGTATAACTGAGTTAGACCTCTATATATATATATATATATATATATATAACCCCACGGGGTTATGGCCCCTCCCATGTGGAAGCAAAGGTGCGTGGACCCCAAAGAGGTTCACAGCTCAAATAACAAGTTGAAAAGTTATTCTTTTTTAAATTGAAAAAAAAAAAAAAAAAGAGAATTTGCAGTAAAATCTCATTTATATACCATACAAATAGAGTTTCATTTAAGATCATTGAAATTTAATCTAACGAAAAAGGTACGTGTACAATAACAAAAATAAACCACGATCTATAGAATTGTAAAATAAAAATAAAGAGTTGAACTCCCTATATAATTTTAATTAAAAAAATAAACAAAATTAAAAACTAGAGGAGGGCTAGCGATGGTGGCCTGAACGTGGCCGCGAGAGGGTGGAAGGTAGCCGGGGGGGCCAGTGGGTGCCCAAAAGTTGCCTGAGGGTGGTTCGTCATTTGGGATTTCGCAAGTAGGTGGGTTTTTTTTTTTTTTTTTTTTTTGGGGTGGGGGGGGGGGGGGGGGGCGCGCGCGCCAGTGCGAGCCCGAGCCCCAGGCGGGGCAATCGCCATCTAGCAATTTCACGGAGGGGGGATTTCCCCATCTACTGGGAGCCTGAAGGTTGCCGGGGAGGGGGGGATTTGCTGCCTGGGGATTTCACACGGTGGGGGCCTTGAAGTTGCAGTGGAGATTTGATTATCTTTGGTAACTTATATGATATAGTATGTATTTATATAGAGTCGATATTCATAATACTTCTTACTAGTGAGTTTTTTATATCATGTTTTTGTTATTATATAAAGTTTATTGACAGTGTCCCGTACTAACGAGTTTTCTCTCTTCTCCTCGCCACATACATAGACACATTGCTCAACTAGTTTTATTTTCTTCTTCTTCTTCTTCTTTATTACTATTTTTTTTCATTTTTCAATATCAAATAATAAATGGGCTGTAAAGAGCTCAAAATTAACGGGAAAAGCAGTAACTATACGTTGCTTTACATCCAAAGTCAGGTCCAGAAAGGTCATTTTCTTCCACAACTCGGACTCTCATTTCACTATTATAGAAAGAAAGAAGTAAAATCATAATTATAATATTTTGATGATTTAAAATGGCAACTTCACCTAAAAATATAGGTAAATAAGAACTACTATGGTGTTTTGGGCTATTAGAATTTAGAACTCACATATTGATGACTTTAAATATAGTCAACATAAAATATATAAACAAATTGCGATAATATAGAACAAATCGACACTTTTTATACTCTTATAGACTTGAGCTTCACATTCTATATAAATGATGTTAGACAAAAGCTATTCCATTGGGTCAAATTTTATTACAACTTTATACACTAGTAGTCTAGTTCGCATGGAATATGAATAAATAAAAGAGAAATATGGTGGCTGACCGAATTGTCTAACTTTTTTTTTGCTTCTTTTAAGAAAATAGCCAGTTATTTAAATGAGACTTTGTTTAATCTCAATTTTGCTTTTCTTCTCTCTCTCTCTCTCTCTCTCTCTAAATTTTGTTCATCCCCTCAATGCATGGTCACATTTCATTTCTTTCCCTCCTCTCTTCTTCTCTCTTATATCTTTTTTTCTTTCTGGATCCAAGATCGAGAGGTCGACAAATGCCAATTAGAGAAGAGAAATTTGGGACTAATTTAGGTTTAATTTGAGACTACTTTACTGATTTATCACAGTAAGTCAATGATTTACCAAGTAAATCAATAATGGTATCGAATTAATAAGTTGATACCTTATTACTCCGAGACTAAGAAGCAATTACAAAATCACATACTTGGAAACAAATATCTTTGAGTGGTTGCAAGATAGCCTACTAGTAATTGCACATCTTCCACCAAAAGGTAAGAATTTAAATCCCCAATTTCGAAAAAAAAAAAAAAAGATAAAAAGATAAAAAATCTTCAAGTACCCACTTTTTTTTTTCTTTTGAAACTTAAGATGCTGACCTTTTTGCCCTTTTAATATTAAGCTGTAAGTTCATTTATCTAATTCATATAATTCTAAAAATAACAAAATAAATCAAGAAACAAAAAAAAAAAAAAAAAGAGGATATTTTTTAGGATGATGCAGCTTTTTTTAGAATAACTATAAAAAAAAAATTTTTTTTTCTTCAACATGTTTTTCAACTAAAAAGGACATTTTTTTTCGCCTTTTTATAAACTTTTTTTTTTTTTTTTGGGTGGGTGGGTGGGGTGGTACCCTTTGTTTTAACAACTGCTTTTTTTTTTTAATTGATTTATTTTGGTATCCTGATATTCAAGAAATCTCATTGTGTTACCCTATTCTTTTTTTTTTTAATTGTGACCCTGTTATTTAAGTAAATATCATATGGGTACCATGAGTTTATTTTTTGGGACATATTATAAATCATAATGACGACTCTACTCTTGTACTCTCTCTCTCTCTCTCTCTTTCTCTCTCTATCTCTTTCCTCCATCCCAATATGGCTTTTTAACGTATGAGTTTTCATGTTTTGTTCCTTTTTTTAAATATTTTTTTTCTTTTTTTATTACATTTTTAGAGTAAAAGGGCATAAAGAGTGATTATATATCAAAAATTAGACTCAAGATATCAAAATGATATAAAAATAACAGGATGCGTCATTGGAATTTCCAAATAGCAGGTTATCAAATTAAAAAATAAAATAAAATAAAATACAAGGTACGTACTATAATGATATTTTCCATTTTTTTAATTACAAGTTACTTATTTAGTTTTCTATATCGGAGAAAGAGCAAAATAATATTTTCGAAAAGAGTAATAGTAAAGTATTGCATAAAATTTTAAACAAAAATTTGGCACAGGCTAATAAGGTGTAATTTTTCATTGAGGACACCGAAATCATACAAAGATGCACTAAAATGAAAAATTCATGAGATGATCGATAGTTTCTCAAGGGCCTAAATGTCATTCGATTACACAATTTTAGAAAACTAAGCGGGCTTGAAAAATTTTATAATGTTGGAATTAACATATATTAAAATAAATTGTTAATAATAGTATTTGAACGCATCTGATTCTAAATAAAAATAGAGGACATTCAGCTCGTCGTCTTGTTATTTTATTTGTCTTTGTCCTAAGTCAATAGTGAAAAAAATTGATACCACATGGAAATTCTTTACAGAAAATTCATAATCTTAATGTTCTCATGCTGTAGAAGAGTTGACATGAATACTGATGATTCTTAAAATTCACAACTCGAGTTGCATTTTTAGGGACTCGATGTGTCGTTTGCAAAAGATAAGGTTACTCACCCACTAATCTTTCATTAACAATATCATTACTCCCTAACCACTAAGGAATTCTTAATTAAACTTCAGTACTAGCTACTACTGATGCATTATTATTGAGGACATCTAATGGGCGTAAATATTTTAAATTTCTGTCCTTTTGTTCCCTGAAGAGATCAACACTATATTCTTGCTTCTTTTTTTCTCTCCTCCTGCTTGTTATGGGTTTGTGGTTCACATTTTGATTCCATATCATTAATTAATTAGAAAAAAAAAAAAAAAGAAACGAAAAAAAAAAAAAGAAGAAGCAGGTATTCGATACCAATTTCCATTATTCAAACTAGGGCAAAACAAAAGAAAAAAATATTAAAAATTAAAAACAAAAGACAATCGAGCAATAATTCCTTCCCCATGATTTTTTTTTTCTTTTTTTTAGGACCAATAGAACAAATTCATCTAAATTGGAGTTTAGCGAGCTGGCCATCATTTTGATCATAAAATGGAACTATACATTGGAATATTGGATAAAAAGGACTAGAACATTAACTTTTCTTTATATGGAAACATTTTTGGCGCTTCTTCAAAAAGCAGATTTAAAGTGTAGGATATTAATAATTTAAAGAGAGCGAATAGAATTCCAACCGAGTAGTGGTACTCCATCACTATATAAAGGGTTAACATTGCCACCAAGCAAAACCACACAAAGAAAATTAAATACTAATTAAAACCATTTTCTTGTCTCAATCAAGTATTACCAATATGTCTTCAATGCAATACTGCTACAAATCTGCCAAAGAGACCTGCCAAGAAAAATGCCTTGAAAGCTGTTATGGGCACACGCCTAACAACAGTACTGGCTCATGCTATACCGGCCACAGTACTGCTTTGTCAGGCCAGAGTTCTCCTTATGCATGCTCAGACCACACCATGACCAAACCAACTATGAACCACTCCTCTTAT
Organism: Ficus microcarpa; assembly: GCA_025413485.1. NCBI lineage: Eukaryota > Viridiplantae > Streptophyta > Magnoliopsida > Rosales > Moraceae > Ficus > Ficus microcarpa. Next base: position 20,381,366 of record CM046386.1, on the reverse strand, counting down.
GGTCAGACTCTACTTGGCCAGCCCACCATGACGCCCATTCCCAACATGAGCCACAACTCCTGTGGTAATCAGACCTACGGCCACCACATGGCGGCTGCTAAACCGGTCAGCATGGGCCACAACCACTGCATGGACAAAGTCCACGGCCACGGCCACGGCCACGGCCATGCAGGAAAACAGCACCATGCTGCAGACGGAAAGGCTAGTAGTTGCCATGGAACCAAGAGTCATGAGAAGAAGATCAAGGGAGACTACTGCAAGAAGAAGAAGGACAAGAGTCTTTGCAAGAACAAGTACAGGGATGGCAACAGGACCTGCCGCGACAGTAGTGACTCCGACAGCAGCGGCGCTGACAGCGACTGAAGATGCTGGCTGAAAGCGAAGTAACTATGGCATGTCAATATTTTAACGTTAATATCATGTGAAATTTTAATACGTAACTGCTGCATTCTTTGAATTTCAATTTTTAGCTTTCTTACTTTCTTCCTTTTGTATCCGCAGATGATGGAGGAGCAGTTGCTGGCTGGGGAAAAATAAAATCCAACTAAAGTTCCAACTGCCAAGAAATATTAATATATATATATATGTATCCGTGTATTATAAGAATAAGGAAGCCATGGTGACAGGGCTTCACAGATTTGCAGTGTCGTTTGTAAAAATAAACACACCTATTGTGTGTGTGTGTTTGTCTAATTATGAATGAAGATATCACCGTTTAGTCATGCATGACAAGAACAGTGCAAAATCCTCGTATCTCATTTTATCTGAAGTCCGGATAATTTATTTTTATGACGCACCATGAATAATGTTGATCATTTCCTAATCCAAATCCCTCAGTTTTTTTAACTTATATTTGAAAGAAAGAAAGTAAAAACAAACCTTGAATCCAAAAATTGGAAACCCCTTGTGGACTCATATGTATGATTTGGAGACGAACCTGCTATGATTTGATCAGAGCAGCTCCTAATGGCTAATTCACTCTTCTAGTCATAAAAATGACCGATTCCTACTTCTGCCTGGGTTTTTTTTTTTTTTTTTCCCTGAACAAACAAAAAGAGGAGTGCAACACAAGAACTTCCAGGAGGTCATCCATCCTAGTACTACTCTAGCCCAAGTACACTTAATTGTGGAGTTCTAATTAATGGGATCCAATGCATTAGGGTAAGTTTGGCACAATAGTTTAAATTCGTGGATTTAAACTCAATTTTTGTCTTTTTCTGACAAAGTTTTTTATCTTTTCTGAAAAAGTCAATAAAAATTACTATTGAAACTTACAAATCTTAACTCAAACTCATACACCAAACACCCCCTTAGTGCTGGTATGATCGCACCCTTGCCGAAGTTGAGCAAAACACTTACTATCATCTACCACTATCAGTTGGTATTCATTAATGTATGATTTTCAGAAGAAAAACGGCATTTTTTTTTTTTTTTGTCATCTTGGTCTAGAAACGCCATTTCTGTAAATTAACTGCCTAAATCACACCAAACCGCAGTACTACCGTCAGTTTTTAAACTGTGTATTAATCAGTTTGGTTTTAATCCAGAGTGCTGAACTTTTAACTTTATTGGGTTTGAGATTTTGACACTGCACAATACACATGATTTTGATTTTTGCCAAATTTACTGTTTTGATTTGATATGAAACTTCCCAGATCATAATGTGGAAGTTTGGTTTGAAAAGCGCTTTTACCGTTTTAAATTGCACCGCTTTCAACCCTAATTTCATTTACAGTTAATAATTGTCGCAGTTATACGTATAAATATAGTAAAATGATATGTCGCTATTATATATACACTCACAGGGTTGGATGAATTGACAAAACAGAGCGTGACGCCTTTCTTAGTCTCTTCCTTCGTCCACCCTAGTTTGAATACCGTAGCTCTCGTAAGATGCCCACTCTAACTTTGGATGTGGTAGTATTGGGTTGGTGATGTTGTAGATAGGCCTAAGTTAACGATTGTAAGAGGTTGGGTTAAATGCCTGCCTCTTCCTTGCCATATCCAGCAAAGTTGATTCTACCTGTAAGGTTAAAATTGAGGTGATGATGGAACCATCACTAGAGCCTTTTTTTCCTACCAAAAAAAAAAAAAAAAGGTAAACTATTGTTGAACTTTTAAACTACATCTTTTCTTGTGAAGATTTTATGCGGCTCATTAGGAAAAACAACTCATAATTTCTTGGATTGAATTTTTCTATAGTTTAAGTATGAAGTGACATGCTACTTAAAAAACTTAGGAAAATTTGGATAGGTAGTCCATATTTATTATCTAATTTAATAGATAGCTCAACTTTTTTTAAATTAGTCAAATGACCTAATATGTATGTTTTGTTTAATCAATTTTCATTATTCCCAAAAACCTCCCCCCCCCCCCCCCACTCTCTCTTTCCTCTCTCCTCTCCTTCTCAACTTTCTTTTTCTCCCTTTGGTCGTTTCTCTCTTGGCCATTGCCTGAGATGGCTGCTTGTCTTTCGTGGAGTTCTGGCAAGGTAGCGATTGCAAGGCTAACGACGATCCCGAGCTATGTGATGATGGAATCTACTACTTGTCATTCATTGAGTTTTGGTGAGATCGCCATCTCCTCACCTTTGAGATTCAATTGCGGTTGTGATCTCATAACCACTGATGGGATACCCATCAAAGAGGATGACAACATGGCGAGGTTAGCGACAGCAACTTCACAAAGTCGGCAAGGGCAGATCAGCGGTGAGGAAGAGAGATAGAGGCAGAGGGGAGGGAGGGAGGAAGAGAAAGAGAGAATCGAAGAGGTGATTGTCACGAGTGGGGCTGGCGAAGGGAGAGCGAATTGACTTTTTTTTTTGTTTTTTTAATATGGTTAATCAGTGATTGACTATGGGTTAATCAATGATTAACTACAAAAATTGATGAGTAATATTATTGACTGGTCAATCGGTGATTTGTTTGTCATCAATTAATGATTGACTATAAAAATTTATGAGTTATATTATCATCTTCAATGACTTACTGATAGTGAATTAATAACTGTCCGATAATCAATTAATGACTAACCAATAGTTAATCAGAGACTGATCATGATCAATCAGTAATTTACCGATAGTCATCAATGATTAACCAACGGTTAATCAGTGATTGATCATTTACAAAATTGATCAACCATTCTAGGGAAAAAAAAAAGGGCATTTTAACTAATTTTTAAAAATTGGGTCTACTTATTAAAAAAAACTTACCAAAAAAAGGCCATTCAGCTATGAACCCGTAAATATAATCTTCTTTATTCATAATAATTGCATGTCTTTAACGTCAAATGTGTTAAGTAATTTATTCAGTCAATCACTTGTAATTTCTACGTCTTTTTTGGTGAAAATTTTATACGGCACACCAAGAAAAACTACGTATAGTTTCTCCTATCAATTTTTGCTGTCGTTATTATTTATTTTGGTAAATTATTCATTTGACCCCTAATCTTTTAACGAAGGTGCGATTTAGTACTCAATCTTTCTTGTGATTAAATGCTTTATAAATTCTTTTAAAATGATGCAAAATGGTCCTTTTTCACTCTTTATGTGTGATTAACGTGATATTTTCTACTAAAACTTTGACATTTATTAACAAAATGGATAATTCTGTATAATTTTAAATAGTTTAGGGAACATTTAATAAAAAAAAAGCAAAAAAAAAAAAAAGATATGCGACCAAATCCAACTCCATCAAAAGGTTATGACGAAACGAACAATGTACTTTTTTTTTTTTTTTTGCTAAAGAACTAATGCCGAACTTTGTTGTCGTTTAAGTATCGTTATGACGTGTCTGTTGAAAAAACTTTAATGTCCTTTATTCATTACTCATTACCTTTTACTGTCAAATGTGCTGTCGTTTATTCTTTAACGACATGTAGTTTCTTTAACCTTTTTTTTTTTTTTTTTTTAAAGTTCTCCTTCTAAACTTTTGATTTCATTTCGGGTTCAAGATCAATGCATCGATCTTTGTTTATAAAGTATCTTCAAGATGGTACAGAAGAGACATTTCGTTTATCGTACAAACTATAAAGGCCGACAGTTTTTGTTTATTGTCGTTTATATAGAGGAAACGACAAGTTGCTTTTATCACCAGTTTAAAAGACATTTATTCTCGTTATATCTGAAAGTACCACATATTTGTTAGCCGTTTGGAAAAAGTTTTTGCCTTTACTTTTTGTCATTAAAAAAAATAGTAGCAAAATAGTAGTTATATTAACTTTGTTTTGGAACTAGATTTTAAAAAGTTTTAATAGATCAAAATGATTTTAAAAATTTCTAGTAATTAATAAAAATGTTATAGTAGTTTATATTGTCTTACTAAAACTGTTATAGAAATTTCAAATATATTCAAAAAGAGTTTTTCAGTTAATGCACTTTTTTGTGCGATAGACTAAAAGCTTTTTTTGGAGAGAAGAAGCATTTTTAATATTAAAGCGATTCCAAAAACTACTTTCATGAAGCCAAAAGCAACTTCTTAAAAAGCTCGGCTGAACATGCTTTCAATCATTTAATCATTTTCTTTTTCTCTTATATAATCTTGCTCACATTCCAATTTCTTTGCTTTTTGTTCTCCGAAGATACAATCCATCTTTCAAATTTTCTTTCTTCTTCCCTCCCTATCTAATAGGATTATTTTAATAAGATTGCATTAAGATTAATTAACCTTTGTTATTTCTGTTTTCTTTTCTTTTCTTTTTTTTTTTTAAAGAAAAAAAGTATTAACCTTTGTTATTTATATTTTTTTTCTTTCTTTTTTTTTTTTTTAAAAGGTATTCGATGCCAATTTCCATTTTTTTCATGGCGTGCCATATAAAGTTAGTTTGAATAGAAAGATAGATATTCGAATTCCCAAAAAAAATTATAAAATATATAAATAATATGAAAGACACGTACAACATGGACATACAAAATCCAAATAATAATTTTCTCTTCATACTATCAACCGACAAAGAACCTAACCCGCGACCTTCAAAGAAAGAACAAATTCTTCTGAAATAAAATAGGACAAAATTAGAGCAACTTTGCATCGCATTTATCACGTAAAAAAACATATTTCTTCGACCAAACGTAGATTATGTTAGATTACATGGAGCCTAAATAATTACGAATTAAAAATGAAAAAATTTGGCTATATAAATGCTAAAATACATGCATTTGAAGCACCAAGCAACACAAACAAGATCCCTTAAAACCTCCTAATTAAGAGCTCGTCAATTTCTCTCAACAAATCACCATGTCTTCAATGCAGTACTGCTACGAATCTGTTCAGAAAGAGACCTGCAAAGAAAAATGCCTTGAAAGCTGTTATGGCCACAAACCTAAGAACAGTGGCTCATACTATGCCGGCCAAAGTACTGCCTTGTGCGGCCAGACTACTCCTTATGCATGCACAGACCACAACATGACCAAACCAGCTATGAACCACTCTTCTTATGATCAGACCTTATATGGCCAGCCCACCATGATGCCCAATCCCAACATGAGCCACAACTCCTATTGTAAACAAACCTACGGCCACGGCGACCACATGACGTCGGCTAAACCAGTCGGCATGGGCCGCAACCACTGCGTGGACAAAGTCCACGGCCACGGCCATGCAGGCCAACAGCAGTATGCTAATTCGCATGGAATGGGTAGTGGTTGCCATGGAAATAAGAGTCATGAGAAGAAGATGAAGGAGAAGAAGGGAGACTACGGCAAGAAGAAGAAGGACAAGAGTCTTTGCAAGAACAAGTACAGGGATGGCAACAGGAGCTGCAGCGACAGCAGCGGCCCCGACAGCGATTGAAGATGCTGGCGGAAGGTGAAGTAGTAACTAGAGTGATCATTCTCTAAATTAGAACACAACACAATTTGTTATGGCATGTCTTTTTTTTTTTTTTTTTTTGCTCATTTGTTACGTTAATATCATGTGTCGCTCTTAGTAGTAGCTGCATTATTTGAATGTTAATTTCTAGTATTCTTACTATATTCCTTTTCTTTCCACAGATCGATTAAGGAGCAGTTGCTGGGGGGAAAATCCAATTAAAGTGCTAACTGCCAAGAAATAATAATAATAATATTGTAAGAATAAGAATTATGGAGCCTATGTGACATGGCTTCACGAATTTGTAGTGTGGTTTGTAAGAATAAACACACCTATAGTGTGTCTCAAATTATGAATAAGACTGTTCAGCAATGCGTGAGAAGAATATTGCAAAAACATACCCTCATCGCCTACTTTGTCTGAAGTCCAGATAAATTACTTGATTTGATGAACCATGAATAATAATCACTTCACATTTTAATAGCTGCAAAGGAGAAAGTGAATAGAAAATTGGAATAATTAAATATTATTGGCTAACGAAATTATATGTGAAATAGAAGAAATCATGAGATCTTTTTGTCTCGCGGGTTTATTGATCGATTCTAGAATTAATATTTCTCTTTCATTACAACTTGTATTCTGAATTAATTTTCCTTTTTTAAAAAACAAAGATCGTTAGAATCCCTCTTTACCATGCAGTTCATCTAGGAAAACTACACATGATGGTACTTACTCGGGCTGTAATATTGTTGTCGTTTAAGTTTGAATACGATGTGTTTGTTGAAAAACTTAAGGTCGCTTATTCACAATTGTTGTTTTCATGTCAAATGTGTTGTCTTTTATTAACAAGCGTGCAGTTTCTATTTCAAAATTTAGGATTTTTTTCTGGTCATATTTTAATCATATGTTATAAAGTATCTTCAACAAAGGTCCTAAGATTACATTTCGATTCTTATATATATAGATCCTGATGATCTTTGTATCGAAATTTGAAGTTGTTTATATACTTGTATATGATATATACACACACAACAAAGGTAAAAAGCACATGTTTTGAAATTTCATGAATAATGGAGCTCTCCTTTTTTTTTAATGAAATAATAAAGCTCTTCAAGTTTCTAATATATTGTCTAGATAATCAAATTTGAAGACACGATTGTAACAAGAAAACAATATATATGTAGTTGTTTAAAATCTCGTTTATTTCTTAAAAAAAAAATATTTCATTTTTGTTTAGAACTGAATCAGATCTCTATTTTTTTTTCTTTTATAATCTTATTCGCGTTTTGGTCCAATATAATTTAACGGCATCTTTTGAACAATTTATTTTAAGAATTGACAATCCTACTAAATTTAAAGATATATGATAATTTGTTTAAATTTAGAACCTAAAATCCTCTATTTATCTTATTAAATTTGTATGCGTATATTTTAGATAAATCACAGTTGTTAAAAAAGAACAATGCAAAATAAGAATAAATTATCTTGAACAAAATATGTTATAAACTTAATAGACAAAAGCCTCACATCATATATTTGATGAGGGACAAAAGCTAATTAATTAGGTCAAAATTTGAAAACTAAGTAGCAAGTTTGCGTTGATAATCCTTGCTAAGTTTAATAGGGACTTGTCATATCCACAACTGTGCACAAAGCACGTCACAAGCAGCACTTCTCGATTTAGCATCTACAACAACTCCACAAAGTCAGCAAGGGTAGATTGGCGGTGAGGAAGAAAGAGAGAGGCGGAGAGGAGAGAGAGGGAGGAAGAGAGATAGAGAGAGAGAATCAAGGAGGTGATTGTCAGAGGTGGAGTCTGAGGGAGGGAGGGAGAGTTGGCATTTTCTTTTTGTTTTTTTAAAATATAATCAATCTATGACTGACTACAAAAATTGGTAAGTAATATTATAGTCAATCAATTGACTGCAAAAATTTATGAGTTCTATTATCATTTTCAATGACTTTTTGATAGTCAATCAATGATTACCAATAATCAATTAGTGTCTAACCGTGATCAATCAGTAATTTACCGATAGCCAATCTATGATTAACCAATGGCCAATCAGTGATTTATTGAAAATATGATTAATCAGTGATTGATTATTTATAAAATTGATTAACCATTCTAAGAAAAAAAAAAAAAGGTATTTTAACTAATTTTTAAAAACTTAGGCTTTGTAACTAATTTTTAAAAATTTGGACCATTTATTAAAAAATATTTTCTTAAAAAAGGCCATTTAACTACAAACCCCAAAATATAATCTCCTTTATTTATAATAATTACATGTCTTTAACGTCAAATGTGTTATGTAATTTATTCGGTCAATGACTTGTAATTTCTACGTCTTTTTCCGGTGAAAATTTTATGCGGTACATCAAGAAAAACGACGTATGGTTTCTCTTATCAAATTTTTGCTGGCGTTATCATTTATTTTGGTAAATTATTTATTTGACCCCTAATCTTTTTATGAAGGTGCGATTTAGCACTCAATCTTTCTTGTGGTTAATGCTCCCTAAATTCTTTCAAAATGATGCAAAATGGTCCCTTTTTACTTTTTATGTGTAATTCATGTGATATTTTTAGCTAAAATTTTGCCATTTATTAACAAAAGGATCATGTTACAACTTTCTAAATAGTTTAGGGAGCATTTAGCAAAAAAAAAAAAAAGGAAGAAGAAGAAGAAGAAGAAGATTGGAGACCAAATCCAACATCATCGAAAGATTAGGACGAAACGAACAATGTACTTTTTTTTTGGCTAAAGACTTAATGCCGAACTTTGTTGTCGTTTAAGTATCATCATGACTTGTTTGTTTTAAAAACTTTAATATCCTTTATTCATAACTCATTAGCTTTTACTGTCAAATGTGCTGTCGTTTATTCTTTAACGACATGTAGTTTCTTTATATATATTTTTTAATTTTTATTTTTGAAAATTCTCTTTCTAAACTTTTGATTTCATTTTGGGTTCAATATTAATCCATCGATCTTTTGTTATAAAGTATCTTCAAGATGGTACAGAAGAAGACATTTCGTTTCTCGTACAAACTACAGAGGCTGACGGTTTTTGTTTATTGTCGTTTATATAGAGGAAACTACAAGTTGCTTTTATCACCAGTTTGAAAGATTCTCGTTTATGTCGGAAAGTACCACATACTTGTTAGCCGTTGGAAAGAGTTTTTGCTTTTACTTTTTGTCATTAAAAAAATAGTAGCAAAAATTATACTTATATTAAGTTTGTTTGGAACTAGATTTTAAAAGAGTTTTTAAAAGATCAAAATGATTTTAAAAATTTCTAATAATTAATAAAAATGTTATAATAGTTTATAATATGTTATTAAAACCCTTATAGAAAATTGAAATATATTCAAAAAGAGTTTTCCGGTTAATGCACATTTTTGTGTGATAGACTGAAAGCTTTTTTGGGATAAAAAGCACTTCTAACATTAAGGTAATTCCAAAAACAACTTCCATGAAGCCAAAAGCAACTTCTAAAAAGAGCTCGGCTGAACAAGCCTTCAATCCTTTCAAACATTTTCTTTTTCTCTTATATAATCTTGCTCACATTAAAATTTCTGTGCTTCTTATTCTCCGAAGATTACAATCCATCTTTCAAATTTTCTTTCTTCTTCCCTCCCTATCTAATAGGATTATTTTAATAAGATTGCATTAAGATTAATTAAACTTTGTTATTTCTCTTTTCTTTTCTTTTCTTTTTTTCTTTTATGAAAAGAGGTATTAACCTTTGTTATTTCTATTTTGTTTTCTTTTTTTTTCTTTTTTAAGAAAAAAAGGTATTCGATGCCAATTTCTATTTTTTTTTTCTTGGCGTGCCATATAAAGTTAGTTTGAATAGAAAGATGGATGCTCGAATTCCGAAAACAAAATATAAAATATATAAATAATGTGAAAGACACGTACAACATGGACATACAAAATCCAAATAATAATTTTCTCTTCATACTATTAACCGACAAAGAACCTAACCCGCGACCTTCAAAGAAAGAACAAATTCTTCTGAAATAAAATAGGACAAAATTAGAGCAACTTTGCATCGCATTTATCACATAAAAAAACATATTTCTTCGACCAAACGTAGATTATGTTAGATTACATGGAGCCTAAATAATTACTAATTAAAAATGATTAAATTTGGCTATATAAATGCTAAAATACGTGCATTTGAAGCACCAAACAACACAAACAAGATCCCTTAAAACCTCCTAATTAAGAGCTCGTCAATTTCTCTCAACAAATCACCATGTCTTCAATGCAGTACTGCTACGAATCTGCTCAGAAAGAGACCTGCAAAGAAAAATGCCTTGAAAGCTGTTATGGCCACAAACCTAACAACAGTGGCTCATACTATGCCGGCCAAAGTACTGCCTTGTACGGCCAGACTACTCCTTATGCATGCACAGACCACAACATGACCAAACCAGCTATGAACCACTCCTCTTATAATCAGACCTTATTTGGCCAACCCACCATGACGCCCAATCCCAACATGAGCCACAACTCATACTGTAATGAGACCTACGGCCACCACATGACGGCGGCTAAACCAGTCGGCATGGGCCACAACCAATGCGTGGACAAAGTCCACGGTCACGGCCACGGCCACAGCCATGAAGGCCGACAGCAGTATCCTAATTCGCATGGAATGGGTAGTAGTTGCCATGGAAATAAGAGTCATGAGAAGAAGATGAAGGAGAAGAAGGGAGACTACTGCAAGAAGAAGAAGGCCAAGAGTCTTTGCAAGAACAAGTACAGGGATGGCAACAGGAGCTGCAGCGACAGCAGCGGCCCCGACAGCGATTGAAGATGCCGGCGGAAGGTGAAGTAGTAACTAGAGTGATCATTCTCTAAATTAGAACACAACACAATTTGTTATGGCATTCTTTTTTTTTTTTGCTCATTTGTTACGTTAATATCATGTGTCGCTCTTAGTAGTAGCTGCACTATTTGAATGTTAATTTGTAGTTTTCTTACTATATTCCTTTTGTTTTCACAGATCGATTAAGGAGCAGTTGCTGGGGGGAAAAATCCAATTAAAGTGCTAACTGCCAAAAAATAATAATAATATTGTAAGAATAAGAATTATTAAGCCTATGTAACATGGCTTCACGAATTTGCAGTGTGGTTTGTAAGAATAAACATAACCATGATGCGTGTCAAATTATGAATAAGACTGTTCAGCAATGCGTGAGAAGAATATTGCAAAAATTATGCCCTTATCGCCGACTTTATCTGAAGTCCAGATAAATTACTTGATTTGATGAACCATGAATAATAACCACTTCACATTTTAATAGCTGCAAAGGAAAAAGTGAATAGAAAATGGGAATAATTAATTATTATTGGCTAACGAAATTATATGTGAAATAGAAGAAATTATGATATCTTTTTGTCTCGTTTCTTTTCAAAATTTAATTAACTTTTAATGAGATAAGGGCCGTAGCATTTTTGCTATGAAACTTTTCTATTTTTTTCTCAAAGTGTCCAGTACGGATACATCATGTCTTTAATTAAACTTTAACATCGCTTGGGTTGTATAAACGACTAGTCTTTTCTCAATAAAAGTCTGTGGTCGTTTTTGCTGAAAAGTACATGTCCTTTACCGTAAGCTTTGGTGCCATTCATAAAAGACGATATGTCGGTTGCAGTTTTATTTCGTTGTCGTGGAACATAAAATTTTTTTTTTTCCTTTTTATTTTTTAATGGTATGCACTGCCACGCGTATGTGGCAAACCGTGCAGGCACACGTAGAACTTGGCTCCTAAAAGAAAAGAACGACATGTCGTTTGTCAAGTAAATTATGTATATTTGTAGAGTTTTTACATCTAATCCTTACAACGGACACGTTCTATGTCACCAAATTGTTAACAATAAATGGCTAGATTTACTCCCAAAAAAAAAAAATGCGCAGGAATAGAAATTGTGTTTGTATGTATGTATAAACTCAAGAATACATTAGACTTGACTTCTCTCTCTCTCTCTCTCTCAAACAACAAAAATTTGACAATTTGGATGAGCTTCTTAACTTAATTATCATAGCTCAACCATCCAAAACCAACATAGGAAATTGAAAGTTAAAACAATAGTTCTAACGGATAGTGAAAATAAGAGATCTTATAGTAAAAATTAAAAACTCTTTTTTTTTTTTAATACACCGATTAGCATGTCATACATTCACAATTCACTCCGTTTAAGATCATTGTATCCTCCTTTTGTTTTTCTCTTACATATTGTGTTGGTTCGGGTTCGAACATAAGTCCTTTTATTGTCAGAGATTACAATCCGTTCCATTTTTTTCCCTTCTTCTCCCATGTCTAATCTGATTACTTAATGAAAATCCCGGCATTTGTGGCTATATTTTGGTTTTGAGATCACTAACCTTAGGAAGAATTAAAAACAATGGATAATTATTTGATACCAATTTCCATTGCTCCATGATGTGACATAAAGTTTGTTTCAATTAAAAGTTAGATGTTCGGGTCAAAAAAACAAATTAAAATATAAAATATTGAACCAAAGTGTTACCTCCACACATTTTCCAATCTTTTCCTATTCTCTGTACTCTCAATGTGCCAAGAAAAATGAACAAGTTGGTATGAACTTAAAATAGAAAAACTTTGCATCTCATTAATCATTTAAAAAGCTTTCTCGGGTCAAAAGTAGATCACCTTAGATTGCATGGAATCTAAAACATTTTGGTCCTACCTGCAGAAGCTGATTCAAAGAGCAACATAATTAAATTGAACCAAACAATTAAATGTGTGTGTGTGTGTGTGTGTGTAGAGAGAGAGATACAGTGTGTGTGTTTGGATTGTGCCTATATAAGTGCTCAAACACTATCATAAGCAGCACCAAGCAACAACTAAGAGAGCCCCAAAAAACTTGGTTAAAAACCCTCTTGGTTGTCTTAGTTGCTTGCCAATCGCCGTGGCTTCACAGCATTGCTACAAACCCGCCAATGAGACCTGCCCGCAAAAAAGCCTTGACAGCTCTTTGTGGTTACAAACCAGACAACAAGAGCTCATACTATGCAGGCCAAGCAATGGCTAGCAACCAGACTTCTTAGTATGGCCAGTAAAAAGATCACAACATATCCAAATCCAGACTGACTACCATAGCCAAAACCAGAGTTACACTCCAAACCCCAACATGGCCAAAGCCCCAAATCAGTCATATGGCGGCTACCGCACTGACCACACCATGATCAAGACCCATAGCCCTCAGCGGGGAAACCTCCCTGCCGTGGAACGGCCCACAAATTGACAACCTACACTCACGGCCATGGCCAGATTGCGGGGCAGTATGCTGCTCATGGTACAATGGTTTGCCGTGGAAAGGCTAAGAAGATGAAGGAGAAAAAGGCTGATTGCAAGAAGAAGGAGAAGAGTCTGAGTAAGAAGAAATACGGGGATGGTAACAGGAGCTGCAGTGACGGCAACAGCAGCAACAGCGACAGTGATTAAAGATATCGATGAAAGAAGGCAAGTGTTCTTAACAATGGAATAAACTTGCACAAGAAAGCGGAAACTTCTATTGCCTCTTGACCCTCAATTTTGCCTTTTTCTTGCAGCACCTAAATGCTCATCTCTTTGCTTTTCTTTGTTCTTTTTGCTAGCAAATTAAATGCGCACTTCTAGTAAGCAAATTAAATGAAAGGACCAAGCATATGCAATATGGTAAATAAAGATGGAATACCATTTGACAAGCCTCAGAAAATGTGGCAAGTTCTATTTAAGAATAAACATCTCACATGTGTTCCCTCAGTAAGGCTAATTTACTGACAAGGAAGGTGCATTATTCTTCGAAATTTTATTGCAAAGCCTAGAAATATCTAATTGGTCTTCTTTTGGAATCTAACACACACACACACACACACATTGGAAATTTTAGAAATTGCGGGAAATAAAGGTTGCCGCAGATGAAAGGCATAATTATAAAACATCAATCTGGAACATCTTGAAACCAAGGACCAGTGACTTGAATCAATTGGTTTATGAGCAAGTCGAAAGTAATATATATATATATATATATATATATATATATATATTTAGAGTGCCTCCAATTGACTTGCACGGGACACGTCGCATAAAACCATACAAACCTCTTAGCCCAAGGTAGGTTGGCAAACCACCATTATACAACAAGACAGGTGCAACTTCTAGTACAAACATAACAATCTTAAGGTCTATACTTTACTGAGGTGACATAACCCTACATCAAAAAGCAAATTATAACCGATAGATCTTTAAGATGGAGCACGGACAGTTAGTATCACAGAAGGAATAGTCTCATGAAAAAAAACATATAAGCATGAGACAGCCCTTGAGTGCATTTCACCCGTCATCCTATTATATGAAGTGAAGGCATCAACTTTCTCCAAGATTCTTCGACAAAAAGGTTGCAATGGCCTGAACGGCAAGATCTTCCGCTTGATCTTGTGTTGACCCATTGGCTTGCAGGTGCTTCTTCCCAATCTTGAAGGAGTGATCACCACCATCAATCACATACAAATGACTTACAGATTTCATCTTCTTTCGAGTGGATTCCAGCTTATCCAATGGACAGAGCGCATCCTTGTTACCCTTCACAAATCATGTAGCATACAATTGAGCAAGAGAAGCATGGCAACAATAAACATGTTGACGCAATTTCCATGGATTTCATGCAATGAAATAAGATAAAACTAAAAGAAAATGAGAATTTGTGGAAGCATTTTGAAAAGAAACAACAACATGAAGAGTTGTGGCATAGTTTGTCCGTTGGTGATAGTTCTATATGTGTTTGTAAAATAAGTACCTGCACGAACATTATGGGAACAGTAAGTTGCAACAGAATCTCATCTCTCACTGCACCACCCATTCCCTGAAATTGATGGCAACTAATTAGTATAAAATTGATGACACTATTTAAGGATCTGATAATCTGATGGGCAAGCGACCATCCCCAAAAGTCTTTGACCCTTCCCAAGAGTTAAGAAGTGAAGGAAGGGCAAATTAGAAGACCATCACAGGAGAGTAAAATAGTTTCTTCCTAATTGCCCTATAAATTTAGTCATCTTCTTCAAAGACATATATTTTTCTATCAGCTGGCTTTTGTCTTTCACTCGCATGATTTGACAATTTATGCATATGATAAAGAAAAAGGTTACCCTCAAAAAATAAAGAAAAAGCTTGCAAAAGTAAAAGAAACGCCAGTTACCTCCAAATCGGGAATTTTTTAGATGCAGCAAAAACAATATTTAACTTATTTTAAATCCAAGAATATAAATACAGCCAAACCTTTAGGGGGTATCCCAAGCAAACTATGGCTGAAGCACAAATGTCTTCCTTGCACGCGACCATGCAGCTAACTCTACCACAATGAAAAGTTAAGTTCAAAAAAAAAAAAAAAAAAAAAAAAAGACCCAACAACAACACACACACGCACACACACACACACACCCCATTAAAGAGTATTAAACACCCCCATTTGTAGTTACATTGTACATGCTTCCGTGGTATTTAAAATGCAGCACATGCACCATCTAGCAGACTCCAGTACTAAAGATCGGCCTTCATGTTAACAAACTTTCCTTGTGGAGGAAAATGGAGGATAAAAGTTGATTCTTGTAAATTAACAACTCCTTCCATAAGTGACTCGTTGGAAAAATGTTCTTTCATTAATATATCACATCATAACAGAGAGAGAGAAACAAAATAATAGTCTCTCGTTTGCATACCAATGACAATGAGTGCTGATAAAAACGATTAGTATAAGAAACTACACAAGACTTACCTTGAGCCCATTGACTTCCCTGCCAAGATCAGTGGATGACCAGGGTACTTAGCAACAGCCTCCTTGACAACATCGGCATGAAAGTCAACTAATTTTTCTGCCTTTGGAGGCGCCCTCCGTTTCCCACCAGACATGTCTACATAGAGAAATTTTTTTGTTAAATTTAGCTCTTTTATTTGTTAATCTCCAAACAACCCAAAAAAAAAAAAAAAAGCCATTTCATTTTCCCTTCTTGTTGTAATGAAAATGAACTCACACGGGTAATCAAAGGTTACAACTTCGACAGCGTGCAGTGCTTTACCCATCATGTCTTTCCATCTGCATCAAAATCAAAGCTTTCAAGTTTCATTTGAATTTCTTAACAACCCAAATTCAAACCATTAGATCAACTCTTTAGGCCATTTTTCCCCTGCTTTAATAATATAACATAGACCCACTAAATTATATCGACTCTCCATCCAAAAAGCCATATATAATTTCAGAAAAAGCATTGAAAAATTCAATCTTTATAATGTTTTCAGGTAGACACACACACACACACCCCCACACGCACACACACCATGAAGAAGTTAACAACACCACACACACACACACACACACACACACAAACACACACCATGAAGAAGTTAACAACACTATATCTTAGTAAAGATGCAAACATAAAAGGCATGAATCGAAGAAAGAGAAAACGGACCTGATCATCCAGTCGGAAGAAGAGGGAGCACCAGCGCCATGGGCGAAGACGACCACAGGGGATAATTTCTCCGAGGTTGGAGATGGCGGAGCTGACGTGTCAGCTGCGACATCTTTGTTCTCGTTTCTTCGCCTGCGCTTCGGAGGAGGTGAAGCAGCCATTCCTATTCGGTTAATCAAGCAAAAGCCCTTAGAATTGGTTGTGAAATTTTCGCTTTTTATAATTCTGACTCTGATTCTCATCGAAGATTGAAACCCTAAACATGAAGCCATGGTGAATTTTCGCGCCAAATTATGGGAATTGGCAAAGCAAAGGTATTGGGCCAGACGGTTGTTCTTCAACTGGGCTGGGCTAGCAGGTTGGGCTTCAATAGGTAGCCCAATTTTAAAAAATTAGTCATTTTTAGCTCATTTTTTGATATTCATGTAGCTTATATTAATAATATTTTAGATAAATAACATAAGTAATTTATTTACAAGAATATTTAAATTATTTTTTATAATTAAATTTTGTAAATAAATTATTTGTTGTAAATATATTATTTATCTCAAATATTATTGAAATATGCATTTGTCATAAATATTTTCAAAAAAAAGCGCACGTAGAAACTAAACTAACATATTTATATAGTAGTAAATGATAAATTTATTAGCGATTGTAGAATAACTTAACGGTAATTACACACTTGATTTCACTTTAAGGTGTAGAATTCGAGTCTCACAGTCCTAAATTAAAAAATATATATTATATATAACTAATTTATTTATTTAATTTTATATAAATAGAGAGGAGTAACTAAAGCCTCACTTAAATTTATTATTAAAAAAATAAAGAAAATTGAAATCCAGCCGCAATGGCAAACAAAACAAAAAATAAACTAAAAAGAAACAACCCTCCGAATAAGGCAAACAAATCCAAAGTAAAATTGGATTAATCCATGCGTCTTAAAACCCTTTCCCTTTTGAACTCAAAGCTTATAAACAACTTTTTTCTTTTTTTATTTTCGGATCAATGATTATGTTTCTTCTCATATTATGGAGTTCCTCTGATTTATCTCAAGATCTTAAAATAATAATCTACACTTCTTTCTGAATTGGTGTATAATTATCAAGTTTTTCTCCTGACTTGTTGTTCCCATTGTTCGAAACCCTCTTACAATAACTTATTAAATAACTTATACATAATAATTTACTGCTATTCACTTAAAATATATTTAGAACACGTCATTTACTACAATTAAATATCGTGAAAAAGCTATTCATAACTTTTTTTTTTCCTCCCGTTAAGTAAGTAACTCAACATGATCTAGAAGGTACCAAAATGGTGGGGTCACTCTCCATTGGGAGGTGGAATATAGGAGCATCTATACTAGCAGTTTACCACATGATCAAGGTTCTCAAAATCTTGTCGGACGAAAACCAATTGTTTGGGATCTGCTGATCTGTCGCCATAACGTTTTAATCTTCTTGTTTAATTTGTTTCCCAAGTTAATTAAATATTTCCAGAAAACTGTGACAGATTTTAAGGACCCCATTATCCAATTTGAAGACATATACCACTGCCTATAACAGATGTGTAAAACGCATATATATATATATATATATATATATAGATATTCATATATGTATACATGTATACACACACATAAGATATAATGTAGAAAAGTAGGATTACATTGGGAGATGTCAAACAGGAAGGAATTTTCTATTTGCTTTGACCTTACTACGATTAGAGATAAGGTTGAGATGCCTAAAGGTTCTTTGATATTGAAAGCTGCTTTATTCTTTGTTCAAAGAAAATCGATTATTAAATATCGCCTTGTCGAGGTTCCTAAGGGCCAATCCCTATTTGCTTTATTCGTTTATTTTCTATTTGTTATATTTACTACTAATTCAATACAGTACTTCACATGGGCAAATTATTTGAGTACTAACAAATGAAAAGCTTACAATAAAATAATGACAAAATATTAGTACTTTTGACATATATTATCTACCTAAATTCGTTACTTAACTTTATACTTCTAGACATACAAAAGCTTACCTTTTTTTTTTATTAACTAACGTACCTTTTGATTAAAAATAATACAGGGTTGGACTTTAAAGAAGCTGTGGCAAGAGGGTTGGATCTGGTTTTGCCACTATATAATAATATAATAATTAAAGTAAAATGCCATGATATGAGGAACCCACTAATCGAGGCCAATATTGCTAGTTGCACCACAAATTTGATCATTTTCAACATTTTCTCTCTTGTTTCTTGGCCCTATAAAAGAGGGTGTTCCAATCTCATTTCTCTTCAACCAAATACAAGCCAAACCAACCAACAAAACTAAACAACACATATGTATTGTTTCAAAGGCATTGGTTGCTAACTCTCCCTCAAGGGCTTCTTAACTATTGCACTCCATGGAGCTTGATATCATATACAAAATCTCCAAGGCAACCATGGGACATGCCTTAAGAAGCCCGGCGGGGAGAGCCAGCAAGCTGTGCCTTGCTCATGCCCTGCATGCACTCGTACTTGTGCTCGTGTCGTACCATGTATCGGCCGATTTTTGGATCCCCACAAGGCATTTTTGGTTGTTCACTCTCCCTCAAAGACTTCCAGCAAGACCAGATCGGACCTGGCTGAGCCTGAAGTCTTTCGGGGGAGAGCGAACAAAATGTGTCTTGATCATCATCATCATCCCCACGAAATCAATGGATTCATTGAAAGGTAAATTAGAAGTACATATATAATACACTTGTTCACGAATGACTAAAGCAAATTATAATCTCCTTTTTATTATATCTTTCTTTCTTAGTGTTCTTTCTGAATTTAATGTTGCATACAGCCTCCATATTATGCATAAAGCAGAAACATGAAAATATTATATCTCATGATAAATAATTATATGTCTTTTGGAATCCTGTAACATAAACGTAAATAATAATGTACACGTAGTGCACGCATGTATAATCCACATATCTGCTAGCTACCTACAACCAAGAGACTAAGGACGTGGTACGGCTGATCGTTCTTCTTGACAAGGTCTTGCAGTCAAATCAATATATCATCAGATGATCATCGGAGTGAAGGTGAAGGTGCATCCTATATATTATGGGGCGCCTATGGGGAATTAGACGACATGAAAGACTTGATGAACAAGTTCGCAAATATATGTTTCTGTTGTTTTTCCTTTTTGGTATTATATTCTAGTTATATAATTAATGACATTTACAAGAACTTAGGTGATAATGATCTAAATCAGCATGACCTCTTCCTTTGTAACTCTGAGACAAATAAAGGTCACCTTTCAATTGAAAGCAGTACTTTGTTAGCTATCCAAAGGAGATCAAACCTAACTGATGCAATCTGAAAGAACGAATTGGATACTTCCTTAAAATCGAATTTCATCGTAATATATTTTAACGTTCGCTAACAAGATTGCGTCCTCCACGATTCCCAGCACGTACATTATTCAAATCAAGATCCCTGTGAGAATTATCTTTCGTTGTAAGACATTCATGAAATTGAAGCGCCTAGTATTTCAACTGTAAGTGGACGTTCGTTGCATGGTAACCCTATGTTTTTTTTTTTTTTTTGCCGGTATTTCAACTAAACAATTATTATGTTTTTGAAAAATCAACCAACTTTAATTTAAAAATTTCATCTCCAGTTTACTTACCAATCGGACGCTTAGTCTATCCACCATGCCCTTTTCATACATATATTGACTTAATTCTATATATATAAACAGGGATATATATAAATAGGGATGAACATGGGAATTTTTAAAATTGCAGTTGCCAAATTATTATCCTAATGGCTGACACGTGTCATGCAAATAAGTCGAGTTCCAAACCTGCCGCCAAAATTGTTCACCATCCACTATAATTAAACACCATAATAGTCTAATCACTTAGTAGCTAGCCCGGGACGAATTCAACATTCAGTGGATTATTGGTCATAGATCATGATGAGTTCCATTGGAAACGCTAATCGGTTTATCTTGGAAGGAATGGGGCAGTTTGGGTTGTTGACAGGGCATTGAAATCTTCGGCACCTTGTCCCAAAAAAGACCAATTTGGCATAATTCAAGTAGGATACCGTGAAAATCGGGAGTGGCTATGGGTTCCAGGTAATACCCATGACAGGAAAGACGCGGTAGTGGTTAATAGTGATGGAGCCACAAGTGTTTTTCAGGAGGGGTAATGGGGTATTACTCAAACTAAATTTTAAACTAAAAAAATATTTGACTTTATATTCTTCTGTTCTTATTATGTAAATTTTGTAATCTAATTTAATCAACTTTGAAAAGCTCAAGATATGAATTTAAATAGTAGTGTAATTGACTTTTTGTTTATTTGAACTTTTAAATGTAAAACAATATATATTCATAAGTCAAATCTTGGGACATAATTGAAAATTTTTTTTTTTAAATTAAGTAAATTTTGTAATTGTAAAATTTCAAAGGGACAAATTAGTGATTTAATTGAAACAAATTAATATAATGGGGGTATAAAAACAAAGGAGCCAACTAGGCAGGGGGAGCTCAACCCTTCCCCCGCACCCCCCCCCCCCACGAGCCTAATGTAACTTCGTCACTGACAATTAAGGGAATTTAAAGAGTGGCGAATAAAGCAGAGTTAATAACGACCACAACATGGGAAGTTATTCGAATGCTTTTTATTTTTTATTTAATTTTTTTGTAAAGCAAAGAAATAAAAAAATGAATGAAAGAAATATAAAGTAGGACGCACTCCAGAAGGGGCAGAATCACTTTTGTACCCACATAACCGTACTCTGTACTTTCTTTTTGAGAACAGTGAAACAATTAACCCCAGCTCCAAAGCGGACTACCCTTCAAATAGAACGGGAACCTCTATAAATTTTTGGTCTTCTTCACTTTTTATGCAATTGTGATTCATTATTTTTACTGCAGTAGATTAGGTCAACAACACACATTTCGACTCCAATTTTGTTTGGCGGATTTTCACAATCAACACGGGTGAATTTGAGTTGATGTGGTTTTATCTCAAGTATTGTTAGCGTTGATAATTATTCGACATTTCTAGAATCAAAGCTTTATGTTGATGCTTAATTTTCTGATATTTGTAAGCGAATCAACTGATCAATATATAATCTATTCTACCAGTACTCTGGGTGAATCAATGAACTCTAACAAGATTTTTTTTTTTTTTTTTGTGTCGTTTCTTTCTCGCGTACACTTCCCTCGCTTGTTACTGCATCGCAAAAGTTGTCCGTAATGTGATTGTAACAAAGAATTTTAGTTATGTATTACATTCCATCGAGAGAACATCACTAAGTCATCTTCTTCTTCTCCAGTGTGCTCCACTTGTGCATTCGCACTTCCATTGCCACTTGTTTAGATCTTGGTTATAACAATGAATTTGTAAACAACAAACAAGACCTAGTTTAATTTCTTGTAAACGACAGGAACATACAAATGACAATAATTTATAGTAGAGTTTGTCTTGGTACAGAACTTTAAAACGAAAATAAAAATCACAGCATAATAAACCAAAAAAAATCCTAGAAATGATCATGTGGCGTATAAACGGCAGTAACTTGTAACTTACTACACAAAATTATTGTCAAATACAAAAGTTGGACTTTTGAGAACGGCAATACAATTATACTAAGATATAAAAATTTACAAAAGAAGTACAATAATATATACTTATATAGAAACGATATATGAAATACGACAAAATATTAAAACACGACAGTAACATTAAAATGGCACCAATAGTATTAAACGTTTGAAAAAAAAATAAAAAATAAAAAAAGACATAATATATCAGAGGTTACTGGTTAAACAACAAATAAACGAAAGAGACTTAATTATGAAAATGGTGGTATGTGTTGATACTATTAAGAAAGTGACAAATAACTATGAAAAGGATGGTATGTGCCGGTACTAAATTAGAAAACGACAATATATGTCCAAACGGCAACAACATCTTAACGACTCCAAATTCTTAAACGACAAACAAAAACAAACAACTCCCATAAACGACAGTTAATAGTAAGTGTGCCTTGTGATTGGGAACTTAAAACAATCGGGGCAAAGTACACTAAAATCTGCCCAAAACCCATTTCCTATCTATATGTTTTCCACTCTTGCCCGTATATGGTTCGCCTCAAATACTCCAAATTCTCGTTTGGCATCGTGTTTTAAACATAGTTTTCAAACTTTTAATTTCTACAATATTTTCTCTCATAAAAATTTAGAATTACTGTTTAAAACATTGATTTAAACTTATGATCCAAACGGAGCACAAAAGTTCTATCGTAAATTTAGGATACGATTCTCATGGTCAACTCCGAGAGGGAAAATAATATATAAAAAATTATAGATTGGGGTAATACCTCTGAGTCCATTCATTTAATAGAATCAGATAATCTCCTTTACCATCTATTGATGATCCCTTCAACTCATTTATAGACAGAGGATGGGAACGAGACCAAACCAATAATCTCTTTCTTTTAATCTATCCAAAAAAAAAAATCCGAGTGGGAATATTGGAGCATCCACTTGCCGGGGGAGGTTAGGTCGGGGACATATGCCCCCTAGGTTTGTTATTCACTAAGGTCTGTTTTTTAAAATGCCCCCATAAAATTAAAATGTTTTATAATTTCTTCCTTATTTGTCCCCTGATATTGTTTTAATTATGATATTAAGGGATTTATAGTTATATAATTTTTTTTTAAAGAATTTTGTTAACAAAAAGCTGAAGTTTTAAAAATTAAATTAAAAACCCTTTTTTTGTTTTATAAAATGGTTAATCAACTATCTTAAATGGTCAATCAGTTATTAATCATATAATAGTCAATTAATTATTGATTATAAGTCAATCACTGATTATACTGTAACATAAATCATTAAATTTCATAGTCAATCACTAAATTTTATAGTGAATCACTGATTGACAAAATCTGAAAAGTGATAAACGGTCATTTTCCTTTTAAAAAAATAGTCATCTATTAGATTATGTAACTAAAAAAGACCATTGAGCCTGATTTTCTTATTTATATTAAGAAAAACTCAATTACACCCGAAGTTTTGGTTTTTAGATGCATATATTTCAAAGTTAAAATTAGAAATGATGAAAAAAATTAACAATAATACTATCTAAATTCACAATACTCTAAACTTTAAGTTTTGAATTAAACTCTATTATAAACCAATTTCGTTTACGACCTCCTGAAAATAATTTTGACTTCTTGGTTGGGACCTTCTACTTTGAGTTTTTCACATAATAGTCCTCAACTTTATCCGGTGAATACATTATTCGATCCCCCTTGTTTTCTCGCACAAGTTAAATGTAACGCGAAAACTGGACAGGTTTTATATAAGGAACCCATTATCCAATTTGAAGATATTCCGTTGGCTAAGGGAGATAAATATACACACACACACACATATGACATGTATAAAAGCATATAATAATGAACGAGATAGAAAAGTAGGATTGGAGAGGAGAATGTCAAGCAGCAAAGAATTTTTCTAGTTGCTTTGACTTTGAGGCGATATTGCAATTCGAGCGATAAGGTTGAGACCCCTTTAGTCCTTTCCTATTTTTGTTATTACCTGCTTTATTCTCTGCTTAAAAGAAAATAATAATCGCCTCGTCGATGTTCTCAAGGGCCAACTCTCCTTTTTTTCTTTTTTTTTTTTTTTTACCTTTTATGGCTGTAGCCATCGTATGGATTTACTAATTAAGCATACAACAAAATTTTTCCAGTTGAAAATGAAAGTCTTGCATGTTTAATTTTAAGTATATATTGTCGTATTATAATAACAATCACCATTATTTTTTTACTAGTATTTTTTTATTGTTATTATTTTGTGTGTACTGGTTTGATGAAAATTATAAGAAGTAGTTTCAAGATTTTTGATAGCTAGGTTGATGATAAAATGTTTTTGTAAATTGTTATGATATTGATTTGGACTTCGAAGGTGTGGAAGATCAGGGTTGGATCTGATTTCGCCACTAATTTTGTCAAGTGTCAAGATATTGGGACCCCACCAATTAATGAGGTCAATTCTAAGATATTGCAAGCTAGTTGCACAACACATTTTGATCGTTATTACTACAGTTTCTCTCCTCTTATTTCTTGGCCTATAAAAGAGGGTCCTCCAACCTCATTCCTCTTCAACGAACAAGCAAAAACCAATAAACAACAAGCTCAGATACATATACATATATATGTATGTATATATGTATATATGTATAGTAAAAACATCCAAAATATCTTCATTGAATCAAGGCATTGGTTGCTGAACTCTCCCTCAAGGGCTTCTGAACTATTGGATTCCATGTACTCATCACAAATTCCCTTGGGGAACAACACAACATGGGACATGGTTTTAGAGGCCCGGCGAGGGAGAGTACCAACAAATTGTGCCTTGTGCATCTATCGTACATGGCTTGTTTTGGAGCCCCCAAAGCATTTTATTTGCTCACTCTCCCTCAAGGGCTTCTGGCGATAACCGGAGACGGTTAGCTCGAAGCCCTTAGGGTAGGGTGGACAAAATCTGTCTTGATCTTCGTCGACGTCGTCAGTCAGCACTTAATCATTGGAGATGCGACAGGTGCCTGAGCATGACTCAGGTAACCTATCAGAAGTCCTACTTAACGCGACATTTGAAGGTCATTGATCGTACGTCAGGTAATTAATCGGGGTTTATAAATCTTTCAGTATGCATGGTAGTTCAAACATATATATGTACATCATAAAATTTTTAGATTTTTTTTTTCTCAAATAGAGATAATTTTAAGTTTATGTGGGGTTACGGTTTATTATAATATTTTTTAAATAGAGCACAATTCAAATTTTAGAGAAAATTAGATTTAAAAATATCACGTGAATGTGGCTCTGCCACTTCATACACACACACATATACATATATATGTAACATCCAGGTAATGATGCTTAAAACTATTTTGCGCCGCCAGTTGCTTAATATTCCACCATTTGTGGAATATATAAAAAAGATGCATATATATATAGAGGGTTATTAAAAAATCATATTGTTTTTTTTGAGTGACACTAGTTAGGTGTTCACTCGGACATAAAAACAGAAATAAATCAAATTCATGATCAACCCATCGAGTTGAATCCTGATTACTCACACCACGTGGATCTCATAAGAGCCCCATCTTTTTTGTGAGGTATCAAGATTCAACCTTGTCAATCGCTCTTTGACAAGACACACTGATTGATCTGATGCACAGCTAGAATTTTCAGCCGTACGTACGGAAATTCATTGAATGGTGAACTACATATAATTGCAGGGTTTTGATCCACCAAGTAAAACGAAAGGTGAAAGTGAAAAACAGTAGTGCGCAGTACTGGGAACAGAGAGAGTAAAAAAAAAAACAAAAACAAAAACAAAAAACATTATTGAGCTAGACGACCGACAATAATGTGATTCCTTCTTTTTGAAATTGGAAGCTTGGAACCACTGTCTAGATATAACTATGAAATGTTCCAAAACAGTGTGTGTGTGTGTGTGTGTGTGTGTGTGTGTGTGTATTAGTGTCCCTCACGTTTCACAAATTTATTGAATAGGAATCTCGAGCTCGCTTTGTTTTCCTTTACCATTTTGTCACCTTATCGTTTGTGCATGTGTTCGTGGGGTCAATCATGGAGGGTACTAATGGAATTTCACGTGTTATTTAGGACCACACGAAATAGAAGTTGTAATCTTATACGAATAAACGGGGCCCAACAATTGGAAACGATCACATGAACAATCTAATTTCCCCACCAAGTCTTTAGAAGGAAAAAAAAAAAAAAGTTTTAAGGAACATTCTATTTTTGCATTATTGGTATGTTTAGTCGTTTGATTAATCTTTCAACGGTTTAAGTTACGGAACAGTTCTATTTTTGCACCGTGGATACTTTGTAAATTACACTACAAAAAAATAAATACAAACGATTAAAAGACAATTCCGACCGGTGATGTAAAATATGAGTCCACCAAATAGGTAATAAGTACTACTTGTGTATATATATACCACAAATTATAAGAATTTTATGCAGTCTACTTCATTGCATTCAAATATTGTCTTGCTATTACAAAGCAGGACTAAATTGTCTACTTTACTAAGTATAATGAGCTTAATATTTAGCAAGGGCTCCCAAATATTTCTATGAATATATATATATATATATATAAATATCTGTTTGTAAGTTTGTATTTATACATACATACATGTCAGCAATAGAAAGAAGCTGCCAAGAAATTCCTAACACAAACAACATGCGCAGGGGTAAACAAGAAAAATAAAGAATAAAGTTGAAAGAGATGCAGGTTCTTCATTCAACTGAGATCAGAAAGACGGATATTTTTTAACATCTCTCTAGCTTGTTCTATCGCTGAGAATCTATATTGTATGTATGTGTGTGTGTGTGTGTGTGTGTGTGTTTAAGCTCTAGAAAAGTAACTACTTAAAAAAAGAAACGAGACAAGATAAAAGATGGAAACATACCAACTCAGAGTACAGAAGATTGAAACCACTTCATCTGGGACGAGACTACTATATAAAATATACATATATATATATATATATGTATGTACATGTGCATTTATATTGAGAGCCTAATAGTGGAACAGCCAGATCAACAGTACCGGAGTGATATTTTCATATTTTAGGTCAGAGAGAGAGAGAGAGTCAAATATTCCAAACTTGGTGAGATTATAATTCTAAATAAAACATCGCGACAATAACTTGTTCGGTTCCAATATTACAATATATATTTGTTTTAAAGGTAAAATATCACTGGCATATTTACCATTAAAGGTAAATATTGATGAATAATAAGTAGGCAATACTACTGCTTAAATACCACCATGGGAAAACAGCAAGTTGTTCTTCTCTGCAACATATATTAAGCAAGTTCTTGATTCTTCTCCACCAACCTCACTCCATTGGCAGATCTAAGCTGCGTGGCCTGATAAAATAACAAAATCACATCAAAAACTATATATATGTACGTATACATACATATAAACATATATATATAAAGGAATGCCTATATATATATATATGTATATATTGTACAAGATAAAATCATCATCACCTGTTCATCAGAAATCTCAACAGAAAAGCCATCAACAATGATCAGAGACAATGTCTTGGTATAGCTGCCGGGCTCGAGTGTGGTTGCCAGTACCTCGTCATGTTTCCGACTCAGGTATGAATCGAGCTCATTTGTATCTTTCTTTGACCTGCAATATAAATTATAAATGCTGTGAAATTATCATAATTTCATCAAGTAGATTGCCGGATCATATATATATGTACGTATATATATAGCAATATATATAGCAACATGAAAAAGTCTAGCAAATCAATGACAATAAGATACACACACACACACAAAAATATATATCAAGTGGTGTTTGTTGTGTGTGTGTGTTAAATTACTGACTTATCAGCTCGAAGACGCTCGTATTCGGGATCATAGTTCATGAAGACAAAGTATGACTCTTTTTTTGTACTTTCCATTAAATTTCAAATCTCTCTCTCTCTCTCTCGCTCTCTTTTTCCTTAGTATAGACCAGCCAAAGTCTTGCTAATATACAGTATTCGCTTATGGTGCAGGACCTGATGATGGTTATATGTGTGTGTGTGTGTGTGTATTTATAAACGTGGAAAAGGAAAGTGCTTGAATAAGTGATCTTCTCAAAAGGTCACCTATTTTTCTGTCTCTGTAAAGGAGTACTGTAACATTCTGGACCACACTAGTATTAATTATTGAGAACGATGAATATTGTACTTGAATGTGGACAAAAATAATAGTAGTGGTTTACACTTGTAAATTTTTATGACGTAATAAAACTTATTATATCTAAGAAATGTAAGTTTGTTTTATCTATAGTTCTATTATTTTAGACATTGTACCAACTTTTAATAGTTTGATTAATGATAAGAAATATATCTAACATGTTGTAAATTTTTAATTTAGATATTGATATATTATACTGACAAAAAATTAATCTGAAATAACAGTATTTACTGATGTTATTAAAATATAGTTTAACCATATGCGTATCATTCATTATTGTTTGTCATCAAAATTAAAAAGCAAAATGTAACCAGCCACACGCTTTTTGGTTACAAAAGTCAACGTTATCAATATTTATAAATATCAGTCAATTTTGTTGTTGACCAAGTATATTATATTAAACCATGGCCAAGGGAGAGGTACCTTATCACCTAAGCCTAGATTATAATATAAAGGGATGTAAGGCCAAATTATTAGGATATATATATAGATATATATATAGATGATTATTCACACGCACTTAGTCAAAGATTACTAGTAAGCCACCACTTTATTATTATATAAATCAAAGCCAAAGATGCAACTTAGAAACCATATGCTAAAAAATTTTGAATTGTTTTGAAGTGAACACATGGGTACCAGTCGGCTGCACATAATCCCATGCATGATTCCATCTTGACTAAGTCATATTGCCCTTGATTTTCAGTATGTGTGTATTTAATATTTATATATCTACGTCCATGTGTGTGCGTGTTTTGCTATACATATAACTAAGAGAGAAAAAATAAAGCAAAACCAAAAATAAGAAAATAAAACGACTCAAGAGAAAGGATTTTTTCATTTTAAAACTTTTCTTACTATGAGTACTAATTAATAAACCTTTATTGATTAGATGTTTTACTTTATTTTTTCTTTAAAATATCTAGATCCGCTAACTTTTCTTATGAACTTTTTACAACAATTTGTCAATTGAATTAGAAACTCTGACCCTGAAATACTCCATCTTTTTTCTAATGGTTACATTTTTCTTGCTTCGTTTCTTCCTATTAACCAGAAGCAACAATGTTCCTCTCACTACGCAAGCATTAATGATAGATATCTAACGTTTAAAACGAAGATTAACGACAATTAATTATACGAGTTTGACATGAAATTTGCGGGATTTGATTGAACCGGCTTGTTACTAATAATGTGTTGATAATCCAGCTTTGAGTTATGTTGATAAGTGATGATCTTTCAGATCTTTAATCTCTCGAGATTAAGGACTTTATTTCCTACTTTGCAAATCTATATTATCCTGATTTGAGACTTCAAGAGATTCAATAACACAATAAAAATATGCCGTACGGAGAATTTTTAAAAAATAAATTAAAAAACAAATTTGTCCAATGGGAATGCGTAGTAGTTGCTGCCCTTAGATGTGAAATGCAGTGTGGTTCTATCTTGTTTCGTCAAATGGGAATGAATTATTTTACAATCTGGATCATCTGGGGTAGGTTTGAACAGTGCGTATGTACTCAGAAACACAAAGGCAAATTGGCAGCAGAGACACGTGTCATGAACTAACTCCACGTGAGATCTTCATCTTTTTCATTGGAATGGGTCTTCAGATCATGAGACGTAAGTGCGCACATAGGATTAGGAATCTTCCTCTCTCTCTCTTTTTTAACGATTGGACCAAATATATATATATATATATATATATATATATATCATTGTTTATTTTGGTTTTTCCTGAAAAACTAGAAATCCAGAAAACTTAGGACAATCACATTACCATATCATTTTTTAAATTGAATATTAATTGAATAAAGGAAAACTAGTTTTAAATTGAAGAAAATATCCAGATCGATCAGTTATCATAAATCCAATCACAATAATCATTTAACATGAGAACATCACATTCGATGATTATTATAGAACTACTTATATAATTTATATATATATATATATATATATATCTCTCTCTCTCTCTGGAATCCCCGTATGTAACGAAAAAAACCTCATGAAATTTGTAAATATTCTTTTAGCTATACTCTTTACCACGTTAACAAGTAGCTGTTCCGAACGATAAAAATATGCCATATGCCGAGTCACCAATTAATATTTAACCGATATTTAGTGAGCACATAGTTATAGGTTTCACCATAAAATGTTTTCTTGTGATTATGCTTCACCTAGTATTAACATAAAATATTTTACTTATAGATCACGATCAAAAGAGCAGCAATAGATATAACATAAAAGAAAAATTCAAGTTGGAAATCTCAAATCATTCAAGACAATTAAAAAAAAAATTTTTTTTACATGACTAAACAAACTTTTTTTTATCCAAAAAAAAAAAAAAAAAGTTTTTAGTGATGCCATCTTCTTCCCTTGATCATTTCTTTGATAAGAGTAAAAAGGACTCAACTCAGTTTTATTGAAAAACTATTGGTTTTATTTACTTTCATGACCGACATAAACAATTCAGTAATTGGTCTAGAATTCTTTTAATAAATATCAAACTTTAAAACAATCATTCGATCAAAAAGCTCAAATATAGTTCTCATTTACAACATGAAACTTTAGTTACGAATTCTTTAAAAAAAAAAAAAAAAAAAAAAAAAAGTTTCCTATTGCCCGAAAAAGACATATATTCGTTCCACTACTATACAAATATCTAATATATCTGATTGCATATAAGCTAGCAAGCAGTGACAAAGTGAAGACTGAGAGGGATCAGTGGAGAGTGGGAGACAGCAGTTGGAGCCAACGCACGTGAGATCAAGATCAAAATCATCATCTCATGACACCCCTCCGGCCCCCACCAGACCTGAAACCGCACTATAATTTAGCTCTGTATATATATATATATATATGTTTGTCATATATATAATTGGCTGCACCCTCTGATTAGTTACTCACAATATTCAGATAATCCTATTGGCCAGGTGTCAAAACATTAGAATTAAAGCGAAAGGAGGGACCTCCAGGACCCTTCATTTATATGTAGAGGAGATTCCTTAGACAGAAAACAGAAAGATAAGGTCCTGGGTTCTCAGATTTCTTTTATTTCCCTGGCATAACAAAGCGGTGTTGTATTGTGTAAGAAATATATAAAAATATTCTTGGTTTATTTCTTAACGGTTTAAGTTTCTATGATGGATCAATAAATAGAATAATCAATCACATCAGAGTAAAAATACCACAAATTCACATTCTTATAATTTTTATATCATTAAATTAAATATCTGAGTTTGAAAGATTTGCATTAACAAATTACAAAATGAGAAGGATAAATTATTAAGAACCAAAAAGTTTAAAGGGTAAAAATATCACGAATTCACATTCTTGTAATTTTTATATCATTAAATTAAATAAAGATTTGCATTAACAATTTACAAAATGAGAAAGGATAAATTATTAAGAACCAAAAAGTTTAAAGGGTAACAGTGTATATATGTTTTTGACAAAAGAAAAGTGGTAAGGGAAAGGATTTCAAAATGTAAGCAAACTAATTTTAATATTTATTGTTTTTTATGTATTTGTTTGATTTTCCATTAATGAGGCTGGATTATGATTTAAAAAAAAAAGATAAATTTAAATACAGACTTTAATTTCTCGTCTCCGTTTATTTAAAATATATAAATATATTTTGGTCTTTCTATTTCTGTTGAGTTTTCTAGTTAACATATGCGTTTACCTTTACCTGTTGTTCAGTCTACATGCGAGAGAAAAAAAAAAATTGATGAGAATCTAAACCTCTGTTTGATCCACCAATTTAAGTTGAAAATTTTAAGTTTCAATAGTAATTTTTATTGATTTTTTGAAAAATATAAAAAAAATTTAAAAAAAAAAATTAAAAAATTTTAAAAAATTAAAATAAAAATTAAGATGAAAATTTTGAATTAGAACAGTGAATCAAACATTGGTTAAATTATGATCAAAGTAATATTAACAAGCTTAAGTTATGAAATGAGTCGTACTCTGACAGTTGTGCCTATGGAGCTGGCTAGCTCTGTGGATTTGAAAGTGGAAAATGGCTAAAAGTATGCAAGAGAGAGAGAAACGACAGAGAGTCCCGTGCGTTCGCTATACTGAGGTACTGATTGGCTGTCAAGTGGTGGTCCTCTCTCTCTCTCTCTTTCTCTCTCCTCTGAGTAATGTACTGCTAAACTTTCTTGGTTCTGGTCCAACACCCCCCAACGTGAGGGACCCAATATTTACCCAATAGTCACCTTTTCAGATTCTTTTTCAGTCATTTCTTGTTTCTGCATGGCACTCACTTTTGGGACTGAAGACCACGACAATTTTTAAAATGATCAGGTCGTCTATATTCCTGCTGGATAAATAGGGCAAGTCCACTTTAATTAGGGAAAACTACTTAACATTTTACGGTAAATTTGGATTTCGATCCCTAATTCAAAATTTTTATATTAATTTTTTTTTTTTTTAAAACTTAATAAAAATTATAACTAATTTTTAAAAATTAAATAATTTCAATTTGAAAATTTTATCTCCAACCAGCAAATCAAATAAAAACTTAATTAATGACTAGATTTATCTATAACACAGTATTTCTGGGACGTTTGATTTCAAACATGCAATTCAATTCTTTTACATATTTTCTTTCATAAAAAAATATGAATTTTCTTTTCAAATTTTTGAACCCAACGTTACTTATGTTAAAAATAAAAAAAAATTCTAAACCAACAATAGGTTAAAAACCCAAGGTTGTGACTTTTTTTTTTTAATAATTTTTTTGCTTGGAAATTAACCGGCCTTTATTTAGCAAGCTCGAAGAGCAAAAGGGCATCTACAAAGAGGGAAGGCTAAAACTCTGAAAAGTTAGCCCAAGCACACGAGCATCTGTGAGAAATTCCATTATAAGTCCAAGCATAACTGAACTATGGTTGGTTAGCCGTCCTCATTTTCCTCCACGTGAAGATCCCGATTCCTAACCAACCATTAATTTCTCTTCTTTTTTATTATAGTTCTATCCAAATTATAGTGGATTAGTTATCTACTAATTTTATTTATATATATATCACTTTTCTAATAATTTATCATAATGGTAGGTTCTTGCTAAGGAAATGAGACCTTTTAAAAAAAATTAATGTGACAATAATCAATAAGTGCACTAAGATATCCAATTAAATCAATATATCTTTACCACTTTAATTTGTAATTATCTACCTATTTCTCATGAAATTAATAATTAAAAAATAGAATAAATTTCTATTAGGGAAAAAAAAAAACCACTTCAAAAGAGGAGCTACCATCTTATAGGATCTATGCACAAATCAGATGCCTAAAACCCTTTGTTTAAAAATAATTTTAAAAAAAAGGAAAAATCTGACAAAGGAAAAAAAAATGTACATGATTCAGGACAAATTAAACGTCTCAAACACAAGAGGGAGATCTATTAAAAAGCAAAGGAAATGAGACTTAACAGGACTTATTACAAGTACATAATTTCTTTGGAGAAAAAAAAAAAAATACTACTTAATAATTTGGTGTGGATTCATTGATATGACTGACTTCTCATACAAGTATGAACAGTTTTAGGGTCCGTTTAATACTTGAGTTTAACTCCAATTAAATTGTATTTTTTTTATCTTTTTCTGAAAAAATTTTTATCTTTTCTAAAAAATCAATAAAAATTATTATTAAAACTTAAAAATCTTAATTCAAACTCATTTATCAAACACCCCTTAAAAAATTAAAAAAAAAAAAAGGAAAAGGAAACATGATACTTGAATTAGGTGCAGTTGATGTGATACAAAAGAAGTGTGGAATCAAAGATAACTATGTGTACCTTTCATGTCTAATCCCAATAAACTAGAAAAGCATTGAATAGTCAACCCTACTATTAAGGGGGTGTTTGGTGTGTTAGTTTGAGTTGAAATATTTTAGTTGTAATAGTAAATTTTTTTGAATTTTCAGAAAAGACAAAAAACTTTTTGAGAAAAAGACAAAAACTTTTTAAGAAAAAGACAAAAAAAAGTTTGAAATGAGATGAAAATGGATAGTTTGCCATCCACCCCCTAAGCCGAAGCAGAGTTTCTTGTACAAATTTATTTTGTACGAAACAGATGAACAATTTCTAAAATAATAACAATTTATTATTATCATTATTATTTACCTGAATGGATAGGAGGAACTAAATCTCCCACTTAAATTTATTAAAAAGAAAGAGGAAAAAAAATAAAGGAAAATTCATAGTCCAATCTCATTGACAGATAAAACAAAAAGTAAACTCTAAAAAGAAACAACCCTCTAGAAAAGGATTGCAAACCTAGCTTATCGAAAGCTTATTTCTTCTATAAATCTTGAAACTTTTTTCCTTTCGAACATGAAATATATAGGCTTTTTATTTTTTATTTTTTTTCCAAGAATCAATGAATGATGATGATGGTGTGATCATGTCATACTTGAACATTTATTTGTATCCACTCAAAATAAATATTACACACCCATATACATACAGGATAATGAGCATTATTTTCCTCGTATACATATGAACATTATTTCGCATGCCATTCTTGAACATTTATTTATGTCCACTTAAAATAAATACTACACGTCCATATACATACAGGATAATGAGCATTATTTCCTCGTATACATATGAACAATATTTTTTACCAAATACTTGAACGTCGAACACCAACACATATGCATACATACATATATATATATATATATGTATGTATATACATAAATGATCTCACCTTATGCAACATTGTTACAGACATCTCCAAGATGCAACAATATCTGTTCAATCGTGGGCCTGGCCTCAGGCTGTTTGTTTGTACAAGCCAGGGCAAGGTTTAATACTTGCCATGCTTGCTTCTTCTCTTTTTCTTCCTTCATTGAAAATTCAAAAAACTCGATTTCACCCGCCTTCACGCCTCTCTTAATCTCATTAACTAAATTTGTCATGAACAAAGTTGTCCCGTCCGGTCCTCCTAGTATGTCTAAAATTATCACACCAAAGTTGAAGACGTCACATTTCTGGCAAAGAACATTGGTGTAGTAAGCATCTGTCGGGGACACCGACCTCCGTTGCCACGTGTTGAGAACCTCCACTCTCTCCGCAATCTGAGCTATGCCGTAGTCCGACAAGCAGGCGGAGAAATCGGTGTTTATCATGACGTTGGAGGCCTTAATGTTGCCATGCACGTTCATTTGCATGTTCTTCTCTTGCGCCGGCAATATTGCATGGATGAACGCAATTGCTCGCGCAATGTGGAGAACTATTGTCAGCCTTTGGTTCCAGCACAGGGCTGTGTGACCATGTTTCCTACTACCTTAACCAAATCAAAGAAAATTAAATTAGCTTTAATTTATTAATTCTTAGGAAGATATCGATCTTCTTTAGAAGCTGGTTAATTATTCTTATTAATTATAATATGGAAATACGAAAAGTTTCGTGATTCTATTGAATTTGCATAGTTCATTTTGTTAGTCACATTATAATAATAGAGAATATTTTATAATATGCAATAGTGATGTGAGATATTGACCGACAGAGAATGAAATATTAAAAAAATGTTAGATGATTTCAGTGCTGAAATTGGCCACACATGCAAAGCAATATTGACGGTGATACCTCCAATAAAAACTTAAAAACCGTCAAAAGACAAGAATAAATATAGTGAGATGAATCAAAATGTTGAACTCTTTGCTATTTAATTTCAACACTTTCGCAACTTTATGATAATTGATTAAAAACAAATCATTGATGTGGAAACTCATACATGAACTGTTTGCTAAAATTGATTGCAAAACAATACTATACTAAAGGAGTTTTGATTATCTGTTGTCTCATTTTTGTGCTTACAGGTCGTCCTTCAATACTTGTTCGTCATGTTATCTAAATGCAATCACATAGAGAACAACTAATTAACTACTAAGAAACAGATTGACCATCCTCCAAATTACAAAAAACTTCTATATTTTTTGTTTCGAGTTTGGTCTAG
The DNA here is from genome assembly GCA_025413485.1 of Ficus microcarpa. NCBI lineage: Eukaryota > Viridiplantae > Streptophyta > Magnoliopsida > Rosales > Moraceae > Ficus > Ficus microcarpa. The sequence continues at coordinate 20,345,300 of CM046386.1, read as the reverse complement.
CTTATCATCTTTTTTCAGGAGCTAATTTATTTCAATTTGATTGCTTAGCCTGATCTTTTATAGATGAAAGCTATGTTGGTTGGAGAAATCTCCTCTGATCAAAGAAAGTATTATTGTACCCAACACTTTTTTATTAAAATAACAGATTTCATGTCTAAAATACTGAGAACACGTAACAGTTAAACAAGATGTCAGAATTTAAGTAAAATGACAGACAATAGAGTGGGAATATGGAACAGCGGATTTAAACGGATAATCCTAAAGGGTGATAGACAGACTAAGCATGCATTTGTCAACCTATATAAACACATATATACTTGAAAGATACCAGCAAGCAAGTCAGCGAGGCTGCCCATAGGGTAATAATCACAAAGAAAAAACTTGATCCTCTTAGCATAAAGATAAGCCGTGACGGGCACAAGATTCTTGGAGTTGACAATTGCCTGAGTAAACCGCTCAATTCTCTTCCCAAACTCACTCTTCCCAACGCTTAGTTTCCTAAACCTCTTCAACACATAAATCTTCCCTCCCGAAAGCACCACCTTCTCAGTCATCCCTAGCTGGCTTTGGTCCCCCAAAACCCCTACCGAAGCCCTCAACACCTCCTTCAGCCTCAGGTGGGCCCACCCCGTGTCGGTCTCGCACGAGTTGCACCCACAGGACTGCTTCCTGCCGTGATGATCATGATGGTCCCCGCAGTACACCAACGGCAGATCCTCCATGAACCCGACGGCCGTGCTGAAATCGTCGTAGTCGAAGCTGATCGAGACCGATTTGCTGCTCCATCCGAACGTTGACTTTGTCTCAAGCTTGAAGATCTTCCTTGGCTTCGCTGTGTGGACTCGTGACAGCATGTTTGGGAGTGTGGTTCAATATTTTGGAACATTGGTGATTGGGAGTATGATTGGGGTTTGTTTTGATTTGTCTAGATTGTTTTAATCACTTATGGCTGGCCAGGGTGTGTGTGGTGTTTTCTTGTTGTTAACGAATTTTTCTTTCTTTTTTTTTTTTTTGGAGTTTAATTGACCATAGTTTCATTGTCTCTTATTGATTGTCGTTCTCTAATCTAGAACCGTCCTTATACTTTTCTTTGCTTTTTGTTTATTGGTAAATCTATATATATTTATATGTATATATATTATCCTAGTATTCTTACAGCATTAAGAACATTACATCATCACAAGATAAAAGTTTATAAATTCATATTCAAATAACCAATATTAAAATTGTTACAATATCTTTTTTTGTACTTGCTGAAGGACAAGTAGTTACTTTAGGAACATTAGATCGTAAAACTATCAACTGGCTAAAACCTAGCTTCCACCAAAAAGGCATATCTCCTAATATACGCAATATTGATGTTAGCTTCCTCAAAATTTTGATTTCACATTTCAAAGTCTTATTCCGTTCTCCTTTTCGTTTCTAAAAGAGGTCTTTCAATTGTATTGTTATCCTTTTTTTTTTTTTCCCCTTTAAGTGAATAATTAGAGAAGATAACTAATATCAAGATTATGAAATACATTTTAATTAGGTTGGCATCCACTCCATGTACACATACATTTAAATAGCAAAACAATGTATATGAATTCATCTCTCTCTTATCTAATTTTTGATATCCTAAATGATGTATATTCTCAAGTGCACCCTCACTCCAAATCAAGTCCAACCACAACCCTTTGATCAAGGACATCAACTAACGCGTTCCATTAACTTTCCTTTTTTTCTTTTCTTTTCTTTTCTTTTGGTGATAACATTACCGGTTTACAATTTGGATTTTTCATTTTAATTTTTTTGCTTGGAGGGAGTGGTTGTAATGGATAGTTTAATTAATAAAAATTTTTGTTTTAGCCTTCATTGACTTCTTTTTTCCTCCGAAAAGTATTGATATTAGATCTATAGCTGTTGTAGTAGACCTTCTAATGATAGACGTTCTATCATTTGCCTCTGCAAAGATTCATATTATTATCTTTAATAAAAAAGCGAATCATGTGGATTACATAGATTGCCTACCGATCAAGTAATTGATTAGAATATGATATTAGAATAAATTATATTAATATGGTTTGAATTAGATGAAAAGGAGACAACTCAAGAATAATCCCCATTTCTTGAGCACTACTTTTCATATTTTAAGGCATAATTTCACTTCATTTAATCGTTCCATTGGAGGATTTTTTTTTTAATTAAATAATGGAACATAATAAAAAAGGAACAAAGAGCAAATATGTATGGAAATCAAGGGATACATTATGTACATCCAACAATAATAGTTGAAAAATGGTTGTTTCTACGAAAAAATTATAAACAATAATAGCTTGAAAAATGATAAGAATATCAACTCTAATTTTAACTTTTGAATATCATTTATGTGTTATCAGTTTTTTTTATTATTATTAATAAGATTGCTACGTCAATTAAAAGCATCTACCACTAAAATTATGACAAATCCTTGTTATTTGCATTGGTATTTTAAAATTTGATATTAGAGTTAGTATCTCTAAGACTACTCATAAAAGTTATAATCTAAATTAAGATTAAAATTAGTTTTAAAGTAACAACTTGTTCAGGTTGGTGTACGTAATATTGTGGTGTATATATATAATTAAGTTGGTGTATGTTGTACTATATATATTTATATATTTACTCCAACTTGTTTAAGTTGGAGTCGTATTATTTTATTTACAAATGGAAAAAAATAATAATAATAAGTTTAAACACACAAATCCATCCCTATATCACTTTGTACAATAATTTACTCATTTGCTAATATGCTCCCACAAGTTAACCTTAATTATAACAATTTGCCAATCTGTTCAAAAATTCAACCGCCACATCTCTGATGTCCGATGCATTTTTTTTTTTTTTTTTTTTTTTTTGGAACAGGTAGGTAAATAGACCTTTTTTTTTTTATAATAAATGTCCCAATTTTTATTAAGTTAGAGAGATGATCGTTTTTTCAAAAATAATTAATATTGACTATTTCGTAAATGGGTCAACTATTTATTGAAAGTATACATTTTTATCTATCAATCAAGATTTCAATGGGTATCGGCTATTATTTTAAATAAAAAATTTGATCATTTTTAAAAAATCAATAATCAAAATTGTCTGTCTACCTAATTTCTTTTTTTTCCTTTTTAATTTGATGGTAGGGATTTAAGTTCATAGATATAAAATTATGATTAAACTGTACCTCCCATTAATAGATTTAAAAAAAAAGAAGAAGAAGAAGAAGAACCCCTCCTATATGTATATAGAGCTCAACGCAAACCTGGTCATGTCTCTGAGTTGACAAACATTTTCATCTCCTCCACGAACATACATTAAATGGCCAAACCAGATATTGTTATTTTCACCTTCATTGGTCTCCTCTTCGTCTACTGTCTTGCGGTGGATTACATTAATGAACTCACTAATAATTATGGCGATTCGCCTGACACCTACTTTCCCAGCGATCGCCACGAACTGGAGTACTACAACCGGCGACCGACGTCGTCCTCCGGGGAAATTGATGATCAATATCGGGAAACTAAAAAATCCAAACTGAATCTGCAGCTTCCACATAATTTTCAACCAAGTACTGATCTTGATCAGGTGGTGAAAGAAGAATTATCCCTTGCACCTTCACCGGAGCCCGAAATCTCCGAAGACTTTCAGCGATCAGCCGACGTAATGCATGAGGAGGAACCAGACGAGTTGTCCGGACCGGTCGAGTTCGTTATTCCGTTGAAGGCGGTGATCGGTCTCCTTCCGGTCAACCGCCGCTTCTTAAGGCCTGATCAGCACCGGTGCCGCTGCCAATACCAGATCCAACAGCAAGGCCCCCGACCCTACGGTGATGATGTCGTCGCCATGTCCGGCGGAGAAATGGGGTTTGATCCCGTGTTCCGCGGCGGAGTGCTGCAGTTTCCCGACCGGTGGACGTCTAGGTTTAGCCACGTGGAAGAACCGAGATTTCGATTTGGACCTGACGAAGAAAATCAGCAAGGAAATGACCATGAGCAGGAGCAAGTAGAGCAAAATGTTAGAGAATAAATACTTTCCGCAAGTTCTTGTTAATGCGTGAGCAGAAATATTTAATACTATAATATATGTCTTAGTCATATATATGTTGTGGGACTAAATAACTTCGCATATCTGGTATTATCTCAGAGATGTAGGCGTTTTATATCTAATTATCTTCATTTAACTGCTTATATATATATATATACACACACACATATATAAAAGCCCAAAAAAAAGGAGTCTTCAACGGTTAATATTTAATGGATGCATATACGGGTAACATGTGTATATATATATATCCAGGTATTTGTAGATATTTGTGTTTGTTTGGTTGATGTACTAGAATAATTTGATGATTTCAGGTTTTTTTTTTTTTTTCTTTGGAGCCGATGAAATACCCATTGCGGCAACTCATGACCGAATTTGTATGGCAACTCGTAACGAATAATATATATATATATACACACACACACATATGAAGAAATTTCTTACACACATCCGGACAAAGGTACCAAAATATTAACGCTGTGTGCTTCATATAATCCAATAACAAGCATACATAAATATATATATATATATATATGCTGAATGCGTTTTCCCATTTGCAGAAATCATTTTGTATTAATTACAGTTTTTTTCAGATGGGAAGATTTATATATATATAACATAGTATATAAATTGTTAGAATATAAAACTGTTGTTCCTCATTGTAATGGTTTAAATTTTTGAAATAAATCGGTAAACTAACATATATGACAATATGCTATTTTTGTGCTTCCGTGCATGAAGTCCAATAAAACATTAATGGTGTACTGTTATTGTTCTCGGCTTCATTTATATGTATACATCTATGTATGTATATATGTATATTCTTCGTGCTAGCTGTTAAAGACATCAACATGCCATTACAACACCACTACTCGATTGTTTAGCACATATAATAGCTTTAATTACGCTGATCTCCCATCATCAGGTTGTCGTTTTTTTAATTTTTAGCGGGTTGTATCTATGGAAAATTAATTTTTATTTTTGTAAATTAATTTCCCCCAAGAAATTTACTAATTGAAAAGTCTACATGAATATTTTTGAAAGATTTAAGAAATGTATTGTTCCTAGTTTTTAATTTAAACATACCTCCTTTTCGAACTTACGTTAGTATTCTTATATTTTTTGAACTGCAACTTGCCGTACTGATTTCATCGTCAGGTCATTGACAGCTGAGTCACATGCTTGCTTCATCTGGATGTCGATAGTTTTAAACACCACCCACTAATACTAGTGATACTGTTTAGGTACCAAAAATACCCCCCCAAACATTTTCATATGACGGCTCATTATAACGTGTTTGGGAGATTTGTGGGGGTATTTTGTATCATTGGAATTAGAATTATTTGCGTTTTATTTCGGTCATCTACAATTTTTTGATCACACTTAACAAGTTGGAGCCAGAGTGTGTGGTGTTTTCTTGTTGATAACGAATTTGGGTCCTGGTTTTGTTTCATGTCCTTGTCTAGTGTGTTTGGGGTTCAGAAATATACAACTGATCAAACATTTTTATTTTTTAGTTATTAATTTTTTTACCTTTAGTTTGATTCTCTCTTAATGTCCAACCTAGCAACATTTGGTGTTTCCTGGCTTAATGTCCTGGTCTAATCTTGTATTTAGTGAAGTACAATTACTTAGCCCCAAATCAGATCAGTCGATATACACTTTTTTTTTCCCCTCTATTTTTGTTGACAAGGACTCCTGGTATCTTTCCTTAACAAAGCTTCTTATGTAAGATTTACAAGTTCATGACTGGAGAAAGGAAAATGCTAGAGCAATATATAGACCGAAAAATACCTCAAGAACATTACATCATTGCGAGATATATAAGCTTATTTATGCATATTCAAATCGTCAATTATTATTATTATTATTATTATTGTAAATAGAGAGGAGGAATTAAAATCTCCACTTGAATTTATTAAAAAGAGATGAAGAAAAAAACAAAATAAGAAAAATATGGTCGAATTTTAATGGCAAGTCAAAAAAAAAAAAAGAGAAAGAGACCTTCATAAAAGATAAACATAATCCAAAATAAAAACTTACTGCCACAATCAATCAAAACAATTTAATCTCTTTTTTTTTTTTTTTTTTTTGGCACAATATTCAATAATTATCTAGTTGTAAAGTATCTTCTAAAACACAATTGATCTTAGCTTCCTCGTAACTAAAAAAATAACTTGATGATTTTGTATGCCAAATCAATTTAAATACTTATAAATGTGACATGATATCACTGTAAAAATACTCAAATAGATTTTTGTTTTAAAAAATGGGAACAATGTCGAAGTTGAATCCACATGTAGTATCTTCGTATATTTTACAGCGCCGTCCAACCACAACGTACGCATCAAACACTTTAGTATAATCGAGACGATATTTATATATCTTCGGAGAATAAATAAAATAAAAATAAAAAAATTAATCTTAAAAAAAAAAGGAGAGAGAGAAAACCATGTTATGAGCCACGTCATGTCAACGGTTGGTTGCGCTTAGTTATCAAGTCACCATCCCTCCCCTTGGTCAAGGTCAACCATATCTAACGTGTTCTATTATCTTTCCCTTTGTCTTTTCTTTCTTTTTTTTTTTTTTTTTTTTTCTAATATTAATATTTGATCCTGTTTACAATTCGGTGGTAGAGCAAGCGGTCGAAAAAATAAACAATTTCACCAATATTTATTTCTGTTTGAGCTTATTTTGACTTACTTTTCCCCCAAGAAAAGTCATGAGTATTAGCTGTATTCTAGGAGACCTTCTAACGTTCTACCTCTTCAAAGATCCATCTCTTATTACAAAGGGCATCATGTTGATATAATATATATATATATATATATATATATATGTATTGATCGACTAGCTACCAATGTAGTATGAGACAAAAATTAGAATAAATCATTACTAAAAAGGGTTAAATTTATAGGGTCCATTTGGTGAATAAGTTTTAGTTAAAAAAGTATAATTTGAGTTGAAAATTTTTGTTGACTTTTTAGAAAAGACAAAAATTTTTTTAGAAAAAGACAAACTTTTTCAAAAAAACAAAAAACAAAAACTAATATAAAAAAGTACAGTTTAAGTTAAATTGTCAAACGAGACCTTAATAAAAATTAGACAATTCAATAATATCCCTGTTTTGCTATATTCAAACAATTTTAACTCAAAATTTCACTACATTTGATTATTTTTTTAGGGTTTTTTTTTTTCAATGAACAGTCTCCTCCAATGGACGAAATTATAACAAAGGCCGGAAAAAATAACAAAGAAAGGAACAAATCCGTGAAGTAACATGGAAATCAATAGGAAAATTTTTTTACTTTGTATATTTAATTGTATAGATATTATAGTTAAAAGAATTTTTAGGGAAACCAAATTACATATCGATATGTCCAGCAAGCTGAAAAGTTATGTGAACCCTAATAATCTAGAAGAAAATTAGAATTCCAAGAGTTGAGATGAAAATTATTCCTAGATAATTTTGGTGTGACAAAAGATTGTTTTGAACTTTGTAACAACATTTGATTTGGCAACAATAGGTTTTTAAACCTTATTGTTTTCAAACCCCCTAACTTCCTGTGTGTTTGGCCGTACGTCAACTTTATGTATAACGACTAATAGATTTTGCAATTTTGCAATTTTCGAAGTTAGTTAAATATAAAATTCCCACATATCCATGACAGTGTCACTTCGGTAATATGCTCCCCAAGTCAACCATAATGCAATTTGCTAATATGCTGCCAAGGTCAACCATTACCTCTCTTCATGAAACCGAAAAAACTCCAAAAGAAGACAATCCAATGAAGATGCAATACTACTTATTTTCCTCCTAGTACTTGGATATAGTAAGCTTCCATCTGGAATAGTAACTTCTGTTTAGAATACCAGTTTAAAATAAAATTTTTACGTTATAATTAACTGATAAAGAAATTAGTTATAATTTTTGTTGATTTTTTATAAAAGAAAAAAAAATTAAGATGAAAAACTTACATTTGACTATGGGAAAGCCAAACGGAAGCTAAATTATAATCGGTAATTCATATGCTTTGCCCTCCTATTGAAAACAATAACATAAGTAACACAACGACGGTCCCAAACACCATATACTAATAAAAAAAAAATGAGTGCCAGAATATAAAATCAGTGGATGAAACTCATTAACCTCGAAGTGTCATATATAGTAGTAGTATTCCTAAACATGAAGGAAAAAAAAAAAAAAAAAACTTTTGAAAAAAAAAAAAAATCCACTGTATTTCCCATATGGATTAGTGTTCGGACCTCATCCAGTAATTGGAAGGTTCCTATATATAACCAAGGCACACCATGGTCATGTTTTTAGAGATTCATATAATCTCCGTCTCGTCCACAAAATGGACAAAGTAGTTGCTGTTATTTACACCCTCATTTGCGTCCTCTTTGCCTTCTCTGTCGCCGTGATTTACAAGGACCTACTCAAGAATGATGAGGATGCGTCCGAGACAGAGGAGTTCAACTACTTCTCACCGTCGTACAACGGTATTCCGCTGTTTGAGGAGTACTACATGGGACCGTCGTCCTCAGTCACACCGCCGTTTGATGGACAAGATCAGGTGTACGACATAGCACCGTCCCCAGATGAACCGCAGTTTGAGGAACAATATCACCGGTACAATATCGGACCTTCGCCCGAAGCTGTACCACTCTTTGAGGAACAATGTCAGGGGTTCAACATCCGACCGTCGTCCGACATTGTACCGCAGTTTGAGGAAAGATATCAGGGGTACAACATCGGACCGTTGTCCGACGTTGTTCCGCAGTTTGAGGAACGATATCAGGAGTACAACATCGGACCGCCGTCCTCGACTGAGGAGCAATCTGAGGAGGCAGAGGAAATTGAAGAACTGGAAACCAATTATAATAACTCCGAAGTGGCTGAGGCTGCCGGTGCCCCTCAACCAGAACCCCAAACCTCCGAAGACCACCGGAGATCAGTTGATGTCCTCGAGGAGCCAAACGACATATCCGAATTACCGGTCGAGTTCTACTTCGTTCCGTTGACAGCCGTGATCGGCTTTCCTTCCGGTCAACCGTCACTTCTTAAGGCATCACCAGTGCCGTTTCCGGCAAGTCAAACGGACCCTATGGAAATGATGTAGTCGTCATGTCCGGCGGAGATTTGAGCTTTGATCCCGTGTTCCGTGGCGGAGAACAGCGTATTCCCCACCGGCGGACCGGTTCTAACCACGTGGATCAATTCGGGCCCAATGACGACCAGTACAATAGCTATGACCTCAATGAGGAAGTAGTAGCAGACAACGAGGTCATAAAAGCAGATGATCAGAACGTGCCTGAAAACGAGCAAGAGCAAGCAGAGCGAGTATTGGAGAATAACGAGAGTACTACTGGTTTTGTGAAGAGTTTCCGCAAGTTCTTGAACCATGCTTCTGAACTGCTTAATATTTATAACAAGTGAGCAGAATTTATACGTTTCTGTTATGTTTGGTAATCTTTCTGCTTTTGTTTCGTTAATAATTTCGCGTTGTCTGGTATAATCTCAGAGATGTTGAAGCGTTTCTAGTTTTTTTTTTTTTTAACAGGAAATAGGACCGGGTTTATATATGTATATATCCAGGTCTTGGATTGTATTCTGTTGGTGGATGAAATTGAATAATTTCATAATTTCAGTTGCAAACCGTATTAATCTTGTTGGGCATTTGCAATCTCTCCGTTCTTGATGTTGAGCATTTTTAGAATAGAGTATTATCGTCGGTCCACTTCCTTAACAATGACATTAGTTGATAATCACAGGGTCCATATCATCAATCTTTTGAAAAAGAACTCTCTTTTAGTTCTCGTTGTACATTAGAGTGTCTAGTAGACAAAAAAATATATATATATTTGTGTGTATATATATATATTGTTAGAGATGTGATTAAGGGATGATTAGTTTTTAAAGCTAAGTGAATTAGTTAGACAATTACACTTGTTGTAGGGTTCTGCGATAGAGTTTGTTACAGAAAGAACTTCATAAACGTTTTGTACATTCTATCAGAATAATAAACAGAAATCATTTTCCTTAAATCTTTCTTTCTCTTCTTTCTCTTTCTCTCTAACAGAAGAGCTCCAACTATAATGGAGGACACTTCTTCTCAATCTGGTTCTCTATCCTGTTCAAAATTTGTTCTTGTTTCATTCAATCACACTACGTCTGTGAAAGTGGACAATGATAGCTTTATGATCTAGAGAAAACAAATCTAATCTACAATACGAAAGCATAATCTACAAGATTTCATCATCAGAAGCAAAGATCCACCATTGAAGTTCAAGACTCCTGAAGATAAAGCTCAGGGAAAGGTCAGTCAGGCGTTCCTTGATTGGGAACAACAAAATTAACTTCTGGTGTCATGGATAATATCTTCAATTTCTGATGGAATTTCAGTGTGTGAGCTGTGATTCTGCTCCTCAAATATAGCAGACGGAGCAAAAATTTCTCAATTCAAGACAATGTTGCAAAACACTAAGAAAGGATCTCTCAGTATGAATGAGTTTCTTGTCAAGATTAGGCGAATCGTTGATCTTCTTGCTCTTGTCGGTGTTCACTTGTCTTCAAAGGATCACATTGATGCTATTACAGACGGTTTATGTAGTGAGTATAACACATTTTTTCTAACATTCAATTCGCTTAACAACGAGTTTTCTGTTGAGGAAGTTGAGTCTCTGTTACTTGCTCAAGGCGTAAGAATAGAAAAGCATAACAAGAATCTTGATTCTGCTAGTCCCTCGGTCATTGTCACAACTTCCAATTCTGCTGCTCAAAGAAGGAACAATTTTGGTAGTAATACAGGCTGAAGGTTTTTCCCCAACCTGGTTTCCTAATTTTTGTTGGCAATGGAGGTTTTGGTAGTCCTGGCAGAGGAAATTTCTCAGGAGGTTGTGGCAATGGTAATCCTGGTGGTTTTTCTGGTTTTTCCAATGGTCAAGGTCGTGGGAGAAAGAAGAGGGAGAGATTTAGGGAAAATGATTTCTGTTTATTAATCTGATAGAATGTACAAAACGTTTTTAAAGTTGTTTCTATAACAAACTAACATAATCCTATAAAAATGTAACCATCTAATTAATTAACTTAGCTTTACAAACTAATCATCTCTTAATCACATCTCTAACATCCCCCCCTCAAACTCAGAGTGTCTGAATTTACAACTCTGAGTTTGTCTCGAATTAGAGGAAATCTTGAGCTGGTAATGGCCTTTGTGAAAACATCAGCGGTTTGATCAATTGAGAGCACGTGCTTAACTTCAATCAGTTTCTGCATAATCTTCTCTCGGACAAAGTACAAGTCTAGTTCAATATGTTTTGTTCTAGCATGCAACACTGGATTAGCAGACAAAAGAACCGTACTGAGGTTGTCCACACCAGACAACAGGTTGTTTGGTCATTGTAATCTATAATTCACCAGTACCCTGAAGTTGAACGTCTATTATCTGGACTTGAGGCCCAATCAGCATCACAAAATCCTACCAAATCAAGGAACTGGAGATCTGGTGAAAAGCATTCCAAGCTGAAGTATACCTCTTAGATACCTTAGGGTTCTTTTCATAGCCTGCCAATGGATTTCCAAAGCGTTCTACGTGAATTGACAGACCTTATTGACACTAAAAGAGATTTCAAGCCTTGTTATAGTCACATATTGTAAAGCTCCGACAATGCTTCTTGTATAGATGGACATCCCTCACTGGGTCACTACCAAAAGGCAAAAAACTGCAAACCCACTGGTCATAGGAGTGTTAAAACCATTAGCAAATTGCATTTTAGCTTTGCACAAAAGGGGTCTGTGATATATTTTGTCTCAGACAAATGAATCCCATCACTACTATGCTTAACTTGAATCCCCAAGAAGTAATCCACTTCACCAAGATCTTTAAAGAGCAAAGCACTGATTCAGTCTAGTGATCAAACTCTGAATTTCTTCCATACTGCTACCAGTAATTAGAATGTCATCAACATAGACCAAAATAAAAGTGGTATGTTGAGGAGTGAATCTGAGAAAAAGAGATTGATCAGAGTTTAGAAGGAAACAAAGCCCAATTGAAGAAGGGCAGTGTACAGTCTTTCAAACCAAGCATGAGGTGCTTGTTTGAGTCCATAAAAGTACTTGTGAAGCCCACACACAAGATGAGAGGTCTCAAGATTGAATAAAACCTTTAGAGTGCTCCATATAAACCTCTTATTTCAAATCCCCATTCAAAAAGGCATTATTGATATCTAATTGTCTAATCTTCCAGTTTCTAGCAAGAGCAACAGTGAGAATTACCCTTATTGTTGTAGAATTAACAACTGGGCTAAAGGTTTCAGTATAATCAAACCCTGTTGTCTGATGAAAGCCTTTTGCAACAAGCCCAGCCTTATACTTATTAACAGACCCATCAGGATTCTCCTTCACCTTAAAGACCCACTTACAACCTATTGCTTTAATTCCTGAGGGCAAATCAACTAAAGACCATGTATTACTTCTTTGAAGGGCAGAAAACTGATCTGTCATAGCTGATTCCAATGCTCCTTCTAAAGGGCTTCTTCTACTGTTAGAGGTTCTTTGGTTGCAAGGAAAACTTTAGGCTTCTTGATTCCTCTCTTAGCCCCGGTCGCACCATAGTATGAGTGTTGCCATCAATAGTGACTGTTCCCTCAAGAACACTCTGCTGTGGAATCTATTGAGAATTATCTTGCAAAGAAACTGCATCAATAAAAATTATATGTGGACTAATTACATGGTTCAATGTTACTAGATGGCAAATCTGAAAATTGAGCACATGATGTTCTATGTTTAGGTGAAGTAGTTTTATATCAGGGAGAACAAGAAGGGGTTGTGATGTTGAGTTGGTTAAATGAGTTGGAGAGATGGAACCAGAATTGAGAAGAATGAGGTTTTGTGGAGAAAGGATAAAGGTTTTCATCAACAAATTACATATCTTGAGATGAATAGTCTACATTTGGGATCAAGGCAATTATATCCTACATGTGTTAGACTATAACTATGAAAAATGCATTGGATAGATCTATAAGCCAGTTTATGAGTATTGTATAGCCTAACATTTGGATAACATGCACAACCAAATACTCTCGAGTACTTGGAATCAGGACTAGTATGAAATAAGATTTCAAGAGGACTCCTTTACCATGTGTAAACCGAAGAGGGTAATCTGTTCATGGAGAAAGACAGCAGTCCTAAAAGCCTCATCCCAAAATTTTAGAAGGTAAAGATGATCTAGCCAAGAGTGTAAACCATTCTCTACTATATGTCTGTACTTTCTTTGAGCTATGCCATTTTGTTCATGAGTACGAGGACGTGTGCTACGATGGACAATACAACTAGAACAAGACAAGATCTTTGAAAAAGCTGTAACTTCATCACCTCAATCTGAATGTAAAGACTCAATTTTGAAGTCAAAGTACAATTCAACTTGGTTTTTGAATTAACAAAGGTCTGAAGAGCATCTGACTTGTTTCTCAAAAGATAAATCCAAGTGAATTTTGAGAAAGCATCAACAAAACATTTGTAATATCTATAGCCAAGTGTAACTATGCTAGTGAAGGACCCCATAATCAGTTAGGTCCATTCGTGTTCCGTGTCATGTTAGGCTTAGTCTATTGAAGTTTCGTGCCATGCTCGTGTGAGCCCAAGATTAAAATCTTTAGACTCAACATGGCCCAACAGCCCAAGCACATCTCATGTCCGTACCATGTCGTAAACTCATACTTTTATCATGTTTAACCTAATAGGATTATGGGACAGCCCCACAAACCATTATTTATTTTTCCTACTGAAAAAAGAATTTGATACTTTTCAAGTAAAACATAATGTGAAAAAGAAATAATTTCGTACATTACTATTAAAAAAAGATTTCATGTTATCAAATATCATAAACTGAAATTTACAATTTTTCTTTGACTACAACCATTTCAAAATGAAAGACAAATACTAGACAAACTTTTTAAAAAAATGAAAATTATCATATAAGATCTACCCAATCTAAGAAGAAAAGAACCTCATTAAAACCTTTTAATAAAAAAACCCAAAAGAAAAAAATCTGAAAAAAAAAAAAAAAGGAAAAGAGTGCATGATCAATTATTAAACCTACGACAACTCCCCTAAAAAAAAAAATGTTGCACTAGTAGCATCATAAAGTGTCAATCAATAGCATTATTCATGTCACTTGATTTCATCATTCACATTTGTAAAGTCTTCAACCATGTCATCTTAAAATTAATGTAAATATATTCTAGGTTAAATGACTTAATTACATTGATAAAAAATATATATATGTCTTTTTTTTATTACGGAGAATTAAACAAGAAATTACAAAATATTAAAACAAAAAATTATATTCGTCGTGCTAGCCCATCGTGCTTAACGGGCCATGTTATGCTTGACTCGTGCCCTTGTGCATGCTCGTGCTTAACAGCATGCCGTGTCATGCTAAGTCCACGTAAAATTATGAGCCCGATACAATCCACCATCTTGTGCCGTGTTTTATTCGACCCACTATAATCTTATGCCGTATCGTGCCTGGCCCCTAATTTTTCATGCCGTGGCATCATGCTCGTGAAACGGCCCAGCCCAATTAACAACTTTACTGCGGACATAAAAAAGAAAATTTACAATATCTAATAAAGAAAGTATGAAAAACCTTCCTTTGTTCAATATCCCACTTCCCAAAAAGAGTTTACAAAAATTCTTTCTCATTTTAGAAAATCAAATAATTGAAATCAGAAGAAATGAAAGAGCTTTGCTATTTCAGAGCCATTGAATAAAAAATTTATCCAAAAAATGAAGGAAACGCTATCTTAAAAGATAATGAAGGAACCTTGGGATGGAGATGGTGGCTATAGCTAGGGAGCAGGCACAGAGGAGGCCATGGTCAGTCCCTTCGGTAAATTTCTAAAATCCCATTTCATCTGCAAGAAAACTAGAGCAAACACCGTCCAACTTATTGTTGAATGAAAACAGAAAAGACCCAGACCAGTTTCTTATTATTTTTCTATTCTAAAACCTAGCCTATGAGCGTTGCAGTTTTTGTCATATGCCCTCATTTGGCTTCAACAAATCCCACCGTCCAACTTTCATCCAATCCAATGCTCATAATTAAAGTGCCGGATATGCATGGTCCGGGACACAAGACAGGTTATATATATATATATATATATATGCAAATTTACACAGACAGGCGTGACATATAAAAATTTTATATACAGACAATCACAGGAGCCTTTTACATTTTTTAAGCTAAAGCGGTAATCGAAGTAACTTAATCAAGAAGAAATTGTTGTAAACCGCGCGGTTACGTCAGCACCAACACATCTACAAACCAGAAATCGAGGATTGGTTTCTCTATTCCCAAGTCACAATCTTTTTTTTTTTTTTTTAATAGTGTATTTGGTCAAGCAACGCGTTTTGTATTACGTTCTCAATGACGTCAATTCCCGCTTTGCTGAAGGGTAAGATTTTTTATTTTTTATTTTTTTTTTTTTGGATTTTTTAGGATAGGAATTCGTATTTTTAAATATCGATAGCAATTACTGATTTAGTGGTTGAACTAATTTTTTTAACAATATATTTTATGATTGAGAATAGTTATATTTTACTGCACATTATAAATTTTATCATAATTCATAAGTACTTGTGTGGATTAGACCACTTAAGAAGGTGTTTTCCGAGCTTGTGTTTGGTATACGGGTTTGAAATGAAATTATTCGATTTAAATTAGTTGATTTTTAAAAATTAATCATAATTATTGTTGATTTAAAAAAAAAAAAAAGACAAAAACAAAAATTTTAGATCTAAGGTCAAATAAACCCAAAAATTCATCAAAAAAAAAATTTTTTTTTTGAGAATTTTAAAAGAATCTACAACTAAAAATTGCTAGTTTAGCTTCTAGATTGCTGGTCAATCTACTTCTAAGATCAATGAAACTTTCATAATACCATTAAAACCCTTGAAGGATTTGTAAATGACAACTAGTGTCCTTAACCATAACATAACATTCTTCGACTCTCCTGTACTCTAATTTCGTTTGACGTTTAAGTTTATCTCCAATTAAACTGTATTTTTTTATCTCAATTTTTATCTTTTTTTTTTGAAAAATAACAAAATTATAATTAGTTTTTGAAAAGTTAACCAACTCTAACTTAAAAATTTCATCTCAAATTGGCGAACCAAATGCGAACTCTATCAAATTAAATGTAGAGTAAGATGTCCTCCATCTCTAAACCCAACCATGCATAATAGATTGATGTGGTTCGTTTGTCTGCCGAATTTCTCATCTACCGTATAAATCTCCATTGTTCAATATCTGGCGTGGTTGTCCCTTGCTAAGATTCGCCGGAGACCTCTTTGATGCCTTGACACTACACACCATTGGCTTCTTAAGGGTAATATTAAGCTTGTGCTTGAAGTTGAACCTAAGGTTTGGATCCAAAAATTACAACTCAAAAAAAAAATTTTTTTATTTTTTAAAAAGTTAACCTCAATTTTACTATTTAAAATTACTATTATAGTTTTTAACTCAAACTTAAAAAGTGAAACTATACCTATATAAGTCCAAATGAGATTATTTTAAAAAATGCATAAAATTTCAAGACGAACAAAATGAACTCCATATTGATCCTTTTTTTTTTAACATATTTCAAGTTTTTTCACTTTTTAATTTCAGTAATTCAAACATCTCATCAAGATACACAACTCAATTCAAACTCAAATTTTACAATACAAACTCATACATCAAACACATGCTAGGTTCTTGAAGGTGGGTAGGGGGAACTGTGGAGCCCAATAGCAAGGCTTTATAAGACCACTATTGATGAGTTGAATCACAACGAGTAGTAGTCATGTCAATTTTTAGAATATTACCTGAGATATCAATTTTTATGTCAAATTTTTTAGTATCAATTCACATATTATATTTTTATTGATAGATATAATAAATTGATATGATAATATTTTAAATATTTATCAGTAAAAGAATAACAACTCATATATATACCATATGTAGATTAATACTTAAAAATTAAAATTAAAGTTGGTATCTCTAATATTTTTCTGTTTTTAACATCCTCGTAATATTACATTAACTCCTTTTTGTTTTCTTTCCCTAAAAAAATAGACAATATATATACTATTTCTTTGAAATAGTAGTCAAAATGACCACTTTAAAAATTAAAATTAGTAAAATAACATTTTTTATTTTAACATGATACCGGTTGTTCGTAGTCATTATGAATTCATTTTGTTAATAAAATATTTTTAAAAGATTATTCAACCCAAAAAAAAAAAAAAAACTGTTTTGGTTTTTTTACTAATTAGCTCCAATTTTTTTTGGAAAAAAATTCATATTAGCAATGAATTATCCGCCTTCATTCCACTTATGAAAACAAAAAAGAAAAAAAGAAAAATCATGTTTTTATATCTACCTAAAAAAACAAACTTTTATCTCCCTCTAGTTTGTCTTGACTTGTATATGTATTTTTGGAATATTAATTATGTGATTTTTCAGATCAATTTTCGATGTGTTAAACAATATATAACTAATTATATTATGTTATATTATTCAGGAAAATTTAAAATGCCGGGACTTTCATCCTTTAAAAAAAAATTTAATTGAGAGTTTTTTAATTTTAATATTTAAATTTATGATTGATCTCATTTACGTCCCTTGAAATTTAGAGTACTCAATCTCAATTTTTCATTTGAATTTTAAAAACTTCTACATTATTAAATTTTAATTTACTCATACTTAAACTGTTTCTATTAGAATTTTCATCGAAAACATACGGGAAAATGCAGAAAATTAGTTTTGCAGTTTGCATGACTATACATCAAGATAAGTGGTCAAGTAAGACTAATTCTAAATTCCAAAAACAAAATAAAAGTTACAAAAACTTAGAAAACAAAATGAGAATTATATCTTAGAATTAATGACAGAAAGAATTATAATATTCCCTACGAGATCTATCCGTGTAGGGATCCGAACAATATTTCCTACGGGATCTATCCCGATAGGGATCCACCTCGAATAAAATGGGGATAGGGGATAAAATCGTATCCCCAAAATTTGATGGGACGGAAATGTAGAAAGCATTCCAGGAAGCCTTCACCCCAATATATATGTGATCTATATATTTATAAAATACATATACGTCTAATATTACAAATAACTATCTTTAAATACTATTAGTTTTTTATTTTAAAAATAGCACTCTCTACCCACTACCTAAAGAGGTTGATAAGATGCAATTATTATATCTATTACTCAAGCATTTTTTTTTTCAATTAAAAAGATGACTAATCCTTTTTTTTTTTCCTACTTGAATTTGTAGTTATAATAAACGGAGAATGAGATGGATATCGGAAAAACCTTGTCAACAGAGAAACTCCATTCTTGATCCCGCTTCTCTTTAAGCGGGCACGAAGATAGGAATGTTTTATAGGGCAAGGATGGGATGGGAAAGCATTCGTGGTCCCATCGTGTTCCGTTGTAATCTCTACTGAAGAGTATATATAACAATAGTCCCTGAATTTATGTTTTTATTATTATTTTTAATTTGAAATGAGAATTCGAAATTCTGTGATTTTTTTTTAATTTAGAGATGGAGGATTTCGAACTTTATATCTTTTAAGTAAAGTTAAATATAATAATATTATTAAGTTATTGTAAAATTATCATATTAAGTTATAGATGGAATACTGCAACCATCGAAATCTGTATTTTTTGTTATATAAAGTCAATTGTAGAAAATTTATTTTATGATGACATATTAATATAAAAGTCAGACATCTATATATCAAACTCCAAAAATTAGGACCAAAGCAAATGTGAAACAGATCAAGACCCACGAGGGGCGCACGACCCCTCCCACCAATAACATCGCACGGGCTTTTGTTGCCTGGTCACCCACGTTGCCGTCGTACACTCTTTCCTCGTAGTCAAGTCAACCCCCACCTCCGAATCCGATTTCGCCACGTACTCAATTTCCTATGGGCTGTACCAATTTACAATTTTTCTCTTTTATTCTCTTCTTTTCTATTTAACGCGCAATTTGTCACTTGGCCCCATCTCTCATCTCAACCACCACCATGGCCAAACTCGCCCTGACCTTCACACTTCTCTGCCTCTTCTTCTTCGCCATCTCTCAGGCCCGTTTTCAGTCGGATCTCCCCCTAAACGACGCCGTCGTCACAGAGATCCTGCCGGAAGCTAACCACCATGAAATCTCCACAACCGCCGATAGTATCGACCTTCCCACCGAGAAACCGGAGTCCGAATGGAAATCGGTGACGGCGGAACCAGTCAAGCACGAGGCAATTGATGAAAACGACGCCGTTCCGCTGACGCTGGTCCGTTTCCGTCCCGTCAACCGCCACTTCCCGAGGCGTCCCTTCCCGTTGACGCTCCGCCACGGCCGCCGCTGCCGCCAGCACTTCAAGCCGTGGGGCCCGCGACGGCCCCACGCCGATGGCGATCTCATCCCCTTCGGCGACGACATGATCCTGTCCGGCGGAGATCGGCTTGGCTCCGATCCGGTGTTCCGCGACGGAGTGCGCCAGATCCCCGACCGGTGGATCAAGATCCGCCACGTGGAGCCGAGGTTCCCGCTCAGGCACGGCGACGAGATCGAGTGGCCCCACCACCACCACCACCACCGCCGCCACCACCACGACGGCGAACGCGACGGCGACGGCCACCACGACCACGACCACGACCACGACGGCGACGATCAGGAGCACGAGAACCCTTTTCTGAAGGGTTTCAGGAAGTTCATGAGCCACTTCTGAAGATGCACGTCTTAAAGGAATATCGTCTTTATTTTGTAGGGTAAATCTTTTTATTATGGGACTTCTCTGTTTGTAAATAACTTTTGCATCCATGAGAGATGTAGAAGCCTATATAGTTGTCTCTAGTTTGACAATATATGGAACTACTTATATTTGGTTATGTACTGCCTATGTATGAAACCAGACTGATGGTTATGGTGTTTGTGTAATATTTTCTAGCGTGGATGAGATATGAATAATTTGGATGACTTTCACTGATTCCATTCATATTAGATTGTGTCGGAAACAAATAATTACTCTTTTTTTTAATCCAATAAAATTAAAGAACATTGACTTTTTGCGTGACGAGGGACTAGAAAGAACAAAGATGGGAACTTTTACATGATAATTTAGAAGTGATCGGAACAAGAGCCTTTTTGTTGGGCGCTACTGAGCTGCGCACACGGCCAGGGGCTCACCTGAACTGACGCCCCAAGAACGTCGGAGCATTGCCAAGGTTGTGTTCTTGGTCCTGATGTTCCGGGAAGGTGGACGTTGGAAAGGCAGATTCCGGTGAAAGGAGAGCCTTTTATTCCTTGAATTAGACCTGCCTGAAGAACCCCAACACCCCAGACATCCTTAATCTTGATGTCCTTGACAATGGGTAGAGCATTAGGGTTAAATC
Organism: Ficus microcarpa; assembly: GCA_025413485.1. NCBI lineage: Eukaryota > Viridiplantae > Streptophyta > Magnoliopsida > Rosales > Moraceae > Ficus > Ficus microcarpa. The sequence continues at coordinate 20,324,790 of CM046386.1, read as the reverse complement.
CGCTGTCGGGATGGTCTCCGACGTTTCCTGAAATCTTTATTCCCTTCCTTGCATTCTCGATATATATGTTGTTCATTGTGATATTCTGTATGATCCCTCCCCTACCGATGTTTGTCTTTATGTGGATACCAACTCCCATGTTGTAGAGGTTTATGTGTTCCGCCAAGACATTTTGCACCCCACCAGAGGCTTCGCTTCCTATTGCGATTCCGGAGAATGGGGATGAGCCAGTCACCCGCCGAACGGTGATGCCAGAGCTACGGCGACCATATGCAATCCCATATTGGTCCCATCCACTCTTCACAGCCACAAGATCGTCTCCGGTGGAAATGTAAGAGTCCTCAATGCAGACATTTGAACTTGAGTCTGTAAAAATGAGTTGTTAAGACGGACACAGTGAAAAACTTTCATGCACTACAAACTATCCACGGAAGATACAAACACACATGCATGGACATAAAGCTTCCCACTTAAACGAAGCGGCAATCCAGATTAGATAACGAGGTCACTTGTTTAACGGCCAAGCAACAGACAAAAGATTACTTATCTAGAGGACTATATTTACCTGGATCAACTCCATCAGTGTTGGGAGAGTCGTACGGAGCCAATATGGTAACATAGCGGACGACAACATTGCTGCAAAACGAGAATCAACAATTCAAAATTACATAGATTCCTCTTGAATTAGTGTCCTAGTCTAGAATAATAAGAGGCTATTTTAAGTAGCTTAACATAAATCAGCTTAAGTTTGAAAGAACTTTGTATATTCCAAAGATATGTATCTCGGATCATAAAGTCAATAAAAATGTGGAAAAAGTAAACTTATTGACACCATTACTGAGAAAGCTGCTTGACTAGTTCACTGTAAGTCCACCATAATATAGAAGCGTGTATTTTGGAGATTAGAATGTGCATATCCCTACTAGGTGGATTTGTTTTAGTGAAAAAACACGATTCAAATCCATTTTCAAATATTACCTGCAATAAACAGGATGAATGTTCCAAAAGGGGGAGTCCCGGAAGACCACATTCGATATGATGATGTTCCTAGAATTCACAAATTCAATCAGATTCGGTCTGGTAAATTGCAGAGTTCTTTGCCTCCACATGTTCCACCAGATATCTCCTTGGCCATCAATGGTCCCATTTTCACCTGTAAAAGTTTAAACACTCAAGTTTAAAACAAATACGATAAGTGCCACTTTGTACAGAAGAACACACGACAATGGCAGTAAATAGAACCAACATGCGCAGCTGCAGCAAATTGGGCCATGGAGGCATTTCCTTAACTTTCAGCCACTTTTAAGCTCTGATGCTTACCCTTTTTTTAACATTATACGAGGCAGGCTAGGGGGCTATAGGGTTTAAGCTTTTACACTATACAAAAATTAGCGTGTGTTAAGACATTGTTTAAAGGATAACGACAGGGATTTCAAGTAATCAACCACACTGTGTACCAAGTGATTCACTTGTGGCAAGGGACAACCTCATCCATCTGTTTATAGGGAGTTTCAGTTTACCAATTGAAAATTAACAACTTATTACCCACATCATTTGGTACAAAAAATTTGGTAGGTAACTTGGGATCCCTAGCATTACCCCTTGTTTAAATATTTAAAAAAATATAAAATCAGATGTTCCATTACTTGTGGCACTCGCTATTGTAAGTGAACTAAAAACTGCAAAAGCGCCTATTGACACCTACCAGTGATGATCACATCACGAACTCCATCCCCATGAATAAAGCTCATGTACCTTCCACCAGGGAGCTCTCTCCCTCTTCCATAAGATGGCAAAGGAGCAATTAAAGGCCAACTTGAGGTATCCTGAAACATCGACCAATGGAAAAATGAAAAGGAATTTCAAAATCAGAGGAGATAAAAAACCAAAATCAATATGAATTTGTAAATTATACTATAATTGGAATACACAGTTTCTTATTGAAAAACGATATTCAATCTAAGAGTAACCTTTGCAGTAACTGTAACATTGAAAAAAGTTACATATTAGACTCTTAACTCAATCACAATCAACTATCAAGGGCATCGTCTACTCGTTTTATTAGCATAAGATCGTTGGTCTAAATGGCGTGGTGGAGCGTTGGAGTGGGCTTTAGGTGGGGGGCTGTGAGTTCGATCCCACTTGTAATCTTTTTCTATCCACACGATGACACATGCAACAACGTGTGATTTTCAAAAAACAAAAATATTAATTAAAAAAATATTTTTTTTATTGGAATTGAAATTTTATTTATGTGCCAGAAGTGACAAAAGTTATTCAGGAAACTTGGCTGATTTATTTCTATAACTCCGATCACTGTACTGTTATAATTTAGTTAAGACAGCTGAAAATTTTTGTATTACCGTAAGTATGCATATATGTACCTCCAAGCAATAAATTATCTCAAATGCCCCAAAATTTACCTTGTGAGACCCACGCACCTTAACCAAACTCACAGCAGTAAGGTACTATTTGCCCACAACCATCAATATTCAATACAACGCACGATACGAGCATGATAAGATGCCTAGCCACGTGAACATGTCAACCAGGCTTAAATGCTTTATAATAAAAGTTTCAAAGACCGAATAACATTAGTGAATTAAGTGGCCTCACCTTCAGCATTTCACACAAAATCTGACCATAATCTAGGGCTCTTTATTTAGTTGAAAAATCTCTACAGTCTCACAGTCCAGTCCTTGCGAATAAACAAGACTACTTTTTTCTTTACTACTTTAGACTTAGGTTGGTTGAACCACTATAATATAAAGTAGGGCCACTCTCATATTATCACATAATAGAAAACAATGAATTTCTCCACGCAATTCATTCGATAGTGGAGCCAACCACCTATGTGGCTATATTCGGATCTATATTAGAATACCAAGGACGCCACTTGATGAGCCTCATAGAGACGGCGAGTAAGGACCTTGAGTGACTTGTAAGATTTTTTTTTAGTCAGCAATTATCTGGAAATTACAATTTAATGAAGTCCACTTGGATCTATTTGATTCCTCTTCCTGGAGGTCCTTTGTGGTGATTCTATGAGTGGATTTGCATGTGGTTTTTATCTCGTGTTTACTAAAAAAAATATTATAACACTAAAGACAGACATCAGTGGGCCCCAATCCAGCTGTCCAACAATCTTTATTCTTGATTTTGCTAAATGCAACACACATGCATCCATGTTACACACTAGACCAACCATTCTGGCTCTCTTTTTCAGTTTTTGGAGCCAAGAATTGCTCAATTAAGATATCTTAACAGCTAATTTCTTGAGGTTGAGTACTCTCATTCTCGTTTCGTCAGACAAGAAACATAACAACTGCTTATTTCGACCACACAAACTGCCTCAACTGGACCATTTATAACCAGCACATGCACAAAGTGTAATTATTCATAAATTTTTCCTCTAGTAATGATGCAACACATCATGAATAATTTTGTATGATGAAATGTCCCACCCGTTTTGGCCCTACATTAAATAAATTTCTAACTTCGTGATATCCGTCTTATACTTTCTTTAGTTAGCCTCTTTTCAGCATATCCGAATGACTCTATTTGGTCCTCTTTTCTACGCCTTTTTTTTTTTTTTTTTTTTTTTTGAATAAATCTCTTTTCTACGCCTTTAGTAACAACACATGAGAGAAAAACAAGAAAAAATAAATAATTAATTAATTAATCCAAACATCTCATAAAATAAAGATACCTGGTTAATTAATCCTTTTTGAACTTTTTTTTTTTTAATAAATGTCTCCATTAGTAATTGCCATTTGGTAGATGATCATTGATGATTGTTAAAAAAAAAAAATACTAATTAATTAATATTAATATAAGTGTCTAAAATCTACCTAAAAACAAAACCTAATCAAACAAATCAAACAAGATTAGAGTTTGTTTGGAGCATTAGATTTTACCTGGGTAGCTTTGATAACAGCACCTCTGGCCAAGTAGAGAGTCAAGTGGCTAGTGAGATTGAAGCTCTCCGTTAAGTACACCCCAGGAGGTATGTAGAGAAGCGTGCCTCCTCTCCGCCGGAGGTGCTCAATCCGGTAAATCGCCTCCCTAAACGCCTTGGTGTTCACCGTCACTCCGTCGCCGACTCCGCCAAAGTCCGTTATAGAGATCTTGTCGTTCCGGTACTTCATCGGCACGATCCCGGAGCACGTCACCACTTCCGCCGCCGACTGCGACGGACCGACGGCGACGGCGGCGAGGAAGAGCAGAATCGAGACCGCGAATCGAAGCATTTTCGGGACTAGTTTCAGATTACGCCGACATTCAAGGTATGGATTCTCCTGAGAAAATCAGTGGATAAATAAATGACAAACAGAAAGTTTCCAAAACTGCTTTAATGGTGGACGATTTCGGCTCGGACAAAGAGAAATCGAACGAAAACCGGTTTTTTGTTAGATTTGGGTGTATAATTACAAAGGAAAAGTACAAAATCCAGTGGCGGATTTGGTTTTGCTATTTGTGGTAGATCTAAAAATGCTCCAAACAGAAAAATCCAAGCGAACTACCAAGAATACTTAACCTGCATTATTTAATTAAAATTAATAAAAAAACGAAGTTAGAGTGAGACGAACAAAACAATAAGCAAGAAACTTTGAGCTAAAAAAGACGAAAGTTTTGAGATTCAGATCGAGAAAAACAGTAACCTGCGAGTTTGAGCTCGGATTTGCAACTTTGATGGCGGAAATAAGCTTTTAGGAATGAGAGGATTTGGTTGATTTGAGTGCAGGAACAGTGGAAATGAGGAAGAAGAGAAGAGAAAAGCCAAAGAAAGGTTGAGGCCATCACTTTCTGACACTCGGACAGTTGATAATTATATATGGCATTAAATCTAGTGATTCCGCCAAAAATATAAAAATTTTAGTGCGAAAATCGTAAAAGAGCAAGGAAAAAAAAAAAAGAAAAGAAAATGACTTGCCGTTTTGATGGCACGTCGATTTTGAAAATTTTTTTTTTTGGGTTTTAAATGAAAAAATTTTATTTTGAAAATAAAATGGTATTTTGATGTGTTAAAAAATTTTTTTGAAAATAAAAAATTATTTAGAATAAAAAAATGTATTGAAAAATATATATCGTGAAAAATTTTTTAAAATATTTTTTTAAAAAAATATTGTATAAAATAAGTTAAATAAATGAGTTAATTTTTTTAAATGAGAAAGTGATTAAAAAAATTAAGAATGGTATAAAATAAGTTAAAAAATGAGTTTATTTTTTTTAAAGAGAAAGTGATTAAAAAAAATTAAGAAAAACATTTTTCTATAAAATTTTTTTTAATTTTTAAAATTGGATAAACAAAGGATAAGACTAATCTATTCCACCTTTCGCTGGCCTGGCGGCTACAGGACTGTATACCTTGTGGTCCTCGTGTAGAGAGCAGTTACGACTTGAGAGTCCTTTTCCAAACGGATTTTTTTTCTTCTTCTTCTTCTTTGGGAAAATAATATTGCGTAAATGACTAGTTTAATGTGTTTTTTTTTTAAGCACGTTTGGTTCGTTAATTTATTTTTAACTAAAATATATTTTTTTATTTTAATTTTTATTTTTTTGTGAAATTTTTTTTATCTTTTCTGATAAATTTTCAACTCAAATTTAAAATTTTCTAACTCAACTAACGAATCAAACAGAATCTTAAATAATTTCAGGTGAATTTTTCGACGGAACAAATAATTAAACAGATAAAAATAACGGGCCAGCTTAACGTTTGAATAGGGTCAAAAGACTGTTAGCTTTGGGATTTAATTCTATTGCAAGTTTATAAAAACAAACAAACAAGATTATGACATTCCGATAATAAGGTGGTCCTGAACTCTGGAATGTATTGGGGTTTTTGTATGCAATTTTTTTTATTAGAGCGTACTTGGGTAATAAAAAGGACTATTTATATATATATGATCAAATTGTAACTACGATCTTAAAAAATATCAAAAAATAAATTTATTTACAAAATTAAACAAAAAGAAAATTAATCATGTTGTCTTGACAAAAATATCTCTTATTTTTAATTTAAGAAACAAAAATAAAAAGATTTCCTTCTAAAAATGACCTCATTTATTTCAGTTAACTAAATAGATTTTATTCTGAAAAAATTATCTCATTTTCCCAAAGATTTCGTTCTAAAAAATTGATCATCTATGTTTTATTATTTGTAACTTTTTTTAAATTTGCTGTCAAGATTACATTGATCAGGTCAATAAGCTATAAAATTGTATTTGGTAAATACATTTTTAAACTAATGAAATTGGAAAGCCTTACAATGAGGTCATTATCTTAAAAACCTCATCAATATGTAGAAACTAAATATATTTAAAATATGGACCTTCATATAAGAACCTGGTCCATATTACTATGACAACAAATCAGTAGCAACAATAATGACAATACATATGAAATTGGTATAAAAAAAAAAAAAAAAAACTTATAATGAGGTCATTAACATAAAAACCCCGTCAATATATAAAAACTAAATATACTTAAAATATGGACCATAATATAAGGACCTAGCCCATATTACTATGACAATAAATCAATAATAACAATAACGACAATCCATATGAAATTGGTATTAAAAAAAACTCACAATGAGGTCATTAACATAGAAACCCCGTCAGTTTGTAAACATTAAACACACTTAATATACGGACCTTAATATAAGCACATAGTCCAAATTACTATGACAATAAATTAGCAAAAACAATAACGACTATCCATATGAAATTGATGTTAAAAACTCTGAAAAACAATAATCAAACAACCTAAGAAAAACAAAAATAAAATTTCGTATTGAATCATAGAAAACATCAACGTAAATAATAAATAAGGAAATGGATAATGTAACAAGGAAATATGAACATCAAAATATCCACATATTACAAAATGAGAAAACACCAATGTCATGAAGAACAATAAAGAACATAAATGGTTGAAAAAAAAAAAAAAAAAAAAAAACACTCCTCATTCACACCCAACAAAAAGCTTTCAAATTTGGCAGCAAAAATACCGTCAGGCAAGGAAACCAGGCATACGAAAAAAAATGGTAAACACTAATGAAGGAGAAAAAAAGAACGTGATCTCAAATGAACTACTCAGAAATTAAATGTGTTTGATATTCAAAAAATGATAATATAATTGCCAAGTCCAAATTTTCAATTGAATTAAAAAATGAAAGTGTATGGAATAAGGAAGTTAGTTTATTTCTTAAAAAAAAAAAAAAAAAGTGCATTAAATCAAGAGTTGAAATTCTTTCTAAAAAAAAAAATCAAGAGTTGAAAAGGAGAGTGAATGAATGACGTGAATTAGTTTTTTTTTTTTTCTTCCAAAAAAAAAACTCTGTTAAAACATATCTCTAAGCGTGATTTATGGAAGGGTAATTCGGGAAGGAAAAAATACTGAATTTCAAAATTTGTTCAAATTTACAAGTAAATTAAATAATGTTTATTTTCTGATAGGGATATTCTAAAATGCTTAGAGGATGTTTGGTGGAGTAGTTTGAGTTTAGATTTTTAAGTTTCAATAGTAAATTTTTTTGAATTTTTAGAAAAGACAAAAAACTTTTTGAGAAAAAGATAAAAGAAATTTTGAGATAAGTGTTTTAAATTGATGTGTCAAATATTTTATTATTTTGTATAAATACTTCTGATAAAAATGATTTAATACATAAAGTATTAATGATGTTTCAAGTTAAATAGGTTTTTTTTTTAATTTTTTTTGGCTGAGATTTCCATTTCAATTGGTGGGAACTTCGAGTGTGTCTAGGAGCTCCTTTCACAGTAAGGACTGGCAAAGGTGCCACTGAAATAATAAATAACGGCTCAGACATGAATTTTTCATGGCCCACCAATTGCAATGCTATTATAGTATTACTATTATTTTTACGTTGGATTATCCACCAGCTTTCACGGACAGCTTTAATCAGACAACAAAACATACGAAGCGAAGGAAATTCTGTGGTTGCGTAAAGTAGTTTTACTCTGTTGATAGTATACAAAAATTTTAACCATCAAATCATATTTTAATAATTGAGATATTATTTACACGTCAAATTATTATAAGCTCAACTACAAATGATTAAAGATAATCACTAATTAAAAAAAAATGATGCCCCACCTCCTCCTCTCTCCTGTGCCACCGACAACTCACAATGGCCGCCAGCATCCCACCCTCGTTTTTCCTTCTCTCTCTTGATTTCGCCCCCTTTTCCCCCACCTCCCCTGCGTTGCCTGCAATCCCCGATTCGGTTTTTGCCCTCCCCCGTGATCCCTAATCCAAGTCTCGCACTCCTTCTCGGCGCTACCTACAATCCCCAATTCAGTTTTTGCCCTCCCCCTTGTGATCCCCAATATAGGCCTCGTCCCCCCCCCCCCCGGTCATGGTTGACAATTGATCTCCTCATCTCGGAGGAGTTAGAGGAGATTGTGCCCGAGGGTTTGCAAGTGGCGTCGGGTAGCCAGATTTGCATTGGGGTTTGCTAAAGAAGGTCCTCCCTTCATGAGCGACGCGACCATTGGAACTCTGTAGATCCGACAAGGCCACCAGAGTTCTTAGCCCACATGGTTTTTTTTTTTTTTTTTTAATTTGACATAAGAATTTTATTATGTGTGGGAGGATTTATTTTAATATGGTAGTCTCCAAGTGTTTTTAGCCTTTTGGATTCAAATCAAAGGGTAGAGAATTTTTACCCTATCAATGGGGTTAAAAAATTTACCTCATTGTAGAATCCCATGTAAAAAGAAAAGAAAAAATAATTTATTTCATCCACCTTCCCCAGTCATAAAATGAAGAACATGGAATGTTAAATGCAGGCCAAATAAAAAGGAAAAATACATGAATAACATAAATTTAAAGATCAGTGTATCAATATAATACAAAAAAATAACATTAAACCAATATAACACAAAATTAAACAAAAATAAATTAAAGTTTGTGTCATGTTGATAAAGATAAGGGAGTATGTGCTATGCTGGTCAATAAATGGAAAAAAAAAAGTGATTATTTGGGTAATTTTCTCCCAAATAAAACTTATTACAATTATTATTATTTTTTTTCCGGTATTCGAATGGAATTTGTGTATCCCACAAAACGTGTTTTCTTTTCAAAATTAATTCACATTTTGATAAGGTTTTTTTTTAATTAAAATTTTCTAGCCCCGAATCCATTAAAGGTAACTCATACAGCCACTAAATTGATTAAAAAACTCAGATACCCACAGAACATTAATTAAGCTATCTGCACAGTTGTCAACTCTTAAAGTACACTATAATATCATTTCAAAAAAAAAAAAAACACAATGATTTCCGTCTAGTTAATTTAAAATTAATGAATCTTACGCAATTCTAAAATTCGTTTGTGAGATATAACACACTAGTCTTGTTGGTGCGTAAATACACTAGTCTTTTACTTTCTGAAAAATGACTTACATGCCTTTGTTTATTGTTAGAGAATTGTATCCCTCTAATATTTTATTTTTCTGAGAACTTACAGGTTTTCCTTTTATCAAGTTAGAGCTTTCCTCAAAAAATAAAAAATAAAAAATAAAAGTTAGAGCTTTGGCCAATCTTATAACAAGATATTCGAAAAAAATACTTTACCAATAAAGTACCAAAAAAAAAAATCTAGTGATAAAATATGCTTTTAAATTAGGAATTATTACATATTTCCAATTTATTAATTAATACAAATTTACTCTAATTAGAAATATATTCCTTTTTTTTTGGCACGCTAGCATTATTTTCTTTTAGATCTAACCAAAAAAATATATATTCTTTTGGAGGGACGGAAATTTTCTTTTTTCTTTTTTTTTTTTCATTTCAAATGCTATCGGCAGAGGTAGTCGGTGTCTGATAATGGCCAAGCCAACTCAATACTATCCAGTAAACAATCTCACATTGATTTGGTTTGTTGACGTCTCGCTTGCCAGTGTTCTAGATTTCAGACATAACTTTGATTATAGCTTTCAGATATGATTTTGATATTATTTAATTTCGGCCATAAAAAAATAGCTGTAATATATGCTTTTTTTTTTTTTAATGAATGTCATATTTTCGTTTCCGTACTAACACCATTACTATTTTCAGAATAATAAATAATATTTCGTATAGTACAATTATTGGATTTCGCCATTATTTTTTTCTTTTATTTTTCTTTTTCTCAAGCTAGGATTCGTTATCATTTTGCCATTCCTTGTTTATCACCAAAAAAATTTAAGTCTCCGTTTAGCAAATTATTTTAAACTCAAATTTTTTATCTCAGTTTTTATCTTTTTTTAAAAATTTAACAAAAATTATAATTAATTTTTAAAAAGTCAACCAATTCAAATTTAAAAATTTTAACTCAAACCGTTTCACGAAACGGATCATAAAATTCCATTATACCAACGGTAAAACTGTATGCGGTATAAACTATCAGCTTCCATTTTGATGCAACGACAAGGAAGCCCTAAAACATAAGATGTATCTTTAATTGAATGACACGTCATTGTTCTTTGAAAAGGAAAACGACATAGACATCATACTGCATGTTAACATATTTCTTTTAAGATTAAAGAAAACGACACGTCATTATAATTTGAAGAAAAACGACATGAACATTATATTCTTGGTCCTGGACATTTTTTCTAAATTTGTCAGTTCTTTTCTATTTATCTTAGTTTAAATGGCAATACAGCAAACGACATGTCGTTTCTTTTTCTGAAGATAAAAAGACAATGCGAAGCACTGCATCTCATTTTCATTTAAAAATATGTTACGTGACGTAACGTGTCTTTTTTTTTTTTTTTTTGCAAACGACATGCCTTTTTATTTTGACTCCAAATGAAGGAAAAGCAGCACGTATCATTCAATTTTCAGGTAAAAACAGCACTGCATTGATTTATACGACATGCCGTTATTAAATGCAAACGACATCCTTTTCGATTTTAGAAGAAACAACATTCAGAACAAACAACATGCAGTGCTTTTTTTTGTGAGGGGGGGGGGGGGGGGAGGAGAACAGTGCTTAGTTCAAAATGACACGATTTTGTGATAATCAATTCATACGAGCAAACACATTCATTTCTAGAGAAGGACATTTGAAGATTTAGGTCTCTTTTAGTTTCAAATTAATTATTATATGGTTGTAGACATAATTTAATAATAATTATAAATTTAAAAAATATATATTATTGTTATTATTCTTGAGATGATTAGCAGCAAAAAAAAAAATTTATAGAATTACAAGAAAACGACAACGTTACATATCTCGGTTTGGGAATAAACACGATCAGTCGTTTATACACAAAGAACTGCGAGCACACAAACTGCATGTCGTATGGCGCATGCATTTCCCGCCAAAAACCCACATGCCAGAACTCTCTTTTCTGCTCTTCCCGCCATTTCAGAAGCCAGTCAACCTCATCCTCTTCCCTTTTACCATCCTCGGAGTTAGGGTTCCGTAAGGTCAGAATCTTTCAACAATTATTTGAAAAAATTCCTCTTTTCTTCTGCAATTCGGCCTAGGGTTTCTGCGATTCTGCACTTTGTCTTCTGAATCGAATTCTGGGTTTGAGACGGCGAGGGTTTTTGATTTGGGAAGTAGAGACTGTGCCGAAACGATGACAAGAGAAGAAGCTGAAAATGGAAGGGACGAAATGGAAATCGACGGATGCGAACAAAGGGAAGCGATTGCGATTCCTGAGGGATTCAACCCTACTTATCTCAAAGTTTTTTACGGTAAGCAACATATTCGGTTTATTACCTGGTTCAATTTCATTGAATATTTGCGCATTACGATTTGATTTTTCCAAACTTTTGCCATTTTTTTAAATTCAAAAGAAGTTTATTTGTTGCAGGGAAGCTCTTTCCACACACCGATCTGTATAAATGGATGTCGTATGGAAACGGTGAACTTCTGTTCACAAACCACCTTCTTTCCGGGTTTTTTTTTTTTTTTTTTTTAAATAATTTTTTCTTCTCACGGTGATGACTATATGACTTGATTGCTGAAATGAAGATGGGAAGCATCCTGGGTGTGACCAGTCCTACTTTGGCCGAAGGGAATTTTCCTTCACTCTAGAGAACGACATTTATTTGCGGTTCCAGTCTTTCTACAGCGTGTCTGAGCTCGAGAACTCCATTCGAGAAAAGTGTCCGGTTAAAATAGATATCGGTCCTGTTTACAGCGTCGACGTAAGATTTTCTTTGCGTTTTGAATTACATAGTTTGGAAGTTACTTGTGTGCTAAGCCTACAATGTATGTTCTTTCAGTGTAAGCAAGCATAATGTGATTGTTTAGTTGATTCTACTTTCATGATATAAATTTTTTTTTAGCAAATGAGTAGGAGAAAATCTAGCATTTTGACATTTGTTTAATGAAACATGGTATCGTCTGCGGATTTTAGCCACGTTTCCTGTCCATGTTTTCTCACTCGTTCTAATTCCTCTCTGTCCTTGCTTCTACAAAGCCTATCAGCCCTTTATTTTTCTCAAAGATTATGTATTTAATCCTATTTGTTTCGCAGCCCGCAAAGAGGCGTGCATATGCACAAACTGGCGATAATGTTTTCACTCCTGTGGAAAGGGAGCTAATTTTTGATATTGTAAGCTAATCAACTCTTGAATTTGGTAAAATTTTGCACTCTTAACCTTTTTTTTTCCTCCCTCTCCGTTAACTGTAAATTACATTCTTCTCCTTGCAGGATATATCAGATTACGATGACGTCAGATACTGCTGCTCAGGGGCTGATGTTTGCTTGAAATGCTGGCCACTAATGACAATTGCCATCAAAGTTATCGATACTTCCCTCAGAGGTTGGAATTTGGATTTATAAATTTATTTTTTTGGTGTACAAGATATACAAGGTTGCAAACACTAGTTTTACACTGTTTTAGCTCTCTTGTTCCAGATGATTTTGGTTTCAACCACATTCTGTGGGTGTACAGTGGGAGACGTGGTGTTCATTGCTGGGTTTGTGATGGAAAAGCAAGAGGGTAGTTTATTAATAATCAAAAGCTGTAGTTTCCTTTTGTTCCTTTCCTATATCATGATAAGCCAGGTTAACAATATCCTGTTGTGTTTCGTAAAGGTTGACTGATGAACAGAGGGCAGCTATTGCTGACTATTTCCGTGTATACAAGGTGATATTTTGTTCAACATTCATGTGGATTTTAATATATTTTTTAGAGTGATAATTTTAATGGAACTCACTACTGATATGCATTTCTTTTTTCAGGGAAATGAGAATAGTCATAAGAAGGTGTCGTTAACTGGACCTGGCTTTCATCCATTCCTCTCGTAAGATTATTTTATTGCATACATCATTTCTTTTTTGGGACTGAACTCTTTGTTTCCTCATCTAATATTATTATATTCCCACAGGAGAGCATACACAGATGTTCTTAGGAACTTCTTTGAGATGAAACTGCTTTCAAGTCAAAATTTATTTTCAACCGAGGAGAGATATGAAAAGATCTTAGATATGATTCATGACGAATGTAGGCAATCAATTGTTCACTTTTATATGGAGTCTTATTTTCCTTGCAATAAGTTATCAGATTGTGATTTGCAAGTCATATTTGCAGCTGCTACGTCTGAGCTTCGTGGGAAGTGGCAGGAGAATAGGCACTCTACTGCTTCGAAAGGAGACATTAATGTTATTCGATGGGAGCAGCTGAAGAGTTTGCTGCAATCAGGAAAGCAGAAGGTATGAAAAAAACATGGAGCACATATCAATTTTAGAAACTGCATACTTTCCTCGCTGATGGTTAAACCTCTATGGCACATCTAGTATGAATATTTAGTGAAAATATTAAGGAGTTATGGGAATTCCATTCATAATTCGTAAGGCAGTCAATAAGGTTATTTTTTCAACATATAGAGAGTTTGGAATGTCCATGCACAATGTTTATGTTGTGGGTTGTCAAATGACGGTGGCACTTTGTGATGTGTTTAGATGCATTTCAATACTGAAATACATTGTTATATAAATGCCAAGATTTTTTAATTGTTATTTTCCGGCCATTTTAAGTTCGATTTATATATATAGTAAATTACCATTAGCATACTTGTGTTCATGCAGTTTGCAGTGTGTGCTAACTAGTTCAGATGCTTCTGAGTTCATGCATCAAATTCCTGCATATTTTTTGAGCTTTCCTCTTCGTTACATTTATAGAGGAACGTTAATTTGTATTACACCATTACATTGTCTTAGGGACAAGGGCTGCGCAGGTGCATTGAAGAGATAGTTTTCTCTTATACGTATCCTCGCCTTGACATGGAGGTATTTGCAGGACTCCCAAATCATTTTAGCTTTTCTACCAGACTTTATATTGTAGAGGATTTGAAATTCTTTGTGGCAGTAAAATTATCTGTTCTTGGAATCATATGTATTTTCTTGTACTGGGACTCATTCCTTTGTCTTAGGTTTCAAAACACATGAATCACTTGCTCAAGGCACCTTTCTGTGTACATCCGAAAACAGGTTAGTAATCCTCTCCTCGACCACTCTTTACATGGTTTTTTATTTTCCAACAATTGGTTTTCTAGGTCTCTGAATCCTGTAAATGTTGTTTTGCCGGGTGTCTTTCTGTTCTAGGTCGTGTTTGTGTTCCAATTGATCCAAATCAGTGTGAGGAGTTTGATCCTACTGCAGTACCAACTCTTTCCAAGGTAATATGAGTAGATTGATAATTTTTCATTATTGGCGGTTTTCATCTGTCTCCATCCTTGTTAATGCGGTTAACTTTATTTTTTCCTTGAATGAAAACAAAATAGATTCGGGTATAGTATCATAGTTATCTTCCATTATTTCCTGTCTGCCGTTAGTTGAAATTTCATTAGTGCCTTTTTCCCCCCCTTTTTCCGAACATATGGTTTGCCCAAACTTGCTATCCCTTTGGTTAAAAGAAGAAATAAGCTTTTTTAGGTCACGAAACAGACATCATGAAATTTGTACATCGTCTCTTGATCTGTATAATTTCTTATCTAGTTTTGTTAAATTTTCAGCTTTTGCAAGAACTTAACATGGGAGGGCTGAAATCAGAGGTGGATAATGGTATGTTTACGCAGACCTTGCACCCTTATGTCTGAGACGTGCT
This sequence comes from Ficus microcarpa, assembly GCA_025413485.1. Classification (NCBI taxonomy): domain Eukaryota; kingdom Viridiplantae; phylum Streptophyta; class Magnoliopsida; order Rosales; family Moraceae; genus Ficus; species Ficus microcarpa. The sequence goes on along the minus strand of CM046386.1, from coordinate 20,309,710 downwards.
TTTCTTCTGTCAGTTATGATGTTCTAATATTATCTCTCTCTCTCTCTCTTTTCCTTTCTCAATTTCAGATTGGGATAGAACCTCACTTGGAAAATCAATCAGGTTCTTTAGAACATCGTTCCTGCAGCCTCTCCTAAAATCTTGCAAGGTACATGACATCCTCCTTTTTTTTTTTTTTTTGGTTTAGCTAGGAAATTGACGTATTACATGACCGGTGCAAGGAGCTTGTGATTGAAGATTATAATTTATAATTCTTCAAAGGGATAAAAATTTTCTTTCGTTCAATTCCTTTCTAGGTATGCCAAGAAGCATGAGTTTTGTCCTAATCACATGCTCTGAAAAGCACATATATTGATGATATTTTGAAAGAAAAAAGCGCTATGTTAGGTAAAATTTCATAGAAATATTGTTCAGCAATTATTTTTCGCATCTGTTGCAGGAGGAGATTGAAAGTTCCTACAACGCAAAACTTCAGCAGTCTAAAAACTCGATCAATTGGTAGCACTTTCCTCTTCATTTTATCGCAAGACACTCTAATTCTCGAAGCCCTGAAGCCAGTTCAGTGTAATTGCATATGAAGAAACATGTTCCGTTGTGCTATCGATGGTTGCATTAAGTAATTGATTTTACTTGACAGTGTAGACCCGTTTTGTTTTAGTGGTACTTTACAGACATGTCGGATGTACTTTACATTCTGACATTCTGAGCTTGAGATTCATGAGTATTTTGTAGAGTTATTTTGCAGTAAACTTCATAATGGATCTGGTTTCACTCCCTTGTAAAACCCTTTTTTTTTTTTTTTAATTATTATTGTTATCTAGAATAGAATAATTTAGTACAGAAGAATGAGTACCACACGGAATTTCTTTATGCACATGTGGTTTATTTCAACAAGAAGCTTATCTAATGAAGCATCATTTTCACTCATTTTTCTAGTCATATAGGCAAAGGACCACAACTCCTCTTGAAGGAATAGGATATGATGCATACTGAACATGGTCTTTTTGAAACTTTATTTGTTATCTAATCACTTTGTGTCAAGGCTTTGCTTTCTTGTGTGGTTACACGCGCACACACACTCACACACACATATATACACATATATACACATGTATATAAAATAAGGAGAAAAAATCTCTGTAAAATTTACAGAACTGCTCAAACAAAATAGAACAATTACTGATACCTAAAGGCCCCTCGCAACTTTTTCATATGATGAGCAATTGCTGCTGAACATTCGTAATGCCTTCATGCAAAAACAGAGGCACAAAATTACCTCTAAACAACAACTTATCTCTACTCAGAAACTCCCAACATCGCAAAAGCCTATCTTTTTACACTTTAGTACATCTCTACACTAACAAGAACAGAGACAAGACTTTATTATAGACCAACAAAATAACCAAAAAGAGAGAGAGAGAGAGAATAATTTCGATGAATTTTTTTTTAAAATTTTTTTGGGGGGAAGAATTTGTGCTCATTGATGTTCTTAATTAGCAAGAACCTCCCAAATCAAATCAGGATCGAAAGACGGAATCCGAGCGAGCGAACATCCTTCGAATCCAGAGTCCTCTACCATAGTAGCCATGGGACACTCATTGGAAACGTCGGACGGTGAATTCTCACACTTCCAGAACCCGTCTTCCGAAACCGTCGGCGACACCATTTCCAGTACCAAACCGTCCCCAAAAACCAGCGACGACGACGACGACGAAGGCGAAGATGAATAAACGACATTCGCAGCCGTAGAATCGTCACTGCTTTTACCATTTCCAACAGCTTCACTCTTCTTAGCATTCTTCTTGGCCTTGTTCCTCTTAACCTTCAGGCAAATCGCCTGAATCTTCGCATCCACCGTGCTCTTCAAAGCATTCAACTTGGTCCAATCTCCGAATCCCAAGACACTCGGATCCTTCAAATTAGGGAAATTCAAGCGGGCGTACTCCCCGCGGAGCTTATACGCCGCCCTGTCGTATGCATAAGCCGCAGCCTCGGCGGTTTCGTATGTTCCAAGCCAGACTCTCATTCTGTTCTGAGGAAGCCTAATCTCAGCAACCCATTTTCCCCAATGCCTCTGTCTCACTCCCCTGTAGAGCTTCTTCCTGTATGAAGCAGCAGCCGAGAAAGCCAAACTTGTTCTTGTTGCTGTTGCTGTTGCTGTTGTGGAGGAGGAGACAGAAGAGACAGAGTCTTGAACCGGGTTTGTCATCGAAAACCGAGAGAAGTCGTAGGTTGTCCGGTTCTCGGAGCTGAATTTCTGGAGGAGATCTCTTTGCCGGAGATAAACTGATGAGCCTAATGGCTCCAAAACAGGGCTGTTGCTGGTGGTTGAACATGAGGGAACACAATGGGAGAAAATTGAATCCAAGGTGTTCATTGTTCCTCCTGATAGGATGAGATTCGAAAGCGAAGATCGGATGTCGACACCTTCGCCGAATTGTAATGGATAGTGGTTTTCCTGGATTCTATCCATGGCTGTACCAGTTTTTCTTGTCAAAAGTTTGAGAAAACAGAGAGAAATGAACTGAAAAAAAAAAAAAAAAGAAAAAGAAAAGAAAGGTTCAGGAACAGGGCGCTTGAACAAATAAAAAAAATTGGGCCCCTTTTTCCTGATTTGGGACTTGAATTGGAAGAGAAAGTGAAAATCTGCCAATGGGGTTTTTAGAGAGGGAGAAGATGGAAATGGAAATCTTTCTTCTTAATGAGAGAGAGATTTTTTTTTTTTTTTTTTTTGCTATGCTTGATATTGAGTTTGGTCTTCTGCTGTTTGTATTTATAGAGAGTGTTATGTGCTTTCTCATCATGATCTTTTTAACCTTTTTCTATGACACCCAAAAAAAAAAAAAAAAAAGTTTCTAACGTGTTTGACATTTTGGTCCAAATCAAGTGATTTTACAGGAAATTTTGGGCACAAAATGACCAAATTGCCATGATTGGATCAGCAACAGACTGGACTTGTCGTCATGATGAGAAGGGTGAGGATGTAATTTGGAGAAGGTGGAGGAAAAGAAGGAAAACTGTGAATGTGAAAACAACTAATTAAGAAGAAGAAAGATTGAGCATGCCTTTTGTTATTAAAGTTTAGACAGTAGAATTTAGATTTAGATTGATTATACGTTTATCGAGATATTTAAATTATTAAAATTAAAAAATATAAAAATTTAAAATATATTCAAAAAAAAATAATATATAACTTATTTAGTTCGTATCTAAATTTTAAATAAATTAAAAAAATCATCTCATATAAACTTATTTATATAAAAATTTGGTTTTTAAAAATTTGAATTATAAAATTATATAAAAAGTAAATTTGAAGAAAAAAAATAAAAATCAAATTGTAATTTTCGGGTTTATCTTCCGTGTGGTCCTTGAGATGCATACCTCTACACTCCGCTTGGCCCAAAAAAGCTACTTTTTCAATTTATTGTAGACAGATCGTCAGCTTTTTGTATTTAAAGTACCACAGCAACAGTTAACTTCTTTGGGGCCACGCGTCCCCTCTCCCAAAAACAGATCCACTTCTCCGATTCTCGTCGTTTCATCTCGTGCATGGAAGAAAAACCTTTCCTCTCTTTTCTTCTTTCATATCGTCGCAAAACTACGTCCATATCATCATTACGTTCAATTTATCAAGTAACATTGATAATAACTCGAGAGTGTGGTAATTGAGTTATGAGAATGAAAAGAGTAATTTGATTATTACAGATATCTGTTTATGCTTAACGTGATTTGATAAAAGTAGAGAACAAAATGTAAAATACGAAAATTAGTAATGAAGATGCATGAAATGTTTAATTTTTTCTACATAACACTAATATTGATACGAGATTATAGTAATATAGATATTAAATCTAACGGCTTATCGTAATAGAAAGGGTGCTTGCTCTTATTGACAATAGCTTTCTCGTATAAAATTCCTATTGATAGCGTATCCTTTTAAAGATTAACTCGATCAAGTATAAAACATATTAAACGTGATAAGGATGTGATCAACCTAACACATTATGATGCATTGTTTGTGAATTAAAGTATCATTGTTTTTATTCAACAAATCATTAAGTGAATTAAAATATCTTTTTCTAGAACCTTTCCCTACAATAGACGATGATTTTTCCTTTCATAGCATTTAGCTGTCTACTCATGTAATAGTCTTTAAACCATTCATTCAAAATTTCAAAGTGTGCATATCCACTACTTAGGCCAATTTTCACTAATTACTACGGAAGACTTAGTGATATGTTGCCAGGCAGATTGATTTATAAACCATTTACAACCAATTTCAAAGTATTTTGCTTCACTTTAATACTCTTTCTTTTTTTCCTCAAGAATTTTCCTTTCTTCGGTAATATTGTTTTTGAATAGAAGGGATGATCAAAAGGAGAAACTTGATTAATATGAAGTAAATATGTGATAGGAAATAAACGAACTTTGGAAATTACAATTAGCACAAAGTCGTGCATGCAATATATAATATATAAATTTATATATATATGTGTATATATATATATATAGATTCATGAATCGTGTGCCCATAAGCCCCATTGAATGTCATGAAGTTTATGACCACAAACGTACGAGAAGGTTTTTCCTATTTCTATATGGAACTTGAGAAATACGTAAGTTTTGGAAAATAGAAAATTATCAAGTCAAAAAAATCTACCATTCTATACGGCCAATGACTCCTCCGCCGACTTAAACCCAACACAAAAAATATTAATGGGTTCTTTTTATTACGTAAATGACTCAAATTAATTTTCGAGTAAGATTCTGTTTTATGAGTTTGGGAAAGTTGTATTATTATGTTCCATTGAGAGTCTATAAATAGGTGTATTGTGTTAAGTGTGTGTGTGCGCGCGCGCGCGCGTGTTTAGAAAAAGAAAGTGTGCCTCTTTCTGAGAGAAAGTGAGGAGAGAGATAGACAAAGAGTGTAAGGGGTTTTGAGTAGAGAAAGGTTGAGAATGTTTGACAAGTGTGTAATTGTAAAAATGTTAGTGAATTTATTCTCCATCTCCTGTAGACATAGACAATTTTTCTGAACTACGTAAATTCTTTTTCTTCTCTATAATTCTGTTGCACATTGGGTAAAGGTGTATTTTCCCCAACAAGTGGTATCAGAGAGACAGGTTGAAGATCTGAAAGAAAAAAAATCAAGATGCTGTCTAGGATAAGGCTTGATCAGATTGAGCGTTTTGACAGAAAGAATAATTTCAGCATTTGGCAGAGTACGATGAAAGATATTATGATGCAGTAGGGACTTCTAAAAGCATTGCGAGGGAAGAAGCTGAAAAAGATGAGCGATGAAGATTGAGAAGAATTATAAGCAAGAACGGTAAGCACTATTTGTTTGAGTTTGGCTTCTGAATTGAAATATAGTGTTATGAATGAAAATCTCATTCTAAGTTGTGGGAAAAATTGGCAAAAGTTTATATGTTGAAATCCTTAACAAATAGATTATACATGAAGAAGTAATTGTATGAGTTGAAGATGAGTGAAGAAACCAATGTTAGGGATCATATAAATAATTCAATAAGTGTATAACTCAATTATTAAGTGCAGAGGTCAAGATTGATGAGGACGATAAAATGGTAATTTTGTTGGCCTCCCTATCCAAATCATATGAGACTTTTGTGATTACGTTGTTGGTTGGAAAAACTACGTTGACTGTAGATGAGATGTTGACACTTTTGTTGGAGACTATAATCATGAAACAACTTAGTAGTTCGTCTCAAATTGAACAAGGTCTTGTGGTGAAGTTAGATGAGAGCAAGGGTAGGAGTAAGACGCGAAAAAGATATTATGAGAAAAAAGATGACTATTCCTAATTGCATTCATCAAAGGATGTTGAGTGTTTATACTGTTATGAGAAGGGGCATATTAGGAGAAACTATGAAGAACTGATAAGGCATCTTGAAGAAAAGAGGAAGCAGAAGGCTCAAGAGATAAAATGTACAAACATTGTTGGTGTCAGGTATGACAGTGAAGATGGTGTTTATTCTGTTATCATTGAAAGAGGTAATTCTAACTCATGGATTTTGATTTCAAAATTTTTGTTCCACATGTGTCCACGCAAGTAATAGTTTCATTCTTCTGAGCCCTATGACGTCGATACATTTCTGATGGCTAATGATTCAAGTGCTAAAGCCATTGGAATAGGTACTGTAAAGGTGAAGAGATGTTTGATGGAAAGTTGTGAAGACATTGATGAATGTTAGGCATGTTCCTCAACTCAGAAGAAGTTTAATTTCTTTGGGGGTGTTAGACAATTTGGGATGTGAGTATTTTGCTAAAGGTGGTTTTATAGAAGTTAGGAAAACTGCATCGGTTGACATGAAGGGTGAAAAAGTGAAAAACCTGTATAAGCTGATACGGAAGACAGTTGTAGGTGGAGTTGTGAAGGTGGAGCCATGTCAAGAGAGGTCTTCTTCTGTTGCAAAAGAAGTTGCAAGAGTGAAAAAGTGCAACAAGTCGACAGTGACAATTGAAGACAAAGCATGAAGGAAGAAGAAATCGGTTTCCCGTGTTAAGTTTGATGAGAGTTTGAACTCGACACATATTTATTCTTGTTAAGTGTGCATATGAGGTGAGAGAATTTGAATTGAGGTGAAGATTTGTAGCTAAAAGACTCAAGTTACTTTTCGAGTAACTTTCTGTTTTATGAGTTTAGGAAAGTTGTATTATTGTTTCCCATTGAGAGCCTATAAATATGTGTATTATGTTAAGAGTATGTGTGCGTGTGTTCAGAAAAAGAGTGACTATGTACCTCATTTTGAGAGAAAGTGAGAAGAGAAATATAGGCAAAGGGGGTAAGGGGTTTTGGGTAGATAGAGGTGAGAGTGTTTGACGAACGTGTGTAATCGTAAAAGTGTTAGTGAATTTATTCTTCATTTCCTGTAGACGTAGGTAACTTTACCAAACTACTTGAAATTCTTTGTTTTCTCTATATTTATTTTTTAATTTATTTTTCTGCTGCATGCATTGGGTGTAATGGTATTTTCCCAACACTTCTAATATGTATTCAAGCTAAGAATATATTTTTATGACGACTTAATATCTTCCTTTTTTTTTTTTTTTCCGTCCAAGTGTTTACATGTACAAAATAACTAAGCGATAAACAAATTTCATAAAGAATGCTAAAAATGTCATACTCGTCGAAGTTACTAATCCGATGATCAGGAATGGGATTTGCACTTGTAATTAAAAAAAAAAAAATCCCATTTTAACGCAATAAATTAGAGTCGAGATGGGTTGTCTCACAAAAGTAGCCCTAGACTACAAGTGGGACCCACTTTTTAAAAAAAAAAATAATGCACGTGTGTAGGCTTAATCTGTGTAATTTGACTAACAATTAGCTAGAAGACTGTTGTATCATGTTCGCGTTTGTCTGTATTTCAATATTTTACATATGAGAAGCTTGGATTTTCTTTTTTCTCAATTTTGAAGGAACCCTATATGAATTTAATTAGCGTTGAAGTATGAGGACACCAAAAGCTGGTGTGACAAGTAGCTAGCTTTGTACTTTTAGAAAACTCATCAAATGTGCTCCGGCACTATGTAGTGGTTATACACACGCACACATATACATACATATCCCAAAAATAGGCAATTACAACTAGCTATATATAAGCAAGTCTAATGTTAAAATATCGACCATATGATAACCTTGTTCACTTAATAGTAAATATTACATATTCTAAATTACAACTGCTCTTTCCGTGTATCTCGCCACTGCCCAAAACTGTATATATCAACAAATAAGAAGTATAAAATTAATATTTGCGCAACTTTGCTAGAGATGACTTTCGGATTGATGACCAATAATCATAAATAAAGAGGCCCAGTCACATAAGATGGGAGAAAATATCTAATTGTTCACTCTCCTTTTTCTCACGTGACAACGAATAAAAATAAAAAAAAAAAAAAGAAAGAGGAAGAAGAAGAAGAAGATTAAAATTACTTCTAAAGTTAGAATAACATGCAAGCATTACTAAGAATGGCGTGCACGTTTTCTTCTTTCCCTCCAGCTTTCTTTGAAAACAAACAATAATTCACTATAGTGCATTAGAAACGACAACATGTGCAAGGCACATATACGAGCCAGTTAGGAGGAAAACCTAACACCGACCCCATCTTGGCCAATGTCATTTTAGAGAGAGAGAGAGAGAGAGAGAGAGAGAGAGACTATGTCCAACCATATAGTCATATGTATATGGAAATATGAAGGACTTGATCAGTTTAGACCTTCTCTCAAAACAAAAAAGGTGTAATTAATTCAGAAAGGTACCCATTACATCAAAGTCGAACCCATTTCAGTATGGTGCAATAAAGGAGTCAATATACATATACATATAGATCTATATGTATATGTATATGTAGATGTATATAACATAGCACTGAAAAGTTGATTTCAAGATCATCCGCTGGAAAGGAGAGAAAGGAGACAAAGCTCGTGAAATGACAGTGTGACACAACAAATCTTGAATCAGCTAGCTTATTAGAAAACACTTTTTGAGAGTTTTTTTTATTGTTTTTTGCATGTGAACGGACCTAACTATCCTGCAAACAAAGTCAACCCTAATCTGAAATTGCATTGTGGCCTCTAATCTTTCATATTGTTATCCACATGAGGGGTGACTTTCGGTTCTCATCTTTTTCGTCTCACGCTTTCATTTTGCCTCTCTTTCCTATTTTGCCCCTCCTCTAGATTTCCTAGCACAAGTTTACACTAGCACCATTGAAATGAAACGAGAAATAGTCAACCTCTCATGTCCTTTCGATTATGAGGTTGAAGACTTTTTGTATTAATGAGACAATGTTGATCCACATTTTATACTATAAGTTGGTTAAAGTACGTGATCCATATATTTTATGCTATAAATATACAATATAGTTTTTTAAGAAACTTTGTTCTAAAATTCTTTGAACGATAAATCTTCTTATCCGAGTAGTAGTTCAGATCTGCTATTTTAAACCACTAATCATTGATTAGGCTTCTAGAATGGCACATTATATCAATCGTGTATAAAAAGAAGGAAAATCACTTATTGGCACTTTGCATTATCCGTTTTTTTTAATTTGGAATTTTGAGTAACTTAACAAGTTAAATTAACCTAAAATCATATATATATATATATATATGTATAACTATCCCTGAATCGTGGTTACAATCACGTCTTGTGATGAATTTTTATTATAGGCCAAAAAAAAAAAGTAAAACAAAAATTTAAAAAAAAAAATGAAGGATGTTATTGGAAATTTCAACTTCGAATTGTCAGCATGACAAGTTTGAATTATGAGGCCAATTGACAAGAATGGGAAAAAATTCAACGTTGAGGAGACAGTGTAATTTCGTGAAAAAAGCAGGGGTATTTTGGGAAAATGAACCGAAAAAGTTGTGTTTTGTCTGTATTCGGACTTGGTCGAACCAAAACAATATGGCAGACGCCGACTTATCCTGTGGTCCTCATGCCATTTTCCGACACGTCATGCACTGCTCCTGCGACCTCACAGTCACAGATTCGTCTACGTGCCTCTTTCTGATTGCTCCGTCGGAAAAAGGCTGAAATTCTAAAATCTCGCGAGTTACTTACCGAGAAAATAACTCCTCTCGCGCGCTCTGAACATAACACATCCATACGACACGTCGTTGCTTCCCTTTCTAATAAACTTTGAAGGAAAAATTATAAAAGACACGCAAAAAAAAAAAAAAAAAAGAGTAAGGGGGTGTTTGGTTCGCTAGTTTGAGTTGAAATATTTTAGTTGTAATAGTAAATTTTTTTGAATTTTCAAAAAAAAAAAACTTTTTGGGAAAAAGAGGAAAAAAGACAAAAACTTTTTGGGAAATTTGAAACGGAGATGAACTCGCGAATCAAACACCCCCTAAATAACTAAGAATTCCAGCATAGAGTAATTTCTCAACCATCTCATTTTAATAGATTTTCATTCAATTCTATTACAATTTTTTAACTAATATTGCAAAAGTTGATTTACAGTCTTTTGAAATATTGTGTATGTGGAATCATCTTTGTTAAAGCGATCGTTGCTTGTGTGCAAATTAAGTTGAGTATCGCTTGTGAAGTTCAGATATTCACTAATGTGTATCATAGATGATCAGAAAATACAGTCTTCAGATAACAAACCAATGGTTTTGCCTTCGATTTTCGTCTTTTTAGATAAAATCTTACATCCAATAGTCATTTTATTTTAATGATACAACATAAGATTAATGACGTGTAACACTAAGATTGTTAATATATAATAATTTTATGGATACATTTCATTTGCCTAACATCTCTTAATACTATCATAGTATATATAAAAATTATATAAAATTATAGATAAATCAATTAATAATTACATGCATATAAATAAAAAATTATATTTATTACACAAATACGGGTCGAAGTGTAGATAATATCCATCTTTTTCCAAATCCCGTCAATAAAAGATGTTGGAATATAACACTTCAATAATGATAGTCTTCTAACGTACTAAACTTTCTTGGTAATAATTCCAACTGAAAACAAATATATAATTGCAATGTTGCTTGCTTGTCCGGTAATTAATTGGTAAATAAATTACATCCTTTCACGGTTCAACTAAAAATGTATGCTTTCACAAAAACTGACGTCGACGTGAGGTCCTGGAGAATGACGTCAGGCTGACGACAAGGGGGCCCAAGTAAAGAGAGAGTCCCTCACATGGGGCTGTAGCCCGTCTGATTCCGAGTACAGATCACGGATGGTGATGACCCAAAACAGAGACGAAGGCATGGCCATTGGCTAACAAAGGAAATCATTTTACCCTACATTTTAGGATAGTTGTAACGAATAACATATTTTAATGATATTTTTAAACTTTATAATAGGTTTTTTTTTTTTTTAGATAAGAAATTATGATATATATTTACAGATAAATCCTTTGATTTTCTACTAAATCTTAAGACTTTCTTACGGTTCAATTTTTAAGAATGGATTTATTTGCTCAGTTTTAAATTAGAGAGAGAAAGAGAGAGACGGAAAGGAGGAGGAGCAAAGAGTGGGGTTTTTTTGACATTACGTAGTCATAAATTTGATTATATTATTTATTATTATATTTAAAATTTTATATTATAATTTATTATTACTCTATTTAAAAATATTATTTTGTTCTTCCTCTCTAAATTTTATGTGTATAGTTTACTTCTTCTTCTTTTTTAAATGTGTGTATTTAATTATTCAAAAAAAAAAAACGTGCGTATTTTATCCTCTAAAAAAAGTTTGTTTTTTTTTTTTTTTTCGCTCTCTGTATCCTATTGTAGAGTTCTCAAAATGTATTTGCTAATTGTTGAAAAATATTGTAATGATTTTCACTTTTCATGTTATTTAAAAAAAAATAATAATAAATATACGCACTTTCTGAAGTGGACGGCGCTCCACCGCTGCTAATGGTGATATTTGGAGCAGACCTGAAATGGCTATAATTGCAGATAAGGCTTGGGTCCAGAGATATTGAAAATGAGACCCCCAAAAAAAAAAAAAAAACCCTTACGAATATTTTCAATGTAAAACTATAGATATATATATATATATATATATAGATCTATCCATGACCCCATCACTAGCTATTACCCGTTTGGTATTGCTGCTATCTATCATTATGACATTCATCTTTAATCGGTGAAGTGAGGAACTATAGGAACATGTTTACCTTCAGAAATTAACCAATAATGGATTGAGAAACTCTAGCTAATTGAGAGAGATTTTATCATTCTTACCACACTTCCAAATCACTTTTCTTAAAAAAAAAAAAAAAAATTTATATCACTAACTAGTGCTCTACAGTCTAAGTTTCCAATGCCCATTTTGTTTGACCCATTTTCACTTCCTTGGATACCCTTGAAATGTAGTCGAAATGTAGTTGAAATGTAGTTTCAAATTGACACAAAACAATGAACTTTTGCATATTCTTTCCCTTTTTTTTTTTTTTCAAATTACGATTTGCTCACTAATTAGGGGAAGAAAAGGTGGTCAATCATTGTCTTCGAAGAACAACAGTAATGGATGACTCGTGTCTTATTAAGGTCCCCTCTCTTTGCTGCGATGAGCTGGCATTTAGACTCTTTTGATTCTGTTTGGAATTATTATTTATAATAAAATTTTGAGTTTTCATTCCTCTGATAGTATTGTGCTGGATCAGGTCGGTTTGACAAAATTCCACGTTATCGTTTTTGTACGTATTATATTTATATAGCACTAGAGATTCCCCCCACCCAACTCCCCACTTACCATCTCGCCTCAAAAACTGAAAAAAACACACATAATTGAATGAGTTTTTTCACTTGTTCAATTAGACACAAACATTTCACAGTTTTTTTTAATTTTATTTTTAATTTAATTTATTTATTTTTTTTGTATGTAGAAAGCAAGGAATATGATATTAAATTCACTTAAACCACAAATAAAACTATAGTGGATAAAGAGTCTACCATTACATAATCTATCTCAAAAGATAAATATTTAAGGCTCCGTTTGACATTCAAGCTCAAACCAAAATTTTCATCTCAGTTTTTGTTTTTTTTTTTTTTCCTGAAAAAGTCTTTTCTTTACTGAAAAGTCAATAAAAATTATTATTAAAACTTAAAATTTCCAACTCAAACTCTTTCACCAAACGGACCTTTTGATGAATAGAAATAAAAACTGCAAATAAGACGTTCTCATCACCATGTCACCATCATTGATGAAATTTTATAATTATGTTATTTTATCGTCTTCGGTGCTCCTGCATTGTTGGATTCTAAATTATTGTGCTCATTCCTCTTTCATATATTTAAATTTTATGGGAAGAAACATCGTGCTCCTTGTTGATAAAGATAGATAACAATCTTTTTGATCGTAGTGGCTTGGCAATTATGATATGTGAAACTGAAATCTTCTTCGTCATCATAAAGTGTCTAGAGACTTTTTTTTCCTTCCCTTAGCTACTTGTTGTGCTACTTTTTCTCTTTTTTATGAAGCCCTCAATTCGGGGTAAGTTGACCAGAAGCTCATTTGCCCAAAATTCTGCGCCGACAAAATGACACGACACTACACGAATCGGCCACGTAGACGTGTCTCTGTAGCTTTCTAAAACTTGGTCAAGACTCGAGAGAGAAAATTATTAATGGGGGCAATTTGTTCAATTAATCAAGGCAACGCTGGTTAGAAGCAAACGTGGACTTATCATGTCCCCTTTCAAATTGCTTTTTTTAAGAATCAAGTCAAATTCCTTATACCACCGGTGATAGTGACCCGTTGGTAAAAGAGGTTTTATTTAAAGCCTTCAATTTTTATAAATTAGAGATTTGAGACATACATCATGTAGTGATATGTTGTATAATCGATGATAATGTATATTCATCGGTGACAGTGGTACGTTAGTAAATGAGATTTTATTTATAGTCTTTGTTTTTTATAGGTTAAGAATTAGAGTCATGCATTACGTAAGTTCGTCGATTTGACGATTATTTGTTGATAAACTCTGTGAGCCTCTGGCCTATTAGCTGATGAAGGTTCAAAGACAGGATCTTTTGTCATCTTATCGGTAATCTCAGTGGCTTGCCTTTAACGCATTAGGTTGGGGATGAGAAAACAATACTGTTCCCTTTTTTATTCATTAAAAAAAAAAAGGTCAAATTCCTGGTGCTATATTATATACATATTTTTTTGGATAAGAAAGAGACAAATTCCTTTTGCTATGATTAACTGAAGTTGAGCTTATCAAGAGGTCCAATTTATTGCATCACACTTGTCTCTTGTGAGACAACACAGTTTTGGGCTCCGCCATCTTGGGCCTCGTATGAGTTTTCTGATGCAATAAGGAATTTGAGCTTATTGGATAAGAAAGAGACAAATTCCTTTTGCTATGATTAACTGAAGTTGAGCTTATCAAGAGGTCCAATTTATTGCATCACACTTGTCTCTTGTGAGACAACACAGTTTTGGGCTCCGCCATCTTGGGCCTCGTATGAGTTTTCTGATGCAATAAGCCCACTAAACACTTCCCAAGTGGGCTTACACAGGAACAAGGCCTGGGAAAAGCCTAGCCTATTCTTTCCAACGCCAAAACAGAAGTGTGTTCGAACCTCAGTTTCACTTTCACGGTTTCACCCCGGAGAGAGAGAGAGAGAGAGAGAGAGAGAGAGATATTGAGAGGAACAAAGAGAAAATGGTGCGGCAAGGAGTGAAGGGAAGAGTAATCAAAGATTGGAAGCAAAACGACATCTGAGCGAGTGTCGTCTAAAAGCTGTTTCAGAAGTAAGGAAGGACAGCTACAGATAGAGGAGCTTCCGGTTTTTTCCAACGGGTAAACTCCCTTTCATGTCGTTTCATTCACTCTTATCGTATCTTTTAAAGAGATTCGGAGTTTCTTTTTTTTTTTTTTTTTAACCATTTATTTAATTGACAAGTGTGCTAACCATTTTTTTTAATCTATAACACGTTTTGCTTTCTTCTTCACATTCTTCTAGCTAAATGTTGTCGCTGTTTTCGGGTAATTGTCCTTTCCATGATCTTGTCATAGCCTTGATGTCGTTTTTAGTCGGTCTCATTTTTGCAAGATACTGTCAATTTTGTTCATTTTGTTTTTATGTTATTTTATGTTCTGGTTTCTTGTCGTCTTGTCAGGCCATTGTCGTTTCTAAGGTTTCTGTCGTTTTTAGGAATTCTTGTTAGCTATTGTCGTTTTTGTTATCAGTGTCGACCATTTTAGAAAAGCGGATATTTTTTGAAAGCAAGATAGAAAAGCGGAGTTCTTTAAGTAGCATATTCTAGTTGCTTGGTTTATGTTCCTCTGTCGTTGCTAAGGGAAGGTCTGGTAACTAATGATGAAAAACAAGGTTGCTTGGTTTATGGGCCTTTTGAAGTTTTAGAAATTCTTCTACTTAGTTTTCAGGAGCCAGAAATGTCGTTAGTTTGTCTTTTCAACTAGATGTCGTTTTCATGTCAACATATTCTAGTCAGTGTCGTTTTTCTACTTTAGTCTTTTGATGTTTGTTGTCGTTTTTTCTGTGGTTCTTTTGGTTGATATCCATAGTTAATTCTGAAATTTAATCTTGACGAAATTTTTTCTAGCCACTGTGGCTATTGTTAGTTCTGATGTTGTTATAGTTTTCATTTCAGGTCACTGTCTTTTCATGTGTTATGCTCCTTTTAGCCTTGTTCTCGTTTACTTGCTATAATTGTTCTTGTGGTTTTTTTCTTGTCGTTTAGTACATTTTTGTTTTTAGTTTGTGTCGTTTTTGTTTCGTCGTTTATTTTTTTAGGATATTATTTTAAATGGTATTTTCGTTTCTTCACGTCATTTTCGGCTTCTGTGTTGATGTCCTCTTACTTCCATGTCGTGGTTTTCGTGGCATTAAGATTGTTGTCGTTTATATTTTTTTCTGTCGTTAAAGATCATTGTCGTTTATAGCGTTGAAGGCTGTTTTTGTATTTCTTGCCTTCTTTAGAAACCATGTGGGTTTTTCTTGTTGTTTTCTTTCTCTCATGCCATTTCCCTTTGACACATATTATGTCTTGGCTATTGAAGTTCTCATTAGTATAGTTTGTTGTCATTTCTAATGTTTTGACGTTTTTGCAAGTCATTGTTGTTTTCATGCTATTGTCGTTTTTACGGACCAACTAGTAAGAAAGGCTATGCGTAGAGCACTCGAACAATCCATAAATGGATTAATTCCATTTTAGTCCTTAAACTATTGGTCAAATTCCATTTTAGTACATGATCTTTAAAACATCCCAGTTCAAGTTGTCAATCTACGAATTTGTCTCAAGTTAGTCTTTACGTAATAGGAGGTTCTATAATCATGTACCGAATTGGAGGCCTGGTCTGTTGCATGCTAGAAATGAGTTTAGCCCTTTATAAATTCAAACTTCTAAGCTTGTAACACAAAAGTAATACGTTCACAGTTGCTATCTATAGTTCTTATAATGTCGGCTTCTCATGTAGTCATGTTACTTATACCTCAAACAAACACTTTACTTGCTAGATATGAATAACCATAAAAATGGCTCAAAACCCGGAAAAAGACTACCTCGAGCAACTTGTCGCGGAGGGGCGGGTAGGAATTAGGCCTTATTACGATTCTGCAACTATTGTGCTAACAACACTCGACTTTGAGAAACTCTTCAAAAGGATTCAACATCATCTCGTGGCGATCTTCGCAATGTATGAACGCATTTGCAACGGCTACTCCGGTAGGCAATGATCACACTTGCTCCGATGTGCCTATTCAACAGGCTCAGAGATGTTGCTGAGCTCTACTCTATAAGTGCTCGTGTCAAGCTCTTCGGCGACAAAAGCTCCTTGCTCGGAATCCTTAAGAGTTCCCTGCTTACCTCTCTTCTCTGCTGCAAAGCATTGGACCACTTCGTATCCACGACGCTGGTTCTATGGATATGCTCATCATTTACGTTCTTCCTCCAGGTATATATATATGTCTATATATCTTTATTTTGCATTATTTTTTACACCATTGAATTTTTGTTAAGAAATTCATTTGCTCGTAAATTTCTCTACATGATTTTGTGCCTTCCTATTCCATATCTCTTTCTCAATTAGTCAAAAGACTACGAATTAAGCCGAAAAAAATTAATTTGAACAAAAGAAAATACGGATTTAACTTAAAAATGGCCTCTTTGTCTAAAATGTATCTATTCAATGATCACATAGTAAAAAAATCTAAAATCTAAAATCTTATATATTTATGACTTCTATTTATGTTCTTTATTTTCTTAAGCCTTTTTTTAGTAGTTGGTACAGTAGTACATATTTATTTCTTTTTACAATAAACTTAGACAATGCTAATAGTGTGTTTAGATCATAGGTTTGGATCCAAAATTTTCAGTTCAACTTAAATTCAAAATAAATTTTATTTTTAGAAATCCATAGTCCAATTCAGTTTAGATTCTCAATACAAATTCAAAATTTTCTGCTCAAACCTTTGATCCTAACAAATACTAAATGTGAATACTGTTTCGAATATGATTAAGATTGTGCAACATCAGTGTTTGTTTTTTTTTTTTTTGTTTTTTTTGTTTTTTTTTCCTTTTGCATTTTACCTCTCTCTTTTTAATTAGATTTTTGGACCGTGGTTTGCAGCTTCCATGCAGAATTACGGAAGTAGTCATCCCAACCCGAGCTGTGTCAGACATGATACCATGAGAGCTGCCAACATAAAGACATCTCCCATCTCACTCACGCTCAGCCATATGACATTTGGGTCCTTCTGGACTAACCTGTCGTTTGGAAAACGATGAATGGCTTATTAGCGTCACGGGGGGCATGCACCCTTCTCACTACGAAATTGAGGATGTCGTTCGAGCTTCATGCTTTCTGTCGACCGAACCGAGCCAAAACCCCTGAGACGAATCCGAAACGACACGTAGTTTTCCAACGATTTCCAGCTGATGTCGTTTGTGTGACCTTTTTTCAGGTTGCTGTCGTTTCCTTAGTGATGGTGATGTCGCTTTTATGTTGATGTCAACTTTTAACTGTTGCTTCCAGATTCTCGTAGGTTCTGGTTTTTGTTGTTTTCTGCCTCGCGACAAATAATGTTTGATTCAATTTTTTGGGACTCAGTATTAGATTCACGTTTTGTTTTTGTCGTTTTTGGATTATCGTGATCTGTATACTGTATTTGTTTCAAACGTTATCCCTTTCAGTTTACTCTCGTTTACGTATTTTTGGTCGTTTTAATGTACTTGTCGTTCACGAGGTAACCATCATTTCAAAAGCATTGTCGTTTGTGTAGTCATTCATATTAACATTGCCGTTTCATTTCATTATTGGTTTAAGATTCGGTCGTTTTATGTCAATGCTCAAAAGCAAACTGTCGTTTTTATAATATTTTCGTCTTTGGTGTCTTCATTGAGTTATTTCGTTTTTCATGTTATCGTTTTATTATGACGTCGTTTTAATGTAAACGTCTTTTTCTGTTTTTTTTTAGGTGATGCCTTGCCGTCTTTAGATTGGTCTTTCTCATCTTCTCATGCCCTAATCATTGTTTAAATTAGGTTATTATCTTATATCTTATTTGTAATATATATATATATATTTTTTAAGGTAACTATTACTTGTCTTTTTAAAGTCGTTGTGTCACGTTGTTGTCATTTTACATTGCTTCTTGTTAAACATTATTGTCGCTCTTGTAGTTGCAAGTATAGTCAATTTCGTCCAACTTTGCTAAATAATATAAAATTTAAATACCTCCAAATTTAAAAAAAAAAAAAAAAAAAGATAATTTCAATAACATAAAACTCCAACAATTTGTTCCTTTCCAAATATTAAGGTCATCAATATTCCATGCTTCGGTCATTTGCTAAGCATATTGCTTTATTCTATACCACTGTGACAGATTCCCTTTAAATCTTCCTTTTACTTTTAATATCACATTGCATTATTTTCATCTACCAAGTCATATTTCATTCCAAAGGGCCGCTAATAATTCCTTATGTTTTCTTGGACAAAAGAGAACTTGTGAAAAAATATTCTAAACCACTGTCACAAGTATGAAAAAACAATAATGAAAATATGTTTTTTATTATTATTATTCTATAACACCGTGAAAAATTCCCTTTAAATCTTCCTTTTGCTTTTGATATCACATTGCATTATTTTCGTGCTGAAAAGTCATATTTCATTCCAAATGGCCGCTAATAATTTCATATATTTTATTCAAAAAATAAATAAATAATTTCATATGTTTTTTAGACAAAAAAGATGTATTGTACAATTTGTACTTCACTGATTTGATTGAAAGACAACTGCTTAGCCCAATGAAAGTAATCGAATGTGATATCCAAAGTATTACGTACTGAATTTTCAACTTATTTTTTCAATTATCGAACTGAATGTTTGGCATATATTTCTTTTTTTTTTAATCTTCTCCGCCTATTGAAACTTTTTTTTTTTTAAATATATATTTATTCTTCTCCGGCTGATAAAGTAAACGAAATTGTATTTTAATTAGGATTATAATCTTGGTATAATTAATGAGTCACACTATTTCATTCACAAAATGAATGAGATCTTTTTATTAAAAAAAAAAATCATGTGAAACATTATTTTAAATCGAAAGGCCCTTTGTTAAATATTTTTTAACATAATTTTGATCAATTTAAGCTTTGAGAAACAAACAAGTTGGATAAATAAACAAAACAAAATAAGGGGAGAAAAAGATGATAGTTTTTTTTTTTTTTTGAGGTAAAAGTGGATAGTATTTTTACAATAACTAAGCAAATTATAAATAACTAATCAAACTAAATTTAATTAATATCCTATTTATATTTTTAAATTTTGTAAAAATAGTATTTATTACCATTTGCAACCAAAATATTCACTTTCTGTCGGTAGCATTTGGGCTTGTTAGGCCCAAACAAAATGGTTGTGCCTTGTTTCTTGCTCCAAATCCATGCTTTGATGGGTCTTTGGTTAGTCAGTCAAGCTCTCTCTCTCTCTCTCTCTCTCTCTCTCCTCTGGATGTGTTCGTTGAAGTTCATGTTTCACTGTCAAACCCTCATAAAAATCTCCCGTAATCCCATTTTCTAGTACAAGTTTATCTTACTCTTAATAAAATGAAAATTAAAGGTTGTGAGGCCAGAACTATCTTTCAGCTCATGCACGACAAAGAAAGCGAAACACTCTCTTCTGTAAGGTAAGTTTTCTCGATCCTTCTTTATTTATATGTTTACGTATATTTGTAAATATTATTTCTGGGTTTTAACTAGAACAAATTTATAATCACACTTATATAGTTTTTGGTTTGAATTTCTTGTTCCAATTCCGTGAAAGTAGGACCCTTTTGTAGATAGTGTAGAGAAGCAAGTTTTTTTCCCATGTCAAGAATGGAGAAGAAATTAGCTCTTTTGCTTGGGATTTTAGTGTTATTACCTGTGGCTCATTTCTCTGGCGCTGCTTTTCAGGTAAAAAAGAAAAAGGAAAATAAAATAGAAATGATTTGACTTTGATGACTTTGGATTATAAATCTGATCTGGGTTGTGCTTAGCTGAACATTTAGATTTTGAATGTAGGTGAAAGCGAGTGCAACAAGTGATTTGGATCCTGAAATTTCATCGGGTTCGGGAAATACAGAAACTTCACATGGTAAAAACAGTGGATTGGATTCTGTTGTGAATCACACAGAAGATGATGGAGTGAATTTGGAAAATAAGACCAAGTCAGGTGGGAAAACGAAGTTGAAAAAAGGTCACAATTTGCGGAAGGTTAAGGAAGGATCAGCGGATCGGGAAAATAGGAAATTAGATGACAGTGTTGTGATTAAGGACGTGCTTGAGAAGGAAGAAAATAAACATCAAGTGGGTAGATCGAAGAGCGATTTAGAGAATAATGAGGTTGATGGCAATTCTAGGCAAAAGGGTTCAGAAAAGGATTCAAATAGCGGTTCTAAGCAAGATGATGGTGTTAGACCGAGGAGAGAGCGTGAAAAGGAAGGTAATGAAGATCAAGTGGAAGGTTCAAATGGTGCTGACGAGAGCGGTAATGATACAAGCGATTCAATTAGGCAAACCAAGACAGAAAATAATGACCATGTTGGAAAGGAAGGCTCAATGGATGACAAGAAGGGGAAACAAAATGCAGGGGTTGGGACGGAGAAAGTGTCGGAGGAGAAAAATAACGGAGATGGGATCACCTCAGATCCGAAGAAGGAAGGTTCCAGTGGTGATGAGTGTTATTCTTCTATTATGTGCACTGACAAGGAGAAAAAATTGATTGCTTGTTTGCGAGTCCCAGGAAATGGTACTTGTCGCATTTTGTGGCTAACGTTTATCTCTTTCTGTGAATTTGAATTTCGCCTACAGTGTAAACAACTTTTCCTTATTCAATGGGTGATCCTTTATGAAATTTGGCATCCGAGTTGGCATCATTTAGTTCCATTTAGAATATAATTGATAAAGCACGATAGTGATTCCCAATTTTAGATAATTGTTTGTAAATGATATTATAACTTTATTGCTGAAATAGCTGTTAATTCTGTTTTAACTCATATCAATATAGTCACAGTTTCCTGTGTGTGTTTCAGAATCTCCCCATCTTTCACTTCTAATTCAGAACAAGGATAATGACTCTCTCACAGTCGACATTTCAGCTCCGGATTTTGTTCAGCTAGACACAACTAAAGTTCAAATTGGCGAGAAACAAAACAAGAAGGTACACTCGAAAACCTAGCCTAGTAGAGATTTGAGAAGTATACAAAATATAGTTATTATTTTATATAGAAATGTAGAAAAAATGACAGTGATGCTAACATAGGAGAGTTTTGTAGGAACCGTTATTCATGCTGTGCAATTATCTACTGATATTTAGTCCGGTTTAGCCTAGTTTCTGGTGGCTATAACTTATTTTGGGCTACCAATATTCACATCAGAGCTTGAAGTGCAGGTTATTTGGCAACTATTAAAATATATATATATATATATATATGTATGTGTGTGTCTATAGATATATATAGCACCAGCTTAATGATGTCAAAGAAACCTGTATCATTGACTTGATGTTTGCAAATGTAGGTTGAGGTTTCTATAGGTAATGGAGGAACTGAGAGCTTGATCATCTTAACATCGAGGAATCGCGTTTGCAACCTCGATTTCAAGGATCTTATCATGCAGGGTTACTCTCCCAACTTGAAGTACCTGAACCTCCCAGCACGAAGGCCTACCATTGCGTTTCTGTCCTTCTCTGCACTGCTGATATTGGTATCCGCTTGGATGTTTGTGAACATCCGAAGGAAGAAGCTTTCGAGTAAGGGCTACACGTATCAGAAGGTAGACACGGGGCTACCAGTTTCCAGCAGCGGCGGGAAACAAAGGTTAAAAGACAATGATGGATGGGATGAGAGTTGGGGTGATGACTGGAACGATGAGGAGGCACCCCAGACACCCTCAAAGCCTTCTCCGAGCCTCTCTTCTAAACGCCTTGCCTCGCGCCGGTTGAGCAAGGAAACTTGGAAAGACTAGCTTACGAGTAGATTGAAGATTGACTGTTATCGATTTAAAAAAAAAAAAAAAAAGAAAAGAAAAGAAAACGATAGCATGAGATGAGGAAGTATTTTCTTTCTTTTTTTGTTCTTCTTCTTCTTCTTCTTCGTTATTGTTGCTGCTGTTGCTAAAATTCACTTATTTTTTTGGTTTCTTACAAGCAGAAAAGGGAAATCCGAAGAAGGTTAAATATATAAATGTTTTTCTTCCTTTTTTAATTTTTAATTTTTAATTTTTATCTTTTATTATTTTTTGGGTTATTCATGAAGTGGCTTTGAGGTGTTTTCATGTAGAGCTTCGTTTGCACTGCCATTGTTCACTCGGTAGCACATCATCGATGACTTTTCTGTCTTTGGCCTGAGCTCAAACTTGAACAATAATACTATGTCATTCCTAAAAGACCCTTTTTTGTTTTTGTTTTTGTTTTTTGTTTTTTTTGTGCCCTTCTTTGGATGGAAGACTTTCCAATTGAGTTGTACATTTTTATTGTGGTAATTTTTTATTTTATTTTTTAAAGAAAATTTAATGGGAAGAAAAGAATATGGATAGTAAAAAGTGGTCTTGATGTTCTACTCATGTCTTATAAAATTGCAACTTAAACAGGAAACGTTAACTAGATAAGTTCAAAGAATCATGCTTTGGATTAAACTCAATCGCAAAGTCTAATATCGTGCATATAATTTGTAACGCTTGTTAATTCCTAGGCTTCTTGGGCTAGTATTATACGATTTTCCATACATTTATGTTAAAGATATATTGGCCATGGAATCGTTTTGATAACGTTTTCCACATTTTCTGATAAAAATGTTCTCGTAAATAATTCTAAAGTTATCAAAATTTATAAATTAGAGGGAGAACTAATGGGAAATCAGATCTGAACTCCTCAAGCCCCGCTATCTGAGCATCATTGACCTATCATCCCTCTCCCCGCTAGATGTTGTCCAAATAGCAACAATCATGGATGGTTTTCTACCGAAAGAAAAAAAATCGGTAGCCAACCAGGTGGTTTCCTTCCTTTGATGGTTTGGCGACCAAGAGTTGAAAAACCGATCATGTTGATCGGGGACTAAATCGACGAAAATTAACAGTGATTGATCTACGAAGAGTCATACTAGCAAGTGGCACGATGCGATATCTTTAACTAGTCAGAATATTCAATTGGCAACACAGAGCAATGCTACATATTACGATTAATGATCATCATTAGTACACCAGTAATATTCAGTGTTTTTCTGTCTATTAGCATATTGAAGGCTTGAGAAAAGGGGAAAAACAGAAAAAATAGTATGTACATATATTTTGATTGACATAGAGAGAGAACAGTAGTTTCAGTTCATTGATAATCTTGTCTTGTGGGTGAAGGTGGCATGTCGCGCTCAACTGCCTCGATAGAAATTAGCAGACAAATTATCCGTACATTTAATTTATTTGACATAGAAAGGAAATAATAAAAATCAAGTTCAATATTGACGTCCATAAAAGTGATAGGTGTGTAATTGCTTTGACAAAGAGATATAAGGTTTAATTATAATAAGTGATTTAAGGTTTTACATCATTTCACTATGGTAATCGATGTGTATACTCCAACATATCAGTTATTAAATATCGCATTGCGTCATCATTGTAAGAGTCTCTATCTTTTTAATCATTAGATTAATTTTTTTAACGGTATGATTTATAAGTATCCATGTTAAATGTTTACAACACGTAATACATAATTGCTCTAGTTAGAAATCAGACAGTTAAATTAACGATTTTTACCTCTTATAAATAATAAAAACTCTTATAGTAGAAACTCTTTCTGTCATTCCGTCTTTCTTTTTTTAAACAAAAAAAAAAAGTCTCTTTGATCAATTGGAATAATAGTACCAAAAACATAATGAGCCAGTAAGGTTACTGTTTTTACATGTGCGTCGGGCTATTATTTGATTTTTTGTCGTGCAGAAGAAACACTATTCTGGATCAATAATCAGCAGAAAATTTCTTTTGCAGTTCATGTACCACGAGTTGGCATTTATAGAAAATCTCAGCTATTTTCTCTACTTATCGAACTTTTTTTTTTTTTTTGTCTTTTCATTTTTTTAACCATCAAGATAGTAATCTGGTGGTATTGAACTTGCTCCCAAGCGATTTGATAAATGAGATGGGAGGTTTGGGGTTTGAAATTCATTTGAAATGTTAGCTTTATATGTTATCTTTGATCAAGAAACCAATAGCTACTGGGTCTTCCTATCTCTCCTAAACTTCTCCTGATCTTCAGTCGTAGCACTAAAGTTATGACTTAATATGAACATTATGGGTCTGTTTAGTGAATGAGTTTGAGTTGAAAATTTTAAGTTTCAATAGTAAATTTGTGTTAATTTTTCAGAAAAGACAAAAAACTTTTTCCAAAAAAGACAAAAACTAAAATGAAAATTTTAAGTTTGAAATGAAAAACCAAACGAAGCCATAATATATATACTTTCAAAAAAAAAAAAAAGAGCTATAAAGTACAACAGATTGCCCTCCTCATATTTTTTTCGCAATATTTTAGCTATCTAATTGACAGTGACGAAACCATTTGAGTTCGAGTGAGGTGGCTGCCTCATTGACTTTTTTACTCTTTAAAAAAGCTTTTAAAAATATATGTATTTTTTGTTTTGTCCGTCATAAATATGAAGTTTTATATTTACGTTCCCGTTGAATTTTATATTTTATATTTGTATTTTTTTAATTTCAAAAATAATTAATATGCATTCCTTTTGAAGAGGAGAATTTGACTCCACTGTTAATCAATATTACAAATAGCAAAGGGGGATAAATGGAAGGTCTAATCATACAATCATTTGTTTGAGTTTTATGTCTACAACTCATCAAACAATCTTACAAAGCCGTTTTACAGAACCTTTCATTAATAAAACAAGAAATATATGGATTGGATTCCGGCACAGCCAAAAGAGGAAGAAATATTTATTGGCGCTTTCTTTTTTCTCCTTAGAAAACAAAATTATCCTGAGCCACAAATTATGCTAAATTGATTTTTCTATTTATTTCTCCACTAATAAACTATTTTCGAGGGGGAAAAAAAGTAACATGCACAGCTGAAAACAACAAAAAGCATGTGCACCGTATAAAAATAAATAAATAAATTTAAAAAGCATGTGTGCACAAAGGACTAGACAAAATCTAATTACTGGCCGACTTTATATTCTTTATCGTCACATATAAATGTGTTATATACCTAAGTGAGCAAAAATCTAGATTGCATTTGAGAGAATAAATATTTAACAAATGAACTAAATGTGAAACCATCTTAAGTGTTCAAACGACACATATACAAAACATTGCATTTTAAATTTCCTAATTAAACTAATCAAAACAAAGATTCCTAACCCTAACCACACTCAAGTAATAACAAAAACAATATTTGCATAATCTTCCACGTTCTCTCTTCCAACTCTTATATTCCTTCACGTTGTTCTTTCTCTCAACACCTATTTCCCCTCTCATAAATTACCAATACACAAGTTTATAAAAAATGGAAAGAATAGAGAGCATAATTTAAGAGTCCGTTTGATAAATGAGTTTAAATTAAAAATTTTTATTTATTGTTGAGAAAAACTAAAACTTTTAGAAAAAGACAAAAACTAAGATAAAAAAATACAATTTGAGTTTAAACGTCAAACGAGACCTAATAATAATTCAGCACTTTACTCTATTACAAAATATAAAGTTTGAATTTTTCATCTCTAAATTTAGGAAGGAAAAAAAAAAAAGAAGAGAAGAGAATTAATTAGATCATATCAAAACTATTAAATTGCATTAAATTAATATTTCAACTTATTTAAATTAATTAGAGACACTGATCGGTTAAAACTGTGCATAATTAGGATGATTTTTTTAATATTAACTGTAGAATTTTTCAACAAAGTGAAAAATAATAATAATTTACCATCTTCAATTATCCACTAGTCACTCCGGGCCAAACACAGCGGTAGTTAGGGGGCATGTGAGGGTTAGCGTCAGCCCGGGAGACGTGTCGTGTAGGGATATGACGACGACGGCGGAGCATGTGCAGCGACGTCGCTCGACCCTTTTCTTTATAGGTCCCACCAAAGTGCCAAAACGGAAGTTGGGGAACATCACGTGGAGGGTCCCACCGGGGTTTGTCAGAGCGCACGAGCCCTCACATGACAAAGATTTAATGCTCACTTCCCAGACGCTGACACGTGTCCGTTTTGTCCCTGGAATTTTTGGCATTGTGATCATCGTTGACAGTGACTACAACGTCGCCCCGTGGGGCCCATCTAACGGATGTGACTCTCCGAAGGCTTTTTGACGGCTGAGATCGCTCCAAATAGACTGCGACGCTCTTCATTTACTTTGTATCTCTTGTGTTTACTCCATGTCCACAGGTAGTTTATTTATTTTTTCACGGCTCTGCCTCAAATCTGCCGACGACGGGGAACGTAAGGATTTGTTAGGTAATGCGGTACATTTCGAATTAAAATATATATTTTTATCTTAATTTTTATCTTTTTTTTTTAAATTTTTTATTTTTTTTGAAATTTTTTTTTAATTTTTTTAAAAAGTCAACAAAAATTATTATTGAAACTTAAAATTTTCAATTCAAACTCATTCATCAAACAGACTCTAAGTGTGAAGCACGAGACTTTGCACCACCACACCTTGACCTCGGAAAAAATGAGAATTTGTGGAGTTGCCCAACATTTTACAGAATTAATATTTTGCTTCAAAGGTTACAAATTGAGTACTTCTTTTTTGTTTTTTTTACCCTTTTTTACACTTGGATTTTTTTTCTTTGTTTTTGTTTTCCAAGATGATGATACTTATGTTTTGTTTTGTTTTTTTTTTTTTTTTAATGATGCTTATGTAAATTTTACAAAGATATATAAATTTTTATTGGAAAATGATGGTTTTAATCTTCCTCCAAAGGACGCATGTTCATTAAGAACTATTGGTCTTTACCAACCAACCAATTTAGAAATTATAGAATATCCTGTTGGCCTTCCAAAAAAATAAAAAATAACAATAATAATAACCATAATGGTTCCATTTGTTGAATGCAACAAAAGTTTCAAATTATTTTATATTTTTTCATTTATCAGAATTTTTTTTTTTTTTTTTTTTTTTGATATGAACTACAAAATGAGAAGTGCGAGGTCATCTCTTAGGCAATAGAGAGGTCATCTCCAATATCTTATAAGCTTATAAATCTCAATAAAAGGAATGATTTGATATGTTATGTCTTGCAATTAACATTATTGAAAAAGTTTCAAAATGAGGGAAACGCTTTACACCCAATACAAAAAGCACCAAATTAAATGTTAGGTACGTGCCCCAAATTAAATTAAAGGTTCACGACAGGATTGTAATTTGTAGCGACATCAATTCTTTTAATTTTTTTTCCCCCTCTTGCATGATATTTTGGCAATTGGCATAGAGTGGAAGAAATATCAGCTCACACACACACACAGAGATTTATTTATATATATATGTATATATGTATGTATGTATGTATATGTGTATACACACAAACACAATCACCGGTCAAATTGAATACAAATCATAAAAAATCTTGTGGCCCTATAATCCATTGCAAAGGAGTGGAGGGATTAGGAAGCAGAGATTTTGGTGTCGGCCTTTTAGTTTCACTTAAATCTGCAATTTTTGGATTACTTACGCACAAAAAGCAATTTTAACACCTTATAATAGCATATCTCATTTCTATAATTTTCCAAAAAGCCTTAGTATAAAATAGTATTATACTCCCATATTGAAGAAGATAAATATTATTGGGCCAACTTCTTCACGTGGGTCTCCGATTTGTCATTCACAACCACTGAGGAAGGATTTCTCGAAAAGTTAAGGATTAGTAATCATTTTTAGAAATTGAATGGATTCAGTCTTATACATACACTAGAAAGGTAATAAAAAAAGAAAGAAGATGAGTTTGACCCTACAATCTCTTCCAAATTTTCATTTTGGTAGTACTAATAGCATATAAATATTCACATGAAGATTTTTTTTTGGTGTTAATTAGGATTATTTAAGTTTTGTGCTTTTTTTTTTTTCTGGTAAATATGTAAGTTTTGTGCTTTTACCCATTGCCATTTCACACAAGGTATAGCTAGTATCAATTTACAATAACATTATCATCATTAATAGATCAGTCTGCTAATTTCTTAAAAAAAAAATCAGCTTAATAAGAGATATAAGGCCTTTATTAACCATCTCATTGAATTGTCAAAACTTTTGTCGCTCTACCCTACAGGGGCATAAACCCCATCATTGTCTTGGCTATGCTATCGGAGGCTCAAGAAAATATCCAAAAGACCTCACAAATAATAATGTGACACTTCACACTTATATTGGAATTTAATTAAGATTTGACTTTGATTATTAAGATTGTATGTCTTGAACTCCAAGCCGGTTAATTGGACATAATATTGATTAATGTTAATCTTGGAATACCTGGAAAAATATTGTGTTTTCGTTTTTTTAATTAGGTAAGGGAAAATGATGTATGAGTTGGAAAAAATATGAAAGAAAAAGAAAGCTCGAAGCATTGTCAACTTTGTCGGTTGAAATTCAAATAATGTCCCTCCAGTCTCCACGTGTGCACGCCGAATTTTTGGAATCTTAGTTTGGACACGAAACTGGTGCATGTGCAAAATTTAAAACTGTGTCTGGAAATATATATATATATTTATATATATATATATATACACACACACATATATAAATTCTTAGGTGACTTTGAGGGTGAAAAATTAACAATAATCGCACAGCTAGTGGTAGTGTTAATCGACATGTGTGTTCCGGACTAGCTTCCTTTCAGTTTAGCTTAATTATGGTTAGAACTTTTGTTTTGCTGATCAATAAGGCAAATTATATAGATGTTCTAATTGCTTGCTATTGTTCTTAATTTCTTGAAAATTGTAGTATTTGCATCACATATGCTCTGAGAAAAAAGAAGTGGAGAGTTCACTAGATAATGCAAGGGATCTCAATTTTTTGGTACGTAAGTTTTGATTTATATGTATTGTAATGATATATCGTCTTTTTATGTGGGTATAATTTTTAAATATCAATTCACGTGTCAGTTTTTTAAAATGTAAAAACGTTCAGATAGAGGCATATCTAAATGCACTATTCATATTCATATATATGTACACACACAAACACATGCAGTGACAGCCATGATCTTAATTTTTCATGAGAATGCTAGCATTCAGATTTGCGTAAGCTTTATGCAGCTGATCATTGTAGTCAAACTCCACAATTGACCATAATGGAACTATAAATATTACATTATATATGCATTGACAATAAGAAAGATTATTTAATAATATCATTAGCCACCTTTCCAAAACCTTATTAGAATGAAAATTTTAGTTTTTTTTTTTTTTTTTTTTGGACATTTTCTAGAGAAGTAGCTAAATTTGCGTAATTATGACTTATGGTTGTCAATTGTCATCAACTATAGCTTGTGACTTTTGTTCGTCTTATTTGTTTCATGAGAGAATAATCACATGGGTTATTGGTGTAAACATTAATGACTTTTGGGACATGAAAAAGACAGATGTTATATACATACACATGGAAGAAAGAACAACGGTCTTCACCATCCACGATGATCGGAATCAAAGTCATAAAATTTGTTTTTGTTGCCACCGAAGAATGGTGATGATATATATACATAAAAGGATATATTCTCTTGTCCAGTATTTGTAATTTTCCGATAAACAATTTGTAATAATTAATTAGTTGACTTATTTATAATTTTTTATAAAACAGTGTACATAATAACGTGGTATTATTTAGTAACTGCAATATAAATATAAGTATCATTAAAAAATATTATAACCAAGTCAATTAACTATTGTAATAAAATGAAAAAAAAAATAAAATTACAACTCCGATATTCAAATAAGAGAGTATACATATATGTAAATGATTTGTTTGATTTACTGTTCTAGTGTTGTGGATATGGATTTTCATGTTCCGTTTGGTGATTCAATTCAAATTAAAATTTTTTATTTCAGTTTTGTCTTTTTCTGAAAAGTCAACAAAAATTATAATTAGTTTTTAAAAATTCAACCAATTTCAACTTAAAAATTCTAACTCCAATCGTAATACCAAATGGAGACTTAATGTTGCGTATTCCAATCAACTAAAGGTTAACAGCAAAACTACGACTGGATCTGAATTTCAACTCCGCAAATGTAGGTGAAGGTTTTGAGCCAGGGAACATTTTGTATGTAATATTGGTTGCGCTTTCTTGAAAAAAGTGAAAAGAAAATTATATCAATGGTGCGTATGATAGGGATATTGTTAATTTTAAATTAAAAGTTTGAAACAATAAAGTTTAATTTAAAGGTTCATATTCAGTAAATAGATTGCATAACGTTGGATTTGTACTAAGCTTCTATTTGAAGTACAGGTTTGGACTGAAATTTTTACGTTAAAGTCAGTTTATTTTTTAAAAATTACTTATAATTTTTGTTGTTTAAAAAAAAAAAAAAAGAGATAAAAACTGATATAAAAAATTTAACATAACTGTATTTTACGGCTGATTTATTTTTATCTTTTTTTGAAATAATCAACAAAAATTATGTTTAGTTTTTAAAATGTCAACCAACTTCAACATAAAAATTCTATTGCATTTCAAACTCAATCCGAACAGTAAATACACCATTAGGTTTGGACCTGAGTGCCAAACGAACCTTTAAGTGGGAATGAGACAAAACCAAATTCATCCTTTATCTAAAATTAGATAAGAGACTTTCACTTTATTAGTAGGATTTCTGAATTTCTATACAAATGAAAGAGATGGAAGAGAGATGGACATCAATAGTCCTTTTTTTCGCACCTAATGAGGAAAACATTGACCAAAAAGCAATGGCCTCTCCAAGTCCAAGTCCTAACATGCAGTATTGCTTTTTGTCAATAGGAATAGGAAAAGTTCATCAGATTAATATATTTTAAAAAGGGACCCTACGATATTTCAGTCCTAATATAACTTTCAAAAACTATATTAATATATTTGTTGAGCAAAATTGGTGGGATTAATTAGTGTGGACAGGTGACTACGTGACAAAGATTCACCAGTAAATTCCACGCCACTAGTCTAAAGTAATATATAGTGCCCAGATCAAATTTTAGCTACAAGTATCTTTCACAACTAGTTTCTCCACTTATTTGTTCAATTGTCCACAACCACAATACATATGCAGGAACGGATTTAAATTAGAGCCAGGGCACGTGCCCCCTTCAATTTTTTAAAATTTAAATCAGTCCTCTATTTTTTGGAAAAAATTTTGTAATTTACCCCTGTTTGAAAGTTTTTTTTTTTTTGTCAAATATGCCCTATAACACTCTACTTATTCTTATATTAAACTTTTTATCATATAAAGTTATTAATTCTAAAAATTTTCTCCTTATATGTGTCCCAATTAAGAGAAATTTCTGGATCCATCATTGAATATATATATATATATATATATGCACACACATATAATATGTATATTACATCAAGTCTTAATCACTTTTTAAAGTGCATTATAATTGTAGCGCCAAATGATAAAGCATGTTGCATTATGAGTAATATACAGATTATCAAGATAATAGGATCAGATTCGTATGCATGTGCAAAAAATTGTCGTAGTAGTGGAGCTAGCATTAGTAATAGAAAGACCAAATTACAATATAAACAATAGCTAGCATTAGTAATAGAAAGACCAAATTACATAATAAACAATCACATATATATTTATATATATATGTGAGTGTATATATTCACACACACATATATATGGGCAAGATTTGAACCAAATAAGCAAAAGAGAATGACACATTTAAGAAGAATTAATGGAAAGGAAAGATAATTATATTAGGCCGTTCCGTGATTAGCTCTTGACTTGTTGTAGTCCCTGCTCGTACTTCGTGTCCCCTTTTATTATGGATTAGAAATTAAACTGCCTTGATTTGCGCTTAGTGCATTTAGCGTATATGTCCACCATATATTTGCAGTCCACATATATATATATATATATATATTTTTTTTTTTTTTTTCAAAAGGGAATTTAAGAAAAAAAGAACAAAGAACAAAGAACAAAGAACAAAGAAAAAAGAAAGAGAACATGACTTTTGAGCATTTTCTATGCCTTACAATCTGCAGCTAATTTGCACTTTTGGGCACACTATTCCCATTTGTTGTTGCAGCGTTTTCAAACGTGAGATGTCTTCTACATATGGACAATGGACTTGGCTTCTTAGACGTTGAAGAGACATGAAAATTTTGAGTTTTTCGTTCACATGCATGGTCTAACATGTGTTGGTGAGTTTCCTTAAGTTCCAATCATACTAGCTGCTAGTTAAACGGCCGCAAAAAAAAATAATAATAATAATAAAAATAAAATAAAAAATAAAAATAAAAAATAAAAAATAAAGAAAAAGAACCACACAAATCCTAATGTGATTTTCTAAAGATTAAAAAAAAAGTACATTATTTTTTTTTTTTTTTCACACATTTTAAATGTAAGCGTATAATTTTCTCGATATCTGTTTATTTATTCATGCATAGTCGGATTTGAATTCATCCCTTAACATGGATTAAACTAAACCATCAATACATTACTCATATTCATTGCTTTTAACTTATATCTACTCCAATCCCTTGACCTCTTCCCATTTGTTAACTAATATACTTAGAGAGTTGACTATTATTTGTTAGTGTCAAATCACGGTAAGGATGTCTTTTCTTTTCTATAGATTTAAGATTTTATCCTCCAAATCCCTACTTGGAGATCATCAATTAGCTCTATGGCGTTGATATTGGGCTTACAACGATGGAAGTGAAATTGAGCTCCTTGATTAAGTAAAATTGTGTCAAACTCCTTGTGTTCTACCAATAGATCTTCAGATTTTTTTTATAAATTTCACAGAAAAAATGACTACTTTTTATTTCATTCAGTTTTAGCACTGAATAGCATTTAATGTATGTAAATTTTCGGCCCCTAAGTGTTTTACTGAAATCTATTGCAGTCTTTTCTATCTTTCTGTTTCTTTTAATTAAGAAGAAGAATAAAATACAAAAAGTTAGTATTTTTATCTAATTTTGCAACATAAAATTAGTGTTTTGGTTTATATAAATATTTGGGTGGTCTCCGTTATGACCGAATAACCGTTATGACCGCTCAACCTTTAAAGTGGTCTAACGACTATATAGAGTTCACTTATTACATACGAAAGAGAAATAAGGGGGGGATAAATGAAACTTGTTATGTCATCTTAAGCATCTATGTTGATTACAAAGCCAGGATGTTCAAAAAATGGTCATAACAGTAATTAAACTAGAGAAGCGGTCATTCCCAAGCTTCTCTAGTGCGAAGAGGCAATCAAGTTACGAGTATCTTATCTGTAGATTAAATTACTTTTTCATACAAGCTCTCTAGCCGCTTCTCTAGTTCGCTATATAGAGTAGCAGCCACCCGGTCATATGGTCCATGACCACCCAAATATTTATATAAACCAAAACACTATTTTATGTTGCAAAATCAGATAAAAATATTAACTTTTTGTAGGGAACAATACGTAACTTTCGACATACATTCCAAACGGTTTATAGAGGGCTTTCGCGGTGGTTTCGGACGGTTTCCGAGCGGTTCCGGCCGACTAACTCTTTCTCTCTCTAGATTCAGTTTCTCTCTCTAAAACACTGTATGTTGGTTTATTTTTTAGGGGCACTTGGAAAACAGCTACCGGACCCCACAAACAGATAAAACTGAATGAAATAAAAGTCTAAATTCAGTCCCTTTTTTTTATCTTTCATTGTTTTGTTTTTGTTTTTGGTTTTTTTTTTCCTAATAAGAAAAGGATAAACTACTTAACACTCAATGGGAAAAGAAAAGGGGGGGAAAAAAACTTGTTTGTCTCTAAGCTCTTGTTGATTACAAAGCCAGGAGTTCAAAAAACAGTAATTAAACATTCCCAAGCGTGCGAAGAGGCAATCAAGTTACGAGTATCTTATCTCCAGATTAAATTACTTTTTCATACAAGCACTCAGCCCCAAGATCCCAAGTAATAATACAAGCTAAGCATTTTTTTTTTCCTAAAGAAAAATGAGTTACAAGGAAAAAGGTTGGAATGCCCATATTTTTTCAGAGAGATGAATGCTCCCCACGTGATTTATGAATTCCTTAGGAAGTGGATTATCCATATACTCAGGTCAACACAGTGATGACGACTCGAATCCAAACATTCAGTAAAGAAAACGAGTGCTCTACTAACATACCTAAAAAATATTGGCTAATACAAGCTAATCTATATATAAATTCCAATATTATGAAATATAAAATTATTTTTCCCTTTACATGGAAGCTAGCTATAGCTACATATTTTTTTTTCGCTAAGTAGCTATAGCTATATATAACTAGTCTTTATAATTCTCACCCAAACACGACCCGCGACACGAACACGAAACGAAACCGCGACACGAACACGACACGAACCCGTTTAAACACGAACCGAAATTTTTGACCAGCAACACGAAATTTTTTGACACGAAATTTTTTTTTGAAAAGCACGCGTTCGAAATAAAAGCAAAGGTCCAACCCGAACACAATCTGATTTTTCCCAACCCGAGCCCCTTTTGCATGCGCGCGGGGTAAAAATTTTAAAAATTTTTTTTTTTTTTTTGAAAAAATAAAAAATAAGTCCCTTTTGCAAAATTAAAAATAAAAAATAAAAAATTAGATGCCATATGCTAGGGAACCTAGTTGATTACGAAGTCTACAGTAATGGCCAAAGGATCGTTTTACTATAAATTCTCTTTTTTTTTTTTTTTTTTTTTTTTTTTTCTTTGCGACTAAATGAGACATTGCTTCGAAAGAAGCAAAAGGGGTCTCTCGAAAAGTGAATCTCTTATCCTTGTGTAATTTGCTTTTCGAATTTGGTCCTGATAAATGATGCTTTGCCGGCCTGATCTTGTTTCAAAAGCATAAGATGCAATATATCTTTAAAGATTTCGACGCATGTCACTTTTATGGACAAACTCTGGGTCCCTCCCACCTATGTCTACCTTAGATTAATTCACCACTAAGTTATAATCATGACTTCTATAAACTTTTTTTGATAAGATTTATTATGTGCTGTAATAGCTTGATTGATATGACTGTTAGTAACTTTGTTAGTTTGGATTGTTATTACAATTCAAATTCAAATTTTTCGTATCCATTTTTATTAATAAAAATTATAATTAATTTATTTAAAAAATGAACTCTATATTAAAAAAAAAAAAAGAATTTCTACGATAATACCATTAATCAATCTAGACACAATAAGTAGAAACTGTTATTTAGATCGTAAGATTAAATGTTTAACTATATCATTTATGACTTGAGCAATTATGAGTAATGCACGGCAAAAATTTTAAAGTAGTTATTTCTAAATCAGACCATTTAAAAATTAATTCAAGGATTAAAATGTGATTTTTACCCAATAATCAATGATTAAAATGCCAGGAATATTTTTTAGAGAGCTTACAATTTTGACCTATTGGGTCTTTTTAGGTAATGATTTTAAATTTCAAGGGTCCATAATATATTTTAATTTTTTAAGGGGGGCTTCATGCAATTTTTTAGGGGGGCTTAATGTCATTTTGCTCATACTTGTGTCTATACATAATTAAAGAGGGAAAAAAAAAAAAAAAAGTTGAGGGGGCTCTACGTCCTTGTTCTTAACGATAGTTCGTAATAAGATATATACTAAAATGACCCGAAAATATACTCTTGATAAGATATGACTTTAACCGTGAAATCGTTATCAAATTCTACTACTTTTGTTCATCTAATTTGATCTAATGTATCATTCAAAACTGTATTGTAGCGCTGGAACAATTTTTTTCATATCCTATCATAGATTTTTTTTTCCCTCAAAATAAATGCTACTTAAGCAATAAGAGTGAGTTTTATTGGTTTCAGAACTTATGCAATAGGATAAATCTAAGGAAAGGCATGAAAATTCTATCAATAGAACTTTGTTTTACCCTTTATATCAATATATATTGGGTTTAATTACTCATATATATTTTTTTATTTTGACATATATTTTAATCAGATTTATATTACTAAATAAGAATATCTAATCGTAAAATTTTCCTTACTATTTTTGTTATTTTATCTTAATCGACTGAAAAGAAGTAATAAAGGAAAAGGAGTAAGGTAGGAAAAAATTAGGAGAAGTATTTATTCTCTCCTATACCTACTGAAAGTAATGTGTTATCTATACTGTATGGACGTGGATAGTTGCCCTATCATTTAAATTTAGAACAAGCACAACCACAAACATGAACACGAAAAAAACATATATATATATATATATATATATATATAGGCATCTGATTTTGAAAGTGTCATGCACAGAACCATCCGGTACTATATCCTAACACAATCTAAAAATCGCCTTTTGACATAGCGAGTGTGAAGAGCCTTGTCACTTCATGATTTTTTTTTTTTAAAGAAGGAGAGTTATAATTATCCCAAACAACAGAACATAAGATCTTCTTTTTTCCTTGACCAACCACCATGCTGGTTATCGAAGTATCTAAGTTAAAGCCCTAGCTACCTAGCATCAATGGGGTGGTGTAGGAGTTAGTATTTCTCTCTCTCTCTCTCTCTCTGGTTGAAAGAAAAGTTTGGTAATCCAAACGTTTATATAAATGTTCGGTGACGACCTTACGAGCAGATCCTATCACTAAGTGAGGAACGAGTTACTTTAATCCTATCAAATATGCTAACGATTCGTAAAGATGTAGTCTTAGATACTCTTCATCTAGTACTTGACTGGCAAAAAACAAACATTCACATTTAACTAATACTCAAATATTTCACTGCTGATCAATCACAGTTAATCCATATTACCGCTAGGCCATCACTATTGTGATTTAGAGTATATATATATTTTTTGGTCTTCTTCTCTTTCTAGATTCGATGCTAATTAGTAATGTGAGATTTTCTTTCATTTTTATGGATTAGTTCTGAGATTTCTTTTATAGACGAGAGGCAGAATGACATTTTTTTCTTTTAGTCTCAGAAAAAAAAAAAAAAAAAGTAAAAAGGTTAGCTTTGGTAGGGTCCATATGTAGTTTCAATTTATTCTAACATAACTTCGCATGGAATCCACCGGCAAAATCTCAACGACCATAATCTCAAGTCTTTCAATGTCTTGCAAAGCGGTACGGAACTTGGAAGAAATGAATCATCACAGTAGATTTCAGATATAAAATTTCAAAATCCAGTTCTGAAATTTAGATATATAAATAACTTACGACCAATTTTGTTCTAGTACAATGTTTGGATACTAATATAGTACCAAGGTAAAAAATACTTTACGATATTTTCAAAGATATTAAAATCAACTTTGTTGGCCCTCCAAAGGGTACAAGAGTATGTGAGTGAAATAGACCCTGGCTCAAAGATATGAAACATAAATATCGTTGGAGTACACAGGTACACTAATTTGCGTTCCATTAATGGGGCTATAGTGTTACATGCCTGTACTTTGCCTTTAAAGTCATGTGTGTGTGTGTGTAATATGGAATTGAGATTTAACTGTAAATTCCAACCCCAAAAAAATAAAAAATAAAAAAAATTAAGGGGATGTTTGGTATACTATTTTCAAATGTAATTTTATCATCTGGATTTCAAATTTCTAATTATACATCAAAGCATCTCCCTTACATTTTTAAAAAACTCAAATTTTAAAATCAATAATTTTCTTATTTCAAATTAAAACGAGATGATTTTTATGTCAAAATGCTTGTAATGATAGGACAAACAAGACAATACCCATTCTATATATTTTTTTCTGGACATTTTTAAAACTTTTTGCATTATTTTTTATATCGCAAAACTTTTTTACAAGTTTTCCACTCAAACATATATTTCCAACTTAATTTTCAAAACACCATTTCTAGAAGTTACCCCAAACAGACCGTAATTTTAACTGTAAATTACCTTTATTTTTGTCAGAATTCTACGATAAGATATGAAAAAAGTGTAATGTAAATATAAATTTATTTTGAACCGTCGTATTCGTATCAAAATCTATATGCTTTGTTTACTTTCTTTATTTAATAAAAAAGGTAAATATTTTTTTTATATCTAATTTTACTAAATCAAACTTAACAATCATGCATATTAGTAGAGATACTATATCGTAAAAAAAACTTGTTTATACACCTAGTTAAACAAATCGGCATAGCCAAGGAGGGTGGAGCTACTAAAGATTAACTAGTCGGAGAGAGAATTGGTTAGTTTGGTTTACAAGAGCTTAGATGATATTGTAACGGATTAGATATCCATATATATATATATATATATATATAGACCTAAGTCCCGTGAGAAAATCCCACCTACATTTCTAACAATTTTATGAGATAAACGATCAACCTACAAGTTGAAACTTTCAACATTCAACGATACTCTAAAGAGTTACCTTAATATTTCCCTACATCATATTCCTATTTACATCAAATATTTAACAGCATATACATACACATACGTAAAGTCTCGTATCTAGCACCGTATGATATTTGGAACATTAACTTTAATTACCATAGATGTGAACTTCAGTTACTAAAAATATGAATTCATACAGAATAAAATGTAATTAAATAAATATGAATTCTCGTTGTTTTACATTTTATTCTGTATGAGTTCACATTTTAAATAACTGAAGTTCATAGTTATAATAACTAAAATTTATAATACCAAATATCATCTGATACTGAATAAGAGACCAACTATATATATATATATATATATTCACTTTGTGTTACCAAATTGTGGCATACAAAACAAAGAAGACATTCTTGACCATACACCAAACAAAATTGTGTATATCTCAATTATGATTAGTGCTAATTAAAGCATGGTTAAGAAATTGTCATTGTCATTGATACTAAATTTGATAAACAAACTTGGCGGTTGTAATATCACTATTTCCCAACCTCGTATTTTCCGATTTATATCAAATATTTGGCAACACGTACCCAATTTGGTCAACCAACTAAGCTGGTTAATTAGTGGTTTTGCTCTAAAAATAGTTTGGTTTCACAGCAATGTTTGCTTTTTTTTTTTTTTTTGGGTGAAATATGAACAACTTGATAACATATTTGGCTCCGATCCCATTCAAATTTTAATATCTAAAGAGTCAGCTTCCACGGAAAGCAATGTGAATTGCCTAGAAACTAAACCTATGTTTGTCAACTAGTGTGAATCTTCAAATTTTCAAAAGAAATCCCCAAACCCACTACAAAAGAAAGAGCAATAGTCTTGTTTTGGGGGGACAATGTTGTGAAATGAACCTACCAAAAGATGGAAATTTCCCCACTAGGAAAGCAAGGAAGCTTCCCTCTCTTCTCTCTTTAGGAGACCTTTGGAATCCCCATTTATATGTATATGTTTATATATCACTACCCCTCCAACCTCTCCAAGTACTATTATAATTAAAAACTTAAAAAATGTACGCCAATTTAATTAACCATTTAAAATCCATACAAGCAAATTAGAAAAAAAAAATTATAATAATTATTCAACAACAAAAAGTAATGAAAAAAAAAAAAAACTTAAAAGCATTATCCATATATGGTGTTTAATATTACAATTCTAATATCAATTTTTTAAATATTAACTCATATATCATATTTTTATTAGTAAAACCAATTAATTGACGTGATAACACTTTAATCACTCCTCAATAAAAAAAATAATAACTTATAAATCACATAAGTTTAAAAATTTTAGATTAAAATTAGTGTTTTTAATATTTTTTTTATTTTAAAAATATAATATTGGTCATAGAGGTCCGGTACTCTATTCAGATCCTGCCACATCACGTGGACCTACAATATGTAAGGCCCATTTCGAGATAGTCCTCAAAAGTGTAAAGGTGGTCCCGTGGTTGTTACCGGCTGTGCAGGTCCTTTTAGCGGCGGGTTTTAAGCTTAGGGCAACATTTAAAAAATAAATAAATAAATAAATAGTCACCGCTAGTGTGTAACTACGTGCCGTTGCCGTCACAGAACCGGCGGTAGCCGGTAATTGCGGACGCTTGCCTCTTTGACCCATTCTTGAGCTTTGACGTGTCAGTTTCCACTTCTCTTTTCCGAAAGTTTAAAAAGTGTCCAAAAGAGAGTAAAAAAAAAAAAGGTTTTCATCTCTTTTTCGGCGACCGTTGATTGCGGTTGAGAATAAAGCACTCTGACAAATGGGACCTACCTTTTTGACCACATCTTTTTTGTCATTTTTCTCTTTTACCCTTTTTTTTTTTTTTCTTCTACATATTTTCATTATTTTTAAGGGCAAGTCATTTTTTTGTTAAAAAAAAAAAAAAAAAAAAAGAAAATGATGGGTTTGAGATTGTTTTACCGGGTACTGTCGGTGGAGCTTAAAAAACTGAAAAAGAAAAATTAAAAAATGGGGCGCGCGGGTGTTATTTGTCGAATTGTCGGGCAACTCAAAAAATAAGGTTTACGGTTCAGCTTTGCTAGAAATCATGTTCCCGGAACCTGTTCTGGGCTAACCTCACCGCCACCTTGACATCGTTATGGGTATGCAATTACATTCATGCCCTTGGTCTTTTTTTTTTCCTCCAATGTTTTATTCTTCTTTTTTTCTTCAAGTAAATATTCCATTTTTTTTATTTTTTATTTTTACTTTACTGTGTTTCCTAATTTGATAGTCAAGAACAAACACTATGTCATGGTTTTTTTTTTTTTTTTTCTGGACTAAAACAAGAAGTTATTAGGGTCATCTCTTTTTGCATCTTGAAATGAAAAAAAAAAAAAAAAAACTGAACTAATATGAATGGAGAAAGATAAATCAAAATACATTTTACTATAATTAATCCATTGGTATTGAAAAAATTCAACTTTTCCACTTGTCCAACATAATATGCTGAATTTAGGCACCAATGGTTTTGTTCTAGTCTTCCATAAGATCGTAATGTGTTTGTTAAGATCATAGTGGTTCAAGTAATATAGTGAAAATAAAAGTAAAAATAAAAGAAAAGAAAAGAAAAGAAGAACTTGAGCCTTGTTTGGTGAACGAGTTCAAACTGTATTTTTTCATAAAAAAATTTTTGTCTTTTTCTGAAAAAGTTTTTGTCTTTTTTGAAAAGTCAATAAAAATTTTCATCTCAAACTGTATTTTTTCAACTCAAACTCATTCATCAAACGGACTCTTGATGTTAGAATCTGATGTAGCAACGGTAATTCAAGCTCTATGTAAACTATTTAGTAAAGAAAAAAAAAAGGCTCTATGTAAGCCAGTCATAAAAATAAAAATAAAAATAAAAATAAAAACACAATAAGTAAGGTGTTTTCACTCTGCCCAGAAAATCTCTCCTGATCAATAGATAGTTACGTGTGATACCCACCACAGATTCAACACATTTTCTTGTTTCAAAGCAAGATCTTGTTGTACTACCTTCAAAGCAAGTATTTCTTTGATTAGCAAATGCATTTTGATTTCGTACAATTATTTGGTGAAGAAATGTGACGGATAAAGGGTAATCATGTAACTCCCTACTAAGGCCAATTATTATTTTATTTTTCATTTACAATTATTTGAATTTCAATTATGAGCAGAAGAAGATGTGTAGGCATATTTATTAAGCTTCGTACACGTGAATTTGCCAAAAAAAAAAAAAAAAAAAAGATTTCCCAACCATATAGGGAGCAAAAAAATAATGCCATGGCCAGTGCAAATAATATTTTCAGACAACGCATATCTAACAGTACAGCACTGTAATAAAGGTTTTCCCTGCAAATAGTTGGTGGAAATTAATGCATGTGTATCTTCCAAATCAACGGGACATATTTTAAAAAGATACTGTATATAAAGTAATTAAATTATACGTAGAGCATAGGACATAAACGGTGCTGACACAAATTATTAAGTGTATTAACATATTTCTATTAAATCGACACATTTTTAACATTACCATCGTCTATATTTCTCACATAAAATTAAGAATAAAAATAAAATACAGTAAAGTTTATTAAAAAAAAAAACCACTTTTCAAAAGAGATCATTAAACACAAAAATTACTCTTGGATTATATATAAAATCTATCAAGTGTTTTCAAACCCTTTATCATAAAAAATAATAAATAAATAAATAAATAAACCCCCAAAGGATTTTGAGGATATATATAAGGGGTGGATGGCAAACCATCCATTTTCATCTCATTTCAAATTTTTTTTTGTCTTTTTCCTAAAAAGTTTTTGTCTTTTTCCCAAAAAGCTTTTTGTCTTTTCTGAAAATTCAAAAAAATTTAATATTACAACTAAAATATTTCAACTCCAACTAACACACCAAACACCCTGTAATATATAAATACACGTACGTGTATATGCACATATAAATAAAATACAGGATGGAGAGGATGCATCTAAAATCTTTGCTTCACGTGGAACAGCAGAGTAGAGGCCAGTCACAATCTCAATCAGTCACTCTTTTTTTTTTTTTTTTTTTTTCTCTGCAAGTTCTATGGTATTAAAAAAAAAGGTTTTTGAATGGAAAACGTGGGTTTCGTTTTTATTTCGAAACGTACGGTTCGAAAGAAACGTGGAATTTGTGCCATTAAAGTTTGTTTTAGTTTGTTGGACATTCTTTAATTCTTCTTCTTCTTCTTCCTTTTTTTTTTTTTTTTTTTTCCTTCCTTTTTTAAAGTAGCAGCTGGTGAGGTTTTGCAGGATTCTGCCTTTGCCACACTGCCACAAAATCTGAAGTTTAATGCAAAAACAATTCAGGTGTCTGTAGAAGTTTGTAAACCAATTTTTTGTATATAAACAATTGGTTCAAATTGAAGTTATTTCCTGATTTTTTGGCATTTGGAAGATGAGACCTTAAATAAGTTAATTGATAACTTCACACATGTTTAATTGACTTCTCCTAAGAAAGAGACAATGGATCAAGAAGCATGTCATAAGAAATAACTCCTTTTATTATAGATTAGAGTATGAATTTTATACATTTGAATTTAAGGTTTTGTATTTTATGAATGCGTGCCGAGACATCTATAAATTATTGATAAGAACGTATACTATTTCTCTTTCTCTTTTACTTGTGGTTATAATATGTTCTAAATACGAATGGTTATAAATATATCCTATAATGATAATTTTACACTTGATTTCATTAAAAAAAATATAAAATTCGAATCATCTTAAAACATATGTATTCTAAACATAATACTAATAAGACGGTGCAAGGACATTATCGATTTTCCTCGATTATTTACAAAAAAAAAAAAATAATTTAAAAGCTATATTGCTCGATTTTCCACGTATAGGGTATTTAGATTTCACATGTATACTAATGTGAAATCTAAACGGATGTATTTCGCGTACAAGGATAATTCACAAGTTTACAACTCTTACTCAAATGTATACAAGTTTGTTGGCCGTAAGCCTACTTTTCTACTTATATATATATATATATATATATATATTTCTACTTATTTAGTTTTGAATAACTCTGCCTCAAGATAAGGAAATCATGATTAAATCTTGGTTGAAGGTGAAAAAGTTTGAACTTCACTCAGTTACACGAAAATACGAAACCTCTAGAGGTGAAGACATTTTCGTCCATACGTAACAATTTA
Source organism: Ficus microcarpa (assembly GCA_025413485.1). NCBI lineage: Eukaryota > Viridiplantae > Streptophyta > Magnoliopsida > Rosales > Moraceae > Ficus > Ficus microcarpa. The sequence continues at coordinate 20,266,028 of CM046386.1, read as the reverse complement.
GGCATTCCGCTATCACTAGCATATTACGAAATTTTTCTTCAAAGAATTATATGATATAATACGATACAATTTTAAATTTACAGATCGTATTAAATTAAAAAAATGCATGTATATATATTTACATCTTATTAAAATGGTATTTTTATCCCCCATCAAAAAATTTTATCTTTTTTGCATCTACCAATACTTATCCATATTTTGTATATTGTTGATGGTATAATTTAACGCGATGATGGAATTCTATCCAGAGAAATCAACTAGTCGCGCAGTAACGTAAAAACAAGACTTCAATCATGAAACACAGCTATGACGGATCAGACTAGATCAGATGACGCCTGTAACATTCCCCGGGAACAGAGTGACCAATCACGTGGTCTCCGTGCCGACGCCACCTGTTGAGTACGCCCGGATATCGAATGCTCGGGGCCTACCCCATTGGTCTGGACTAAACATTCCAAGCGAGTGGTGAGCGTCACCCATTCTGCGGGCCCCTCAATTGTCCGCTCCAATGTCGAACTCTGCACAAGTTGACAGCAATGTCGTGGCGCGACTCTCGCAGCCTGCCGCCTGTCCCCTGACCCGCCGCCTGTCACTGTGCCTGTCCCATCGCCCGTGCCTGCCGCCTGCTCATCTCGATACAATGATCGCTTGTGTCAATATTAGGCCCACTCTAATGTCCCCTGACGCTAAACCGTGGACACGCGAGCATCAGACTATTAGGGCCCACAGTGCTTGCGCACTTCCAACATGTCTCCCTATCCAGGAGCACTCAGTGTTCAACCCGACTTGGGTTGCCCAAATGCCAAAGCCTGCTGGGAACGACTATAAATAGAGGGTTAGCTCCATTGATTCAGGTATAGACAATTATTTTTTTACCAAAACTCTGCCTCTCTACTTGCTCATCATTACCACTGTTGACTTAAGCATTGGAGTGCCTGTGACAGACACCCCACTGGTGTTTTTATCATTTTGAGGTGCTTCCATTTTTACAGGTGACCAGCCATAGAGTAACTGTGCAGACCGATTGGACCAAACGAATCACATCGAGTGTTGTGTCGGAGATTTTCGACATCAACATATATATGTTACAAACATACACTAAATATTAAGAGACCGCAATGGAGAGATAAGAGAAGGGGGAAAAAAAAAAAAAGGAAACTTCGGAAGCTAATTCAAAAGCATCCTCCTTCAATGAATGAAGCTTCCTTTAGTATTATTTTTATGAGAGAATTTTTACACTTTTCACATCTCCCACAAAGACACAAATCCAAGAACAAGAAGATATAGGCAAACACCATTAGTTTTTTTTTTTTTTTTCCTAATGGTTCACAAGTTGTTCATGTTTGGACACGTGGAGTTTCCTATTCCCCACAAAAATAAGGAAAAAGAAAAAAGAAATGATGGGTTCAAATTCATGATAACAATCCAGCAAACTGACCTGAATCCAAAGTTCTTCTCCATCCCCAAAAGTTCACCACTTTCTCTGGTTTCTTTTCTTTTTTTTTTTTTTTTTTTTAACTTAGTAGTTAACCGACTAAACGAACGTGACACAAAAAAATAACAACAAAGTACAATCTGTTTGGTGGGAGAAACTCGAAAAAATGAAATAAAATTCGCTGCTTTGTAGTTACTGAGAAACAAAGGGGTCTGTTGGTAAGTCAGTCAAACTTTTCATTTTCCCCATATTAAAAAACTGGTAGTTCAGGAAGAGGTCAACGAGTTTTCCAAACTCACTGCCCATGACCAATCACAACCCGCCAAGTAATTACTGAAATATGTGTCAACCACAAAACGACTGTATATGTCCAAGCAAACGACAACTGCCACCTAGGAAACAGCCAGGGGCAAAATGGGCAATTCATCTAATGGACGAAGCATACGACACTTGACAGAAAGGAAAATAGTCAGGGTAAAATGGGTAACTTAGGTTGGGAAGAGAGGGGGAACCAAAAGACGGTTTTCCGCTTGAAACTTTTTAGACCCTCCCAACAAATAGTTGTATAATTTATAAATCTCACGTTCGACTTTCTGGTTTTGGTAATTCACAAACCTCTCCGTGTCCCCATTAAACTCCAGGAAGTTGTCCATACGTTTGTTTGGTGGAGTAGTTTGAGTTGAAATTTTTAAGTTTGAATAGTAAATTTTTTTGAATTTTCAGAAAAGACAAAAATTTTTTTGAGAAAAAGATAAAAATATTTTAAGAAAAAGACAAAAAAAATTTAAGTTAAATGATTTGAGTTATTATGCCAAACTCCCCCGTGATAAACAAACCCTCTTCGGTAAACATTTATTATTATAATTTAATTTCACACACATAAAAAAATGTTTATTTTAATTTGGCATTTTTCCTTTTTTTTCCCGGGGTGATTTTCTCTACCACCTATTGCATTAAATCCAAGCACCGACCCTTCCTGTAAAGAGCCAGGGAACACCCACATGACTCTGCTCTTTTTCTCAACCGTTTCTAGCTCTCCAAAAAAGAAAAAAAAAAAAAATATATATATATATATATTAAAATAACGAATAACAATAAAAAAACTAAAAATAATAATAATAATAATATGCTAAAGTTATTGCTCTCTGCCAAAAACTGGTCACCTTGGCCTTCCCTTCTGCTCCTCAATATAAAGAGCCCTGAGCCCTTGCCCTTCTCTACACTTTCTCTCTCTCACCCTTTTCAAAGCCTCTCCTTCTCTCTTTTCTCTCTCTATCTTTTCTGTTCATAATTTCTCTTTTCTTAGGTAGGTTTATCAGAAATTTTTAGCTGATAAACCAAACCACCCACATTGTCAATCGTCACCATTTTTCAAGACACAAACTTAAAACACAAGAAATTCTCTCGTTGAACCGATCTGTAAACAGATCAGAGTGTTTCTTTTTCTATTTTCTTTCAGCATTTGGGTTTGTTTTTAAATGGAGAAGTCTGTGAACCTCGTTTCTTTGTTTTTAGTCCTCTGTTTTCCGTTTGCTTTGGCCGGCCATGACTACGGCCAAGCTCTGAGCAAGAGCTTTCTCTTCTTTGAAGCTCAAAGGTCAGGTTATCTCCCCCATAACCAGAGAGTCACCTGGAGATCCAATTCTGGCCTCAACGACGGAAAAGCCAGTGGGGTATGTTTAAACAATCAAAAAACAGAGCAAAACAGAGCAAAGTTGTTTGTTCTTAAACTGAACCTTTTTTTTTCTTTTTGTTTTGTTTTAGGTTGATCTTGTCGGAGGGTACTACGACGCAGGAGACAATGTGAAGTTCGGATTGCCAATGGCGTTCACGGTGACGATGATGTCGTGGAGTATCATAGAGTATGGGAAGCAAATGGCGGCGAATGGTGAGCTTGGTCACGCCATGGACGCCGTTAAGTGGGGCACTGACTACTTCATTAAAGCCCATCCCCAACCTTATGTCCTTTACGGAGAGGTAACTTAATTTACGACAGTTTTAACGAAGACAAGAAAAATTATTATTAAAAAGTAAAAGACGATTATAATTTTGTTTGTTGCCCAATTGATTAAAATCCCATACCTTTTTCAATTGTTGTCGTTTTTGTGTTTGTTTTTGTTTTTGTGGTTAGGTGGGAGACGGGAACAGTGACCACTACTGCTGGCAGAGACCCGAGGACATGACCACCGACCGACACGCTTACAAGATCGACCCGAGCAATCCCGGGTCGGATCTAGCCGGAGAAACCGCCGCCGCCATGGCCGCAGCCTCCATCGTCTTCCGCCGCTCCAACCCCGCCTACTCCGCCGTCCTCCTCCGACATGCCCACCAGGTCTTTTTTTTTATATAATTTAATATTCTAGCGTTAATATTACACTTGTTTTTTTCTTTTTTAATATTTCTTTGCAAAAAAATGATGTTGACACACAATGGTGACACGAGAACGCAAGTGCACAAAATAACCACTAAGGTTAACAAGTTTTTTTCTCGTCTTACTCGTATTTGGGCATGTAGTGCTTTTTTACTGTTTTTTAGAATCAAAAAAAGGAATTTCCCCAACTTGTTTTTTTGGCCACAGGAACTGTCCTTTTCCATTGTTTTAATATTTATATTAATTTTTCCGTAGACAATAATTATGGACATTAAAAATTTAGCCAACATGCAAGATATAAAAAATGCCTTTTGAGAATTTAATTCAAACTATGGACGCGTATTAATCTAACAATAATGACACATTTCATTTGATTATATTATACAGTTGAAATCCTCTTTTGCAAGTTAATAAAGAAATATTAATTCTAACTTCTAAAATAATAGTATCTGCTACTGCCTTAGTTGAGAGAAAATGAGATAATCTTTTCGAGTTTTATCGTCTAATCCAAAACTTCTACTTCTACATGTCTCACTTTATTTCTCCTTTATTTAAAAAAACTCAAAATTTAAAAGTTTAACCTTGTATTTGGATGGCATGTTCATTTTTTGAAATTGGAAAATTTTTACAAAAAAATATATTTGTCTCACATTTTTCCATTATTATCTCATTTTAAAAAAGAAAAACTATCTCATTTTTAAATTTACTTTATACACCATTATCTTGAAAAAAGAAAATAAATCTTTATAAAATTTTCTCACAATATAATATTCATAGCACCATTTTCTTCTCATTTCAAACAATTTTTGTTTTTAAAAATTTTTTTTTACATATGCAAACATCATCATATTCTCAAAATGAAATACTTTCTCTGTAAAGCAAGAAAATTTTCCTTTTCGAAGATGGAAATGTGATTCAAACAGAATTTTCTTTATTTTAGATCAAAATGAGATAATTTTTATGTTAGGATGCACACAACGACGAGTCGAACAAAATAATCATTTATATTTTTTAACACATTTAAATTTTTACACTATTTTTTATATTACAACTCATTCTTTCAAAGATTCTTCTTTAAACACGTATTTTCAATCCAATTCTAAAATTTCGTCTCAAAAAATGGCCCAATCGGGCTCTTATTGATACATTGATGTAAAAATTATCTTTTTATATTAATTTTTAATTTTAATTTTTTAGAAGAGGCTTTCAAGTAAGGTGATTTTGGGAAAACAAATGAAACAGTGTCTAGAGGAAGAAAAAGGAGGACTTCTTTTCTGTCCTTGAGGTGGGGGTGGGTGGACCACTATAGTAGAGGAAAAGGACTCTAGTTTTGCTCTGATGCGCCGTATCCGGCGTAGGTTAGCTTGGTGCGGTATCCTCCGCTGAACTGACTGTCGTGCCTGACTCTTTTCGTTTCGCTTTTTGTAAAAATGCGCAACAGGCCTACGATAGCATGTCCGTCGTAGTTAATAGGCAGTTGTGTGGGCCCCAACCTCTTCTTTTGTCAGTCCGGTCGTCGCATCTGCTTGCCAACAACCGTAATTTCGGCCGTAATTATTTTTTTTAAGTTTGTATTTATTAAAATAAACAAAAACAATTAAATAATAGAGGGCTGAGGGAAAATTTTTTTTTTTTTAATTACACTAGTAAACATTTTTGCTTGATAAAATTTCAGAATAGCCGCAAGTTTTGTTGATACGACAAAAAAGAGACGATGTCGTTTTTTGTGCATTTATTTTTAACGTAAAAAAATTCTGGCCTATATAAATTGGAACGTGGGGACACGCACTTTTGGCCGTCTATCACGGCGAGTGTGTTTTTTGACCGTTCCGATCTTTTGTCCGGCCAGATCCTAACCGTCCACGTGTAAGATCCATAATAAGTGCGATTTCCATGTGCTTCATCACGTGCGAGACCTGTCGGTGGATTTGTAACGGCCACAAACAGACTCGCCCCCACCTTATCTTTTCCTCTCCTATTTTTCTCTTTTCCAATAATGCCCCTCTAATCTTGCTAGAATTACCTCTGACGTGCAAATCTAACGGCTCTGATTTCTCTTTTTTATTTATTATTTTTTTTTTCCAGCTGTTCGATTTCGCCGACAAGTACAGGGGCAAATACGACAGCAGCATCACTGTAGCCCAAAAATACTACCGCTCCATTAGCGGCTACAATGTACGTAGATCTTCAACTTTGTGCTTTTAAATGGGCCGAGTTGGGCTTTTTTAATTGGAGCTCTTAAATGCGCCGAGTTGGGCTTCTATTAATTGGGCTTTGATTGCAACAGGACGAGCTATTATGGGCCGCGGCGTGGTTGTACCAGGCCACTAACAACCAGTACTACTTGAACTACCTGGCCAATAATGCTGAGTCCATGGGTGGAACCGGTTGGAGCATGACCGAGTTTGGTTGGGATGTCAAATATGCCGGTGTTCAGACCCTTGTTTCCAAGGTACTTTTCCATTACATATTGCTTTGATTTGAAGTTTTTAATGTTAGCAACGTTATTAACACTAATATAATTCAGGTTGTCGATGACGATGTTGAGTATTTAATGTTAGCAATGTTGTTAACTTTAACTAGTTTGAGTCGACATTTCAGCGATTATTTACTTTTAGCCGCCTAAATTGTACTTTGGCGTAGTTTGTCCTGGACACAAATTTGTTAGTAGTTTGAAATACTAGCAATGTCGGAAATTTTAATGTTGACAATGTTGCTAAGTTCTAACTGTAACAAATTTCAGTCATAAGTTAGCGCCTGTTCGGACGACTAGTACTATTACATGGCAAAAATGGAAGCTAATGTTTATGTGGTACTGCAGTTCCTAATGCAAGGAAAGGCGGGTCGCTACGCGTTCGGTGTTTGAGAGTTACCAAGAGAAGGCAGAGTACTTCATGTGTTCTTGCCTTGGCAAGGGCACTAAAAACGTGCAAAAGACTCCTGGTGGTCTTATTTTCAGGCAGAGATGGAACAACTTGCAGTTCGTCACAAGCGCTTCTTTCTTGGCCACTGTCTACTCTGACTACCTTGCTTCCTCTGGGAAATACCTCAAGTGCGCCTCTGGTACCGTCCCATCATCGCAGCTTCTCTCCTTCGCAAAATCTCAGGTAATAAGAAAAGTCAACATTTTGACCGCTCATTAGTATTAGTAATGTATGATCATTGTTGTTGTTCACAAGTTGATTGGAAATATTAACTTCTCAGGTGGACTACATTCTCGGAGACAACCCGAGAGCAACTAGCTACATGGTGGGATATGGAAACAACTACCCTCGCCAAGTTCACCACAGGGCTTCTTCCATTGTTTCTTACAAGGTTAATCCTAAGTTCATCGCCTGCCGAGAAGGTTATGCGAATTGGTACACCAGGAAAGCCAGCGACCCGAACCTCCTCACTGGCGCTATTGTTGGTGGCCCTGATGCTTATGACAACTTCGCTGACGAAAGAGATAACTACGAGCAGACAGAGCCTGCCACTTACAACAACGCTCCTCTTCTCGGCATTTTGGCTAGACTAAGTGGTGGTAATGAGGTTATAACCAGCTCCTACCAGGTGAGTTTCTTGGTTATTATTATTATTTTTCCATCTTTTCAATAGGCCTTTACTTTGTGCTTTCTCTACCCATTTGAATTGTCGTTGACAAATGGATTTCATTTTTCAGAGGTTGTTCCAGCACCTACACAAGTTACCCCTCAAAAACCAGCTCCAAATGCCAAAACAAGTCCAGCAAGTCCAGGTACTTCATGGCCTTCTTTATATATGTGTGTGTGTGTGTGTGTGTGTGTGTGAAAGTGAACTGACTGAGGAGATTGTTTTGCAGCTTCATCTTCTGGTCCAATTTCCATAACACAGAAGGTGACAACTTCATGGGAAGCCAACGGAAAGACTTACTATAGATACTCCTCAATTGTGACCAACAAATCCTCACAGACTCTCAACAACCTGAAGCTTTCAATATCCAAGCTCTATGGCCCAATTTGGGGTCTCACAAAGTCTGGTGATTCCTACACTTTCCCATCATGGCTCAACTCTTTGCCAGCCGGAAAGAGCCTCGAGTTTGTCTACATTCATTCCACTTCTCCGGCCGATGTCTCAGTCTCAAACTACACATTATCCTAAAAGGAGGAGAAAAACTCACACACACAAAGGAAAGAAGTTCTCAGTTTCTGGGGTTATAATGTAAGATTTGTGCAGCTATACAAATGCAATCCAGAAAGGTCTTTTTAATTCCTTTTTTTTTTTTTTTGCCCTAATGTTTTCTTTTTCTTTTTCAAGTTTTTATCTGTACTTGTGATTTGGGATCTGAGTAGGCTTTTAGGATCAAGATTAGGTTAAATAAGCTTGGAAGGCTGGGGAAGAAAGGAGCGAAGAGACAATTTAAGAAAAGTGCTCATCCTCTTTCTACTCCAGTACACTATATTATATAGACAGATTTGAGAGAGAGAGATGAAAAGAGTGAGAATTGGAGAGTCAAAATGGCTTCTTAACTGATTTCAAGAAGTCTTTCATTTCAATTGTACTTCAGAGCAGCTTCGGATGTCTTTTTTTTTTTTTTTTTTTTTTTCCTGGTGTTTGTGATGTTGTAATCTTTGCAACAGTTTCATTATCAATTTCAATATCAATATGAATATAGTTTGTGCAACTACATCTTGTTTCTATTTTCTTTCCTATGGCACACCAAACTGTTGAACACACTTGTAATTTAAAGGAGCAACAAATGAAAAATTCAACTGTGAACCAATTGCCAAGAAATTTCTATTTTAATGATAATTCCACACATGATGACTAAAGAGTTCAAATTACTCGCCCTAAACTTCCAAAAAAACAGTAACAAAAACCAGTTATGCAAACAAATCCAATTTTCTATTGAGCTAGAGAGCTAGAGAAACCATCACGTGCAAAATTTTGATTCTAATATCATGTTAAATGAACTTTGATAAAACTCATCCTTAAAAGCTATCTCTAGAGGCAGGATGTTAGTTCACATGAACATCATAACAGTCTAGTAACTTAACGAGATAGATTCAATTCCTAACAAAACCATGAAAGAGTTTTCCAATATCCATCATTCTCCTCGAGACTACACATCTCCATACAAACATTGATCAAGAAAAACATTTGTGTACATAAGGTGATCAACTCTTCTTACGATACAAGAACAAACTCTAAAAGTTTAAAACAGAAACAAGACCTAAAATAAGAACCATCAAGGAAAGCTCCTCAGATCCACAACTACTACACTGATATTGTCTTTGCTTCCCCGAGCTATGGCCACTTCGGCCAGCAAAGCTGCGGCCTCTGCAGCAGTACTACTCCCGCTCAACCCATCCGAAAACCTTCTCCTGATTTGCCCATTGAAGCGCCTTCTTACAATCTCACAGGCGAACTCATTCGACACTACGTCCCATAGTCCGTCGCTCGCTATTACAAGAAACTGATCCGAATTGGTACGCTCCCAGACGATGACCTCAGGTTCAGAGATCACATATGGCTTCAAATAATGATCTCCTGAATCATGAAAATGATGCTTCTAACCAAAATTATTTGAGATAGAAACAGCGTAAAATATTAGATTCTAAAAACCGAGCCAAACAGATCCCACCAATTGAGACATTCAAAAATCGGAATCAGACTTCACCTTTACGCCATAGGAATTGAAACAAATACAGCAATGGCAATAGTTACTAGCATTCACGATATCTTGATGTTGATGCAAAAATGGACTAAAAACATTTTTCATTGTAGTGTCACTAAATGCGTGTTACTTAAAATAAATACTAAGTTCTTTACAAACCTATTGATCTAGAAGTAGCAAGAACTCCCAGGACGCGGGATCCATTCCAGTTTATGATTCTTCCTCCCGCCGCCTCAACTCTCTCCCTCTCGTCGGTTCGGTCAGGCTGCGCAAGCAAGTTATGAAATAAGAAAAATTGCACAAGAAAAACCTCATGATGCAAGCAAATTGCACTCTATCAAGCCCAAGTTGCATATGCGATCACTCATGAAACTGTGACATAATTTGCAGTTTCAGGCGTGGGGTGGGCCCATTATCTCTGTCATCATATACGTACTCAGCAAAACAGTTGTGTAAATTGCATGCAGATAAAAACAAATAAATAAATAAAATAAAATCAATACCAATAGTTCTCTTACAAGGCATAGGTGTTGTCAGTTGATCGGACAAAGCCCAAATCATTAATAAATAAAAATAAAACTTGCTATGGTTATACCTATATATCTTGATATATATACAGTGACGGAGTTAGAATTTTTCATCAGCAGGATCAATAACATCAATAACTATGTGATGGATAATTAGAGGATATTACGGGTAAGTTCGCATTTTTAGGGGCTATTATGAAATTTAATTCAAATTTAAAAGATATTTTGTTGAAAAAAGAAAAGTTGATGGTGCCCCATGGGTGTATATAAATACTACAGATTTGAAATATAAAAATTCCTATCAAAACTCCTCCCCTCCCACCCACTGAATTATAAACTAAACAAAACAAAAGTATTTACAGAAGTTTCAACACACCCAAACAAGATAATTATGATAAAATTTATTAAAATGTAAATAAATTACTTTAAATTTGTTTTTAAAAAAAAATTTGTGCAATGCGAATATTTACTTTGAAAAAAAAAATCAGAAAATAAGAAAAGGCTCGTGCGTCACCTTGTGGTCACGTGACAAGGGCACAGAAGCACCGTCGCGACACAATACCGCCCTGGAATCACCGCAATTGGCCACCACCACCACCCCTTTCCCCACAATGACGACCACCGCCGTAGAACCCACCGTGTTTAACGCCACAGCCTTATCACCGCCGCCCTCCTCCATATCCTCTTCCTCCTCCTCCTCGATCGTTCGACCGCCACCGACCTCCTCGTCCATCTTCCGAAAGCACGTCTTCAACACCTTCTCCCACTCCACCGTTCCCCCGCCGCCGCACGACCTATGAACCTTCCCCTCCAACTCCTCCTCCAGCAGCCGGTGAAGCCGTTCGCGGCAGGCATTCGCCACTCCAGACCCTCCGTGGCCGTCGTACACGGCGAAGAACTGGTACGAATCGAACTCCGCCACCGCCACCGCGTCCTCCATCTTTCTCCGCCGACCGATCACCGAGATCCACCCGTGCGACACGCACTTCAAGCTCCTAATCCGTCCTTCTCCGTCTTCGTTTTCCTCCAACTCTTTATCAGTTTTCCCGCTCGACCTCCGGTCTGAAGATTCTGACAGCGGCGAGTCCCGCTGGCTCGAATCCTTCGACGGAATCGCCGAGACTTCACACGAATTGATCTCTCCGATGCCTCTCATTCTCTTGCTCGTGCAAAAATCCTCCAAATGCGATTCAATCTCCTTCCGATTTAAGCTCTCCATGGACTTCGCAGAGCGCCTAACCGCTTCCGACGACCATAATCTCTCGCTTTCAGATCTCCAACTTCTTCAATCTCCGCCTTCTCCGATCCCGTCGTGGCGTTCCGCAGCGTTCCTTCTCATCAATTTTGTATCGTTTTCCTCTCTTGATTTTCTCGGGAAAATCTTTTTTTTTTTTTTTTCCCTTTTTCCACCTGAAGCAGAATTTTGAAAATCTTATAAGCTGGCGGAGAAGAGATTTGGAGCGTCGAAATGCAGAAGATCCCTTGGATGGAGGCCACCTGGTTCTCCCAAGGACGGACTTTTACCGGGAAAAGTCCGAGGTTTGAGGATGACATGGACGATTTGGATTGGAAAAAGAACACGTGGCCAAAGGATTGAGGGAGAGGCTATGGAGTTTTGGCGGGAGTTGTCGTTTGGGAGAGGTGGGCTTAGGCTTAAGTAGGACGTGCTTGATTTTTCAAATGATTACGTGGCGTTTCTCATTTTTTGGCGGTGCTTTGTTTTTTTGGTGGCTTAAGTATTTGTTCCTATATTCAAATTGTTATAATTAAGATGAAATTTTTTTAATATAAAATATTTGATTTATCATTTGAATTAGTGTTTCAGATATATTTATAATCGGAATATAACTATTTGAATTCACAAAAAAAAAAAAAAAGAATGATTTGAACGCAAATATATAAGTGTGTTTAGATAGGTATTAGAAACAGTCATTTATATCGAAATAATATTTAGGATTGTAATAAATATGTCCAGAATCATCAAAATTTTACGGAGAGTGTCGATTCTGAGTTTGGTTTATATTTATCTTCTTTGTACATTTTTCATTATGTGTTCTTTTGTTAAACGGTAATTTTAAAGATTTATTCTAATAAGACTATCCAAATATTTTTAGGTGGATGATATAAGTACTCTTTTAATATTTTAAATGACGTCTAATCAATCCCTATATATGTATTATATAATTTAATGCACTCCGAATATTAAAATTCGACGGAATCACTTAAAAACATTTTAAAATTTTAAAATAACTTAATATAATGTAATCAACTACACGTTATTTAGAACACTAAAATTAGCCAAATGAAGGTACTGAAAAAATCCACATCTTTTAATATGCAATTGTTAAATTTTTTTTCTTGTAATACTTTGGTCGTCAAAAATTAATTTAACCTCATATGTATGAAAGTAAAATATCTCATAATATTAGCCCATTTATGAGGTAATTTTCGAAGTGTACGCATGTTATTGTAAGGTATTTCTTGACAAAACTACTGGCAGCACATAGGAAATCTAATGTTCATGTGTAACTTATCTTATTATATTATGATATATAGGTAACTTATCTTATCTGTAATAATATTTCCTATATGTTAATGATATACTTTACTAATTGATTCTTTCTTCTTTCTTCTTTTTTTTTTTTTTTTTTCATTTTTAGTAACTTACTGGACGTAAATTAATAATATAAAGTTATAAACCGGATAGTATTCTTCAAAAATAATACGATAAGTAATAGGGGTGTTCATCCATTGTCGTCAAATCTATAATTGAGTGACTAACAATTGATCAAAAATTTAGATTTTTCCAATATGAATGTTGCTCGAATTGAAACCTTATGTGCATATGCATCCATTTTTTCTTACAACATTTTTATAATTAAATAAGTATATATAGGTTGAAGTTTGAATATTTGAGTTTAATTGATGTTTGTATGAAATGGTGGATTGTTAGGCTTTAATTTAGTTTATTAGCGAATACTTAAATTTGATTATGTTGTTATTTTATTAAACTATTTTACATCCTCGTATGTTTGTTTTAATTTTTAAAATCTATGGATTGAATCTCTAAATGCAATTTAGAGAATCCGATGTTTATGGACTAAGATTGAATTGGATTAATAATTTCACATATTGATAATAAATTGAGAAGATAAAGATTGAATTGGACTATAAAGTAAGTCTAACAAATCCATATAAACCGATGGCTGAACATTTTAAGGGGGTGTTTGGTGAATAAATTTAGTTTAAGATTTTTAAATTTTAATAGTAATTTCTGTTGACTTTTCAGAAAAGATAAAAAACTTTTTCAAAAAAAAACAAAAACTGATATGAAAAAGTACAGTTTAATTTAAAATAAATCGTCATGTCAAACATCTCCTAAATATATAATATGCAAATCGGAGAGTTTGTACTTTACGTGCATGCACGGGGTTTCAAGATAAAAGGAATTTAGCACCTTATTCTTCAGGCAAGAGGAGAACTTTTGAAATTTGCAGAGTGTTCTAAAATTTGCCGACAGCCGTATATACAAAACCAACCCGTTATAATAATAATGGTTCTAGACTAGAACCGCTTAAATTAATCTTGTATATTTCAAAGTAGCTCAAATTTAACGGTTTAGATTGTCATACATATATAGAATGTTTACAAAACAATAAATTGAAAAACATATTAATATAAACGCCATGATACTTTAATTTATGAATCCTCTCTGATTGGTATGTTTGTTGTTATTATATATATATATATATATGTTGTATATGTGTATATATCTGAAGTTTCGTCGAGATATGTGATTACTGACACTGAACTTGTTCGGCGAAGGAAAGGGAAAAAAGCGGCTGGTTAATAATATTAAAAAGTGGAGTTCGGATGTTCGATGTGATCACGGGTTCATGAGAATAGAACATGCGAAGAGAGCGTCATCGAAAGACCGGAAGACGAGGCCGCAAAAATATGCAGCAGCTAGCAGGTTTTCGACTTTTCAGTTCGAGTTTTAACCAATTTCTATGAGCGGAAAATCTTTAAAAAAAAAAGAAACAGACAAATATACACAACTTGACAGTTGAGTGACAATCACCTCGTAATTGCACACTACGAGTCTCTTGTTTGTTTCTGTTGTGTGCGTTGCATCATTGTGCCGTTTTCTCTCTCTCTCTCTCTCTCTGTGTTTTGGTTTCTTTCTCAGATCTTTTCCATTTCTTTGCTTTGTTCAAGATGGGTTCTTTATATCGACTCTGTCCTATTCCTCGGATATTTTGGGAGAGTTGTGTTTTACACATATTTACATTTACAGGCGCGCGCGCACACACATACTTGGCCTAACTCATGCCACAGAAAATTAAGTCTCCGTCTTCAACTTAAATTTTTTATTTCAGTTTTTATCTTTTTATGAAAAATCAATAAAAATTATAACTAGTTTTTAAAAGTCAACCAACTCAAATTTAAAAATTTCAACTTAAACCATTTCACCAAACAAACCCTAAATAATCACAATAGAGCATTCGAATTATCTATTGTGGTTATGGCTTATCTGTTTGTATGTTTTCTAAACTTATTTCGTTTAGCAAATTAGTTTTATTAAAATTTCAAAATCCGTTGCAATACATGTAACTCGTATATGCGACCTTCTATTGAAAACGGTCAAGATCTTTGTTTCTTTTTTAAAATGGATCTCATATACACAAAAGTCCCTCATGTCCATTATCTCTTGTTTGTTTCTGTTTTGTGTGCGTTGCTTCATTATGCCGTTTTCTCTCTCTCCTTCTCTCTCTCTCTCTCTGTGTTTTGGTTTCTTTCTCAGATCTTTTCCATTTCTTTGCTTTGTTCAAGATGGGTTCTATATATCGACTCTGTCCTATTCCTCGGCTATTTTTGGGAGAGTTGTGTTTTACATATATTTACAGGTATACACACACACACATACGTGGCCTAACTCATGCCACAGAAAATTAAATAATCACAATAAAGCGTTCGAATTATCTAATGTGGTTATGGCTTATCTGTTTGTATGTTTTCGTTTTATTGAAATTTCAAAATCCCTTGCAATACATGTAAGTCATATATACGACCTTCTATTGAAACGGTCAAGGTCTTTTTTTCTTTTTAAAATGCAACTCTATAAGTAAGAGAGTTTTGTTGGGGTCTAATTCAAGCGGAAAAAAAAAGGACATCCTTAATAGTAGGTTATGTGGGAGTCACATTCAATAAAAAAAAATTTAACATCATTTCCGATTGGAGTTAATTGGTTTGAAATTGGACAAGTCCATTGTCAAAAATTTTAGTTCAAAAAATGATTTGTCAAACAAAAATAATTTAGGGGGCAACATAAAAATAAAAAAAAATTATTATATTTATCTGGCCAAAAATAAATAAAGATTAATTTCAAGAATTCCTTCTACACTATAACACGAGTTCACTTTGCCCATGAATCATCAAAATCATTCAAAATGACCTCTAGACATTCTGCTGACATTGACGTGAATAAAGGTTTGTTTTAAAAGCATTCCCAATGCAATGTCAAATTGTACCATATTTTAACGCTTGGATGAAAAATCTCTCTCCAAGGTTTTTTTTTGTACCATATTTAGCAAATGTTATACTTAATCAATGCTCTAAGAGTTCTTAGCTGTTTTCACTATTTTATCTGGTTGAATATTGATTAACATTCTATATTATATTACCATAAAAAAATAATAGAGTATTATTAACACTCACTTTTATAGATTTATTTTAAATCATTACAACAAATTTTAGATTATTGCTTGTTACAAGTTTAGGGTCCATTTGAGAGGAAATCTAAAGATGATTTTTAAAAATTTGGATTGAAAATGTGTATTCGAGAACAAAACTTTTGAAAAAATTATGTGATCTAAAAAATAATATAAAAATTTAAAATGTGTTCTAAAAAATATATACAAAATAAATCTTATTTTGTTTATCTTATCATTATGAGCATTTTACTTGAAAATCATTTCACTCCGATTTGAATTGAGAAAGTCATAAACTTTTAAATTTTACTTTTTTAAGAATGAAAGAGAGGAGAAAGTTTAATGTAAAATTAGAATTTTAAAATTCAGATGATGAAACATCATTTCTAGTTGACGCCCCAAACATGCCCTTAAGTATATTTAAAATAGTTAATGTGCTAATAAATAGATTAGTGAGCTATCATTGATTGACATCGTTAAATATTAATTGATATTGGTCAATTGACCAATAGTTAATCATCAATTAACTTGATGATATTTCTAACAAAATGACTTTTTTATTCAACAAAAATGGAGACATTGTTTAAAATAATGCTTAAAAACGGCCAATCATAAATAAATCTTATTTACAGTCTACGAGAGAATGAAATTTCAAAATAAAGGGGTTCGTAATTTAGAAGGGGAAAAAAAAAGGTCTAGCCAAATGAAAGTGTCAAGAGACCTTCGAGACGGGTAGCAACTAGATGGGTGTCTTTCATGCTTTTGGCTTGTTTGCACTCTTGTACATGTTGTCAATCACATTCTGCGACCAAAAATTTCCAGTTAGTACTTTAGTCATAACGACTTTTTCCATTTGTATTAATTGAGAATAAATAAATAAATAAGTATTCATAAATGCTTCAAGAAATAACGTAATTAATATCCTTTTGAAGTAAGAATAAATGGATTAGTAAAATGAGCATGTAAAGCAACTTGCAGACCGGAAGAAAGTTAACAGCTGGGGATTTCTAACATTTAAAACGTGGATGTATTATCCAACACTGAGATCATCTACACTGAATCAGGCGATCGAAAACAAGAATCATTCTGAGAATTCGGGGAAAGTGAATGGAATCTACCTGATAGTATTTGAGCAACTGCGGTCTCTTTTTCTTGTATGTTGGAGTTATAAGGTCACGCTCTATGTCAAATGGCTCCGGGTCAAGGTGAACGGCTTTTATGCACTCGAAACCTTTTAACTGCCAAGAGCAACGTCTAAGCATCAGAAAAAGCTTCCGGTGGTTTTTCAGAAGTCAAACATTTCTTCGACCGAATGAAAAAGGTTTGAAGTCTGGTACCTTTTTCTCTTTAGCAACCTTGTTGAGCTCCCCAATAATGTATTCCTTCGCCCTTGTATCTTCACAAAGGGATTGGAAGTCACAGGATATGTGATTCTCTTCAGCCCAACGTTCAAGCATTGGCTGGTTAGGGTTGACAACAGCGACAAGGAAGGACTCAAAGCTGTTACCGTAAACCCATATCTGAAATTGACAGAACAAAAGACAACAGGTAAAAAACTAGTAGTTAACTTCCAGCTGATGATCTAAAAAGCTAGGACAACCACCTTCTCTGTTTCTTCGCACAGTTTCAAAACTACATCGGGTCATCGAAGGAATACCTAGCATTTATCATACTTTAAAAACGCGTTTTACATCGAGTCACCGTAAAGGTGCATCAATCCATCAAAAAAGTTACCTTACCGGATCAATTAGCCATTTACCCAGCACTTCCTTGTTGAAGATAATGAGAAACATGTAAAGTACAAAATAATAAACCTTCCCCCATTTATGCATGAAGAGTAAGAAATATGTCCTCCCCACAACTAAAGGCGAGCTCAGCTCTGACTATCACTATCAAAAATATCTCTTCCAACGACTACATAAACTAACCAATTCAAACAAAGAACCAATCCGGTTCCGGTCTATGAGTCAAATAAAATCAAGGCTATCCCATTTACTAGATTGTTTTATTTCAATAACAGCCACAAAAGACAAACAGGAGCAGGCAGAACATTAACTCACCGAATCAATGTCAGAAACAAGACCATAAATGTTCTCCAAGTTCTCCACGGCAACATATTCTCCTTGTGAAAGCTTGAAAATATTCTTCTTGCGGTCGATAATTTTCAAGCTTCCATCTGGTTGCCACTCACCAACATCACCTGTTGCAGAGATGTATATGAGATACAGTGATAGAAATATATATCAACTAAAATTAAGAAACACAATCCATGTAAATATAAGCAAAGACAACAAGATGGGGAGACCTGTATGGAACCATCCATCAATCAGGACTTCTCTGGTGAGGTCTTCACGTTTGTAGTACCCAGAAAATAAAGTGCTTCCCTTCACACATACTTCTCCACGCGGGACTTCAGCAAGGGCATCATATCCCATTTCAGGAACAGATTCCAGGCATACATCAACATTTGGTACTGGAGGGCCCACCGTACCAAGCATTGACATTTCATGTGGCATGGAGACAAATGTTCCCGCACAAGTTTCAGTCAGACCTACATGAAGATGGACACAGAATACATTAATCATGTACAAGTACTAGCACCATGCTTATAGTTAAAAAGGAATAAAAAAATGCACTAGCAACATATTCCAGCAATGTGTGTGTTCAATACGAGCCAAAGAAAGGGGAAAACAAAGAAGACAAGAAGATAAATGTAATTTGGTGAAAACTTCAGAAGATATAATACCATATCCTTGCAAAACATGAGCACAAGTCACCACTCGTAAGAAGGCTTCAACATGAGTAGAGAGAGGTGCAGCTCCGGACAAAATAAGGCGCACGTTACCTCCCAATCCTTGTTTAACCTGTAGGCATCAGTAAAACTAATGAGATTGAAGCTCGAAAGTAATAAACAGGATCTTCTAATCATTTTTTATTTAAGACGGAGCAGGTAAGAAAGATGATGAATGTCTCCACCACCTTACTAAATACAATTTTGTCAAATACTGGAGCTGCTTCTCCATGCTTATGCCCCTTTCGCATGTAATGTTGCTTCCTGTAGCAAGGAGGGGAAAAATTTTATCAAATAAAAGATGAATGACACGTGAATATTTAATCTTATCCTTTTCTTGTTTTGACAAAGCCTAATCCTGAAGCAGGGGTTCACTAAACTTTGCTGAGAGTTCCAAGTAAATAAGAATTTATGCACCACAAAGAAAATATACACCAAATGTTTGGTTGTAAAAACAACAATCATCTAGAACCATATTAAAAATATTGTCGTTGAACAGAAGCAATCATCATCTTGTACTTGAAATGAAGCCCATGAGAAAGGAAGTAATTAAAAGAAAGAATAGGTTAAATGTAAAAGTAATGAATTGACGAAGTACAATTTATTCATGTATTTGAGAGAGAGAGAGACAGTGCACTTACAAGGAGTATGCAACATTGAACAGTGTCTTTTTCAAGAAGCCACCAGCAGAAATCTTCTGTGTCAAGCCTGGAATTTTAACAGCAATTTAAGTGTAATAGAGGACGATGGAAAACTCTCACCAAATATTATTTCCCAATATAATTGCACAAAACAGGAATGTATGCTGGTGGCCCAAAATTTACCAGAGTAGACTCTGTCCAGCACACGAGGAACAGCACAGAAAATGGTTGGTTTTAGCTCCCCAATGTCTTCGAGTAATAATTTGACATCCTGCATATTTACCAATAATCAATTGCTGAATTAAACTTCATTTGGTTGTCTAGTTATATGGTAACTGATAAGAACTTACCCCACGCCAGAATCCTATTGAGGCACCATGCATAATAAATAACTCCTCAATCGCCCGGTCAAAGATATGCGCAAGAGGAAGATATGAAAGATATACATCTTTCTCTTGCAACTATAGAGGAAAAAAGTACAGTGCACAAATAGTCAGCTCACCAAAAAGAATACACACAACTAGATCATGCATATATTACGCGAAGTCTGTAGCATTGGCTTGTTCAAAAACATCTTGAAATAGAAATGTGAAGGTTGAAATTAGAAAGACTTACGTCTTCATTTACACTGTTTAGCAGTAGCTTCACTCCACCCAGAAAAGAAATGATGCTCTCATTGGATAATAATACGCCCTTGGGGTCCCCAGTAGTTCCACTGGTATACATTATAGTACATATATCACTTTTCCTTTTCACTGGAAGGTCAAAATTTTTGTCGTTACCCTGTTAGAAACAGAAAACGAAGCTGAATCAATATTGTGAATTCCTAAACTATCCAAAAGAAACATAAGCCAAGACAATTTTGAAACATATTTCAAGGCACTTTTTTTTTTTTTTTGGTGGGGGGGGGGGGGGGGGGGGCCCGCCATAAATACAGTCTGGATATCAGGGATTTGCAATTTTTCTTTTTCATTTCTCGCAAAATATGGTAGAAGTCATAGGAACTGAATATCTGAAAAGATCGGTGGAGCCAAATAAAATATCCTACCAATTCCAAAAACTCTTCCCAGGAATAGATAGTCAACCCAAACTTTTCAACAGCTTCCCTTTGCTCAGGTGTAACGTTGCCAAAGCTCACAAGCGCTGCAGTATAAATATATAGTTATTGCTTACTGACAGATGTATAGACAAAATAATCCATAAAATGCACACAACTTACTTCTCAGATACTTTGTCGTGTTAGGTATAACTTTCAACAGCTGAAAAAGGGCGGAAAAAAAGTAGATATAAGTCCAAGATTATAGCAACCATTAACTCTCAAATTGCCAGCAAATTAGAAGAACTGCAGCATTTATTTCCAGAATTAGCGTTTTTGATAAATTATGGGATAAAAGTAGCATAACTCTGAAATGTATCATGGATTGAATATAGTCGGGAGATTTACAAATTCAACATGTGTACCTCGGGGATCTTTTTTTCTTCTACAAAAGCTATTGAAACCTCAGAATGATTTATGATGAATTCCACAGCACCAGCACCTACAACATGAGCAGAAGTAAGGCCAAACATATAACAACATCATATTTTGCAAGTTAAAAGAAAATAAAAACCATCTTTTAGGTTAGCTACATGATGAAGAAGGGGGCATGCATACCTAAGGTGTCATATAAAGGAACACAATAGAGTGCATGAGCATTGCAAGCCTGCATCATCGGTTTTGCAATATTAATCAAAATCTTCAAGCGAAAAATAAACTTTCTAGAAACAACAAAACACAATCAAATCCCAAGTTAAATGGATAGATATTGTCAGATACAAGCAGTGAAACCAAAAATTTGCACAAAAAATAAGCCTAATGAGGACGACATATGACATGGATAATGCCCTCGACGGCTACACCAAGAAGAAGGAACAGAAAGTAACTACAGATTACAAGATACACTTGGAGAAACCACCATGCATTTGAATACGAAGCATTGAGAATAGAGAATTAACCAATTTATTATCAGTAAAAAAGACACGTACCTGCATGCTTATCATCCACTCTGGGCAATTAGCACCATAAATACCGCATTTGTTGCCCTGCAAGTAGAAAGAATTAAATTTAGTGCGCTTTACTAGCTCAAATAAATTCTGTTTTTGTTTGTAGATGAAAAAAATGATAAATCCAACAAGATTATACAAAGACTTACTTCGCTAAAACCGCAACTACGCATCGCGTTTCCAATTTTAATCACCAAGTCATAAACTTCTCCATAGGTTAGCCAAACATATTTCCCAGCCTGCAGCCGAAGAACCACATTTCAAAGTTTTAGCTTAATACTGAACAGGTTCATAAAAGGTGCAAGCACCTTCCACATTAATTTTCTGCAAAAAATACCTTCCCATTCACAATTTCCCGACGACCAAGCATTCGGTTTTGGGGACACCTCGCCACGGACATCCTACGCAACAAACACCGTCAATTAACTCCAATTGACAGGTGAAGAACTTAAGAAAGTAATGCCGTTTTCTGCTATGAAGTTATATCTCCACAATTTTTTTTTCCAATCTGATAATTTGGGCGTCCTAGCTTCGATCTGATAAAATAGCAGTGTCAAAAATTTTGTCTCTAGCCTATGGATTCTACCACGAGGCCATAACTTTGGTCAGACTAAACTTTCCACGTTTCAATTCGAACCAAATCATTTGTTGGAACTTGGAATCATCATAACAAAAAACCACCAAAAATCAAATCAAATTTCATGTAGAAATTCTCCGAAACAGTCATTTCCTTGCAAAAGCGATTTCAAGATCGAATCTTCTCTGTGCGCCGGGTGAATTTTCTAGGAAACCAAACAGAGCAAAAGAATTTCAAAAAGCAGAAAAGAAAGCCAGAAAATTGTACCGGAAAACATCCCAGCAAGAGTCCAATCCGTCAATCGGTGGCGGAAATCCGTCCTTGGCGAAGGTGCTGCGATAAACAGGTCCCACTGACGGCCTTCCATCTCTGGCTTCCCTCGCTTTCTCCACCTCAATTATGTACTTCTTCTGCGCCATCTCTCTCTCTCTCCTCCCCCCTCAGTACAAGATCCAAATCCGATCTCACTCTAAAATGAAATATGCGATATTTGAACGAAAATTGTTTGGATTTATACGAGAAAAGGACAGAGCCCTGAACATTTAGGTGCCTTTTGGTGGCCAGAAACGAAGAAACTCGGAATCAAATAAATATATATAAATATATGAAAATATATATGTGCAGTGAGGAAGGTCAGAGAGTTTGTTCGTCGTCTATTTTGTTTTGTTCAGAGCTGGTTCGCATTGACTCGTAAACGAAACGAAAACTTTTTTAGAGAGAGACAGAGAGAGGAGAGAGAAAGGGGTGGGGACCACATTGTGAGCCATTCTGTGAACCAGAGTTTTTATTTTTTTTTTATTTTTTTTTTTTTGGTCATTTTTTGCCTAAACAGTAAGTGAACAGAGTCATTCTTAGATTTTCAAAACAGAAAAAATAAAGTTATTGGCAAATAAGTTATTTTAACATGGGATTTTATAATATTTCGTAAACTAATTACGGGTTAAATTAAGCCTGTTTTCAGGACAGGAAAAAGTTAATTAAAGCCTGAAAGACTGGTCAATCTCAAAATAGCTCTTCGATTTTCAACTTTTCAAGATTTTGGGTTTGACATATTTGTAGGCTTCTTCGTAAACCGTCCGATTAGCCTTGACCTTTGTTTACTTAAATCGTTATACACTTTAGGATCTACCTGTTCGGTTCGTAATCTTTTTGAGGGGGTGTTTGATTCGTGAGTTCATCTCCGTGATTTAGTCTTTTCTGAAAATTCATTTACTTTACTTTATTTCAACTCAAACTAGTTTGTGATTTAGTCTTGTTTTTCTTGTTCTTTTTTGTGATAAAATCCTTAAATTCTTTAAAAATATATAAAACGATCATTTTTGTTAGTGGACGTTTAAAATTTAACAAAAAAAATGCCACGTTAATCACACATTTTTGCAATTTGTGTAATTCAATAAGTAATTTTTATGATTCAACTTAAATGTGTCAAACATGTGATTCATTTCATCCAATTTTTAACTTTTGTTACTAACAATAATTTTTTTTGCCCCCTATTAAAGAGTTTGAGAAGCTTTTAGCCCAAAAAAAAAAAAAAAAAAGATTAAGATCAAATAGCAACTTCATAGAAAAATTAGAAACCAAACGTGTAATTTACCTTAAATTTAATCTCATTATGCTTTTTGGGGTTTTTTTTTTCGCTTTAAGGAAAATGATAGAGAAAAAGTTTAGACGAAGTAATATTTCAATTTTTTCCTATTTCAAAGAATTTTGACACAAATATTCGTTAATTTTATGTTTAAATGATTTATAATAGATATCATTTTTTGTTTTTGTTTTTTTTGGGCTAAAATTCGGTATAATTATTCATATTCTAATAAAATATCAGTTAAGAGTGAAAAAATAAAATCCGTGAGGCACAGTAAAAAATAAAAAAAAACATAAACGAATTGTTTTGTTATTAGTTTCTACAAGAAGAACTCTTATTTTGTATTAATAATGGTAAACACTGCGATTTCAATCAAATTAGTTTTTCAATTGTTTGATATATAATAACTAGAGTATTTGACATTAACATTCATAGATTAGATAGTCAACGTTCATAGATTATTTCAAATTTTCAATCAAATTACACTTTTTCCCCCTAAATTGTAGGCATTGTCACAAAATGCTTTCCAAACTTCAATTTATAACATTATTTTCCCTTAAATTTTGAAAACGTTCGCATAACTCATACTTCAAAAGAGTATTATGTGCATTTTTTTGTCAAAAAAATTAATTAAGGGGAAAATTTATGAATTTTTCCAAAATTTAGAGAGAAAGAATGTTACGAATTAAAGTTCGAGGTATATTTTGTGATAAGACCCAAAGTTCAAAGGGAAAAAATGTAATCTATCCAAAAATTAATCCATCCGTGGAAAATTAGTTTAGTCAATAGTAAAATAATGTTAAAAAAAAGTGTATAGTTATTATTTTTTTTTCATCACAAAGTATATAGTTATATATTTAATCCCAAAAAAAATGATGTTAATTTGATCCAACGCTATCATAGCATTTTTTTGTATTCATGAATCATAAAATTATAATCATAGCCAAGTGTCAACGATAATCTCAGGCATTTTTTATCACGTATCCCAAACCAAAATTATCTATTGATTACTCAAATATAAAATTAGATACGTATATGCCTCTCAAAAAAAAAAAAAAAAAGATACGTATTTATATTTTCCGGCTTTAAAACGAACACCAATACGTATATTTCCAGCAACACAAATGTGAGATAACGTGGTAGCCTTGCAAAAATAAAATATTGGATACGTACTGATTGCTTGTTCTACGTTTGACCAATTCAATTCCACATTTCTTTTAGAGTTTAATTTAAATGAAAAAAAAAAAAAAAACGTAAGTAGAAATTATTTAGGATTGTTTTCTTTCCCTAAAAAAAAAAAAGGTAGGACGCAGAGGAAAACAGGAGGGGGAATCTAAGTAGATTTTGCTCCTAAAATGGAATTTTAACGCCAGTAATTTAAAAGAAGACGGGGTGTTTGGTTAAATGGTTCAAACTATTTAACTCAAATTTTTTTTGTCTTTTTTTTCTTAAAAATTTTTGTCTTTTTCCTAAAAAGTTTTTTGTCTTTTCTGAAAATTCAAAAAAATTTATTATTTAAACTTAAAAATCTCTACTCAAACTACTCCACCAAACGGGCCCTTAAATCGACCTTTGGAAGTACCTCATCTCTTTAGATAATGAGCCAGACTAGTTCCCCAACCCTTCCCCTTTTATACCAACTTTTTTTTTCCCAATTTTAGGTTAAATATAAGAATGTCATAAATTTGATATATCTTTATATTTATGTTTATCATACATTAAAGTTGATATTTTTACCATTTTATAATACTAAATTTATCAACTTTAATGTTAGAGTGGATAAAATTATAAAAAAAATACTAAAATATAGCTCTCCACTTAATTTTCTCTTTAATTTTTCTTACTAATTTTTTTTTAAGTTCAACTTTTTGAGAAATTTGAAACTATATAATTTTATAATGAAATCACAATAATATCATAATCAAACAAGTATAAAATTTAACGAAACTTGAATAAAATTAAACATCCCAAACTAATATAATTAGAACTTTTTTAACCCATCACACAATTCTCGTTAGAATGAAACTATATTTCTACGATGGAGTATGAGAACATATTAATCCTTAAACTAGGCACAAGGGATAACAACAATTTTCCCAATGACTAAAGATATATGGAACCTTAAACTACGGATTACATAAGTTAAAGGGAATTATAAAACCTTTTCAATTATGAGTTATTAAGATGATTAAAAATATATGCTTAAGTGATTGGATACATGAGCGTGTAATTCATGATTTAAACCCTAAACTTTTCGTTTTTTAATAATAGTGAA
Organism: Ficus microcarpa; assembly: GCA_025413485.1. NCBI lineage: Eukaryota > Viridiplantae > Streptophyta > Magnoliopsida > Rosales > Moraceae > Ficus > Ficus microcarpa. The sequence continues at coordinate 20,240,437 of CM046386.1, read as the reverse complement.
ATAAAAAAAAGATTAAAAATGGATAATATTCAAAACAAATGGGCCCGTTTGGTGGAGTAGTTTGAGTTGAGATTTTTAAGTTTCAATAGTAAATTTTTTTGAATTTTCAGAAAAACAAAAAATTTTTTAAGAAAAAGACAAAAATTTTTGGAGAAAAAGATAAAAAAAAGTTTGAGTTGAATGGTTTGAACCGTTCAACCAAACACCCCATAATATACGAAACAAACGAAAATTTTGAAACCAATGATCGAAAGCTATTGCCTACAAAAGGTTAAAAAGTCGAATAATAAAAAGTAAAGTAAAGTAAAGAAAGAGTGCAAAAGGAAAGTGGATACAAATTTTCAACATTCAAAATTTCCACCCCCTACTGTTAAGTAATTTAACAAGCCTGCCATAGTGGAAGTGTTGAACGCAAATTGTGCAGAACATTTCTTCGGAGAAAGTTTACAATAATTTATTCTTGGATTGACTTGGAGAACTTTCTTTGGAATTTATCTAGAAACTTTTGAAATTTCTCTTCTCTGGAAACTTTATGTATTCTTTTATGATGTCCTTTTTTTTTTTTTTTAGGGAAAGCAAAAAAACGAATAAAGTGGGTTGAATAAAAATATGTCTATTGTGATCTTACTTGTCAATAGGGGAATGCTAACGCGAAAATGACACTCATGACGTTTTTGAGATGTAAGTAAAATTTTATCATTTTTTTGTCTTGTTTTTCTACTAATTAAAACAGCTTCGCGCCCAATTTTCTTTAACGTAAACATCACTCCAGAAGAAGCAGAAAAAAAAACAAAAAAACAAAAAAACAAAAAAAAAAAACAAATTGTTTTCTGTTAGTGCTTGTTGTTCATATAATATATAGTCCCGAACAAAGTCAAAGGCCCAAGCCAATCCAAAAGGATGAATATAATACTGATGAGTAATCAAGACGATATATTAGTTTAGAACGAAAAGCATCAGATCAAGAAGAGTAATTCTAAAGGAGATGACATATACATGCATATATATATATATATATATATTAGTTTTTCCCTCCACTTGTTTGCACATATATACGTAAGTACCGTCACAAACTTACAATTATCAGAATAATTCAACAAATCTGATCATAAACAAAAATCAGTACAAACAATTAATTAGGACTTCCAGAAACAATTATGTGGGATTTTTATCAATCCGAATAATATTTAAAAAAAAAATAGTTCTCTATGATCATCTTTAGATGTATATTTTATTACATAAAGTCAATGCATAGCTAAAAATATCTAGAAAGGATTGTCATGATCTTCAGAATCGCTTTACTCTTTTAAAGGTTAATGTTGTAAGGTTTCATTTGATTCACCAGTTTGAGTTGAAAATTTTAAGTTTCAATTGTAATTTTTGTTGACTTTTCAGAAAAGACAAAAAGCTTTTTCACAAAAAAAAAAAAAAAAAAAAAAAAAAAACTGAGATGAAAATTTTGAGTTGAAATAATGAACCAAACGGGGTTAAGTTTCCACATAAAATGATCATGAAGCTCGTCCAATCTATGAATTGGGACAAACCGGAAGCCAGCCAAAAAATATTGGATTGTTGTAAATGCTTAGTGGGTGTATATTAATCCTATAATTTCAATGTTTTGAATTCCACAACCCCCAACGAATTCGATTATGTAAACTCAAAGATTTTGTAACTCGTGAGATTTTTTATATGGATATGTACTCATGCCTATAAATACAGGCATTGAGAGGCATGTATATATGATCCAAGGAGTGAAATGAATCGAGATCTGATGTTCCAAACTCCTTATCTCATTGATTGTCCTCGTAATAATGACATATCGTATTATCTAAATTTATTGATTTATTATATAAAAAAAATACTAAATACTAAAAATACATAAATAAATTGATGAGCTTGTTAAAAGAATTTTAAATTGACAGTCATTGAGATCCAAGAAAAGAAAAAAAATGATATAACAAATCCAAATCCCAATGAAATAGAAATCATTCTCTTATTTATTGTGTTTTAATCTCCTTTCCTTGTTACTTTCTACTGTTTTATTTGCTTTGTTTTATGACAAGACGAGTTTGAAGTTATCACATTTTTATTTAATACTAGTGCTTATCCTTCAAATTATATAGAGATATGTGCAGATCTCATTAGTTGTCATAAATATTTTGTGCCAATTATTCAATTTATTATCATCGTACGATCTATAAAACACATATAAAATAACGATAATAAAAGAATCAATAAGGATAAATTTTTTTTTTTGCTAGAAAATCAATTATGGTAATTAATATTACTCATTCGTAGTCCGTATTGCTTGATTTTATTGTGGTTTTTTTTTTCCTTGGTTGGAAATTGTGGTAAATCGTTGAAGTGCAAGTAGATTGGATAAAAAGGAATATTTCAAAGAGTTGCATCATACATTTATGCTGAGTAGTTGGAAAGTGATGGGAAGTAATCAACAATGTTGTGGAAATTCTATTAATTTATTATTTTTTTCACCATTAGTTCAAGACTCAGCATGCTTTTGATGCTTAGGTTTGGATTATAAAATTTGAGTTTAAATTAATTATATGTTCATTGAGTCTTTGAATTGTTAGAGTTAAAAAGTGTAAAAACTTGAAATGTATTTGGAAAAAAAAATATCAATATGGAGTTTGTTTTATTCGTCTCGAAATTTTATACAATTAAAAAAATTATCTCATTTGGATTTATCTATGCAAAGCTATGGACTTTTAAAATTTGAGTTATAAAACTATATGAATAGTAAAATTGAAGGAAAAAGATAAAAATTAAATTATAATTTTAAGATTTGAACTATAGTATCAAACACATACCAAGTCGAAAGTCAATTTGTATTTAGTTCGTTTCAAGATTATGTAAAAATAAATCAGATTTAAATATGCATATGAAATTAGAGCCCCACAAAAATATGACACTTCACAATAAAATAATACCAATAGAATTTTTTATTTTTTATTTATTTTTTGGGTGGGTTGGTTGGGGGGGGGGGGGTGGGAAATAATTGCTGTGTTTACCAATTCAATGCTGACATCACGATTCAAGGGACAAAATTAAATATTTTCTTTTGTCTCTGTCGCTTGAAATTACTATTGTGTTTATTGATATAAACATAATAGTGCGTGTACGTAAGTATTTTATCACACGACCAATGTTAACATAGAAAAAGAGTATATGGTGGTTATAAGATTGAAAGGGAACTGTGAACTAAAAAGGTGAAACAATCTTAGGCGCTAATTGAATGACGTAATTAATGTCAAGATAATAGACGGTGATGTAATCTTGAAAAAGACACTAGGCTCCATGAATAGTCAACATGAGCACAAATTCGAAACAGACACGGGATGAGAAATGAGGAATTAACTCTATATGGAGCCAGCTCTACATAGAGCCAGTTCTATGCTACATATTTTTGCCGGGGTTCTTTTTTTTTTTTTTTTTTTTTGGTATAATTTGCCCTTTTTAGTTCAACCCTCAATAAATTTGGTGACTTTTGGTTGCCTAACCATTCAACCATCTTCCTTAGTGCCTCATGTTCTAGAAATACCTTTTTTTTTTTTTTTTCAATCCATATTATTTTCTTTCCATTAACTGATGTGATGAGTCGGCCATTCGCCACTAGTTTATACTTGTTGACTTTTCAAAATATTCCCTAAAATATAAAATGAAAAACTTAAGATAAAAACTATATTTTAATTGTCAGATTGAATTTTAACAGCTAAGTAAGAGCATTTTTGTACAATTCCTACCAATATAAGTAGGTTCATGTTGATCAATTAAAATTTTAGGACCCGTTTAGGTTCACTTTTGGAGAAGTGTTTTCTAAAAGTTTTTTTTTATCATTCTCTTCTTATTTTACTATTCACTTTTACAAATATTTTCAAAAAATATAAACTTTAAAAGTGGAAAAACTCAAAAACTCCGAACCAATGAAAGTTAAAAAAAGAAAAAAGAAGCTAAAATCACTCAAGATCTTCAATTCATCTCCCTCTTTAAGAAATTTCACATAATCAAAAGGGATATGCGTTTTCTTATGGACATAGACATCTCGGGTATTTAGTCCTATGATTTTTCATTCTCCACTATTATTATTTTATCTCTTGTTGAAATAAAGTTAAACAGAACATTCTAATATGAGAGAGGACATAATTGGATGTAGATCCTCTCTAGTCTTTGCTTTTCCTCCGAAATTTCATGTAGTGTCCGTTTGGTGAATGAGTTTAAGTCGAAAAAGTATAATTTGAGTTGAAAATTTATGTTAACTTTTTAAAAAAGATAAAAACTTTTTCAGAAAAAGATAAAAACTGATATAAAAAAGTACAGTTTTAGTTAAATTGTCAAATGAGGCCGTAGTTCTTATTGGGTGGTGCATACAACTTGTTCGGATTAGGAGTATTCAATAATGAATGTCGTTAAGGGAATTATTCGTTGCCTCTCTGAGAAAGGTCAATGGAAGAACAAACACGCCACATGTTAGGGGTTTTCTTTTTCTTTTCCAGAATAAGTCAGTCTTTTGAAAATTTATACATGTTGACAGACATTTGAAGAGTCCATTAAAATAAAATAAAAATAAAAATAAAAAACACATTTATATGGAGGAATAAATCGGAACATGGATCTGTCATTTGATCTAGATGCCAAACCTGAACAAGCCAATGTTTGCTATAAATGCCATCAGAATTTCAGACCCTTTCCTTTTGATAGGGACTTCTCTGTGTGGAACAGACCATAAATGTACATTTATGGGTACACACACATTTATATATATATGCTCGAATAGATTTCAACCATCGAACTAGAAATATCGAGTTGTAAATATCCAAGTTGAGGACGGTAATAAATAAAAAATAAAAAAAAAAAACTTTAGCTTTTATATAGGTGTTTACAAAATTCCACAAGTTTATCAGAATTGTAAATATTTATCCAATTTGAGGACGATAACAAACTTGGGATTTTTTTGAGAGAACAAATTTTTGATTGGTTATTACAGTATAGTATAATGTAACAGCGGCAAAACCTCAAGAATTGATCTTTAATTGGTTATTACAGTTAACGTGCCATAAACGTGTTAATATAATGCAAGTTTTTTGCTTCCATTTTTCTTTTTCATTGATATGAATATGTCAAGGCAATGCAAGTTTCTCAGCATACCAAATGTCCTTTAACAGCATTTTCAATGGAGTGCTAAACGAATATGTCAATTCTAAATTTCGACATTTGGATGAAAAAACTGTATTTCAATGGAGTGCTATTTTTGTAGTCCACTTTGATGACGAATTTAACACTAAATAACAAATTCTAAATTTCACATTTGATTACTATTTATTAGCGTCTTAACTTTTTTCATTTAATCATAATGATATATTCATTCTTAAAGATTTTAAATACTGAAATTTTAATTTTACAAATTCGAGAAGCTCGAGACTAATGATAAAAGGTAGATATAACTATAGATTTAAGTACAAATTTACAAATATGTTGTTTTTTAAAAAATAAAATATAATATTGACGATCGCATATAAATTAGAGATGGTCTAAGATCGAGAGTAAGATTTTGATTTCAGAGACTTTAAAAAAATCGATCAATTAATTAGCATGTGAGAGTGAGCAATTTCTATATAATAATAATAATTAGTTCAAAGCGATAGAAATGTCAGACCTTCTAAGGAGTATTTATCAAAAATATAGCTAATGGATGCTTAATACTAGACGTTTTGTTAAGGTTTTCAGCCGCCTTCTTGCAATGAGAGAGAGCAAACTTAGCCTCATTTACTTCCGATAAATACATTATTTACCTTGTAAATTTATTATTTTAAAAAATATTTTAAAATACTGTTATTTACTTTTTTTAAGTTTTTTTTTTTTTTTTGAAAAATGCTATTTACTACGATTTGCAATCTAAATTGGGCCTGACTGGCATGTTGTTAGCCCATGGTAAGACTTGGAGCTGAGCTGGCCCAGTGTGCCGTTCTGTCAGGCTGGATTGGCTCGACCTACAAAATAGTTGTGGATTGGGCTGGGCCAGGGCTACCTTCCCTGAGGCGGCCTGTTTTAATGGACCATCATGATTTTGCCGGGTCCTTTGCGGAAATTGTAAAAAATAATATTTTATGAAAATAATTGAAGTTAATGTTTTAAAATATTAAGAATAAATAGCAAATTTACAAATTTATCAGGTAAATGATATATTTCTAGGATGTAAATAAATCATTTATTTCATAAATAAATCTGATATAAATAAATCATTTAACTAATAATAAGTTTACTGTTTATTCTAAATATTTTTAAAATCTATTATTTACTTTAATTATTATCTGGACTGGAAGCTGTTATTAACTTTCTTTTCTAATTTTTTTTACCAGTAGTCTTAATTTATTTAAAATCTTTAGATTCCTGGAATTAGCAAAAATAATAGTAGCATGACTGCATGAGCCATGAAATACTTTTTTTTTTTTTTTTTTAGAAGTAAGAATCTAAAGAATAAATTTACTGATTACAAACTAGAGGAACTCTACAGCTGGAACACCACACTTTGGAGACTATGGATCATAATCTTACGCTTTTAACTCAGATGAAGGTCATAAAATTAATAATTAAGTGTAATGATACAGCTCATATAGTTATATTATAACACCTAATATAATATGAATCATCTGATATAATTGTTACGGCTACGGCCAAAAACAAATGTAACCCACCATAAAATCTTCCCATACTTCACTATTAGGGAACAAAGAATCCTCTTAATTTATGTTTTGCTGATTAAGAACACTACTAACTTACCAAGAACATTGAGATCCATTAAAAAAGAAATAATATTCAGGAGACAACATCATCCATACTCGTTTAATATTTTCTTACTCTATTTAGAGTCCAAACTGGTTCCACCTCGTTACGAGTCATTCAGCAAATGAGAGATATAAAATTTGGACAAATATTTCCGAATTAAATAAAGGTAGTGTTTTCATTTTTTAGTCCAATGAAAGTAATCAAACCTATACAGTGATATATTTATTGAGCTCATATTTGTTGTCCGATTATGTTGTTTTAAAGGTTGTCCTGTTAATTTGTTTAAGGATTTTTAATATTTAACATTTTTCATGTGATTGAATTCTTAATTTAAAATAATATGATATGATATCATTGAAAAACTAATAAGGTAGAAAATCTGAGACAACAGTATATCTCGATTCATGTAAATTGCGTAAAGAAAAAAGAAGGAAAAAAAAAATGATACGAGGGGTATAAATGATAAAATTTATATATATATAAATATATATAGGTACATATATAAAAGCAGAAGGATATTTTATCATTATTCATTTTCAGCTCCTCTCCCTCTCTCTCTGCACAGCAGACAAAACCAACGAGCGAGGGTTTTAGCCTAAACCCCAGCGACACACAAACATGGCTCTAAGATCGTCGGCGGCGGCGGCGGCGGTGGCTCCGCGCGTCTTGGTTAGACGGCTCTTCTCAACGACTTCCGCCTCTCCTTTCATTCCGCCGCTGACGCCCGCGGCGGCTCAGACTCGAGAGCAGCCTGAGCCGAGCACAAACCTCTTCGTTTCCGGTACTTCCTGTCTCTTCCTTTCATGTTCGCTTAATTCTTACTTTGATTCTACAAGATTAGCTTTTTCTGCAATTTCTTATTCTTAGGTTTGAGTTTTCTCAGAGGAAAGAGAAAAGCTTTGAGTTCCTATCCTTATAATCTCATTTGGGTCAGTATTAGTTAGTTGGATTATTGGACGGAATTTGGTTCTCTTACTGCAAAAACAAACACCCATTGAGCACTTTGTATGATTGTCAAGAATACAGCATCAAAGCTCCGTTATACACACACACACACACACATATGCAAAGACAATTCTATGCGGCTCTGCACAGAGTTGGCTTGCAAAGAAATACAAGTTTGTTCCCAACTTTGTCGGGTATCTCTTGTGGAGTCCCACGCCTTTTTTTGTTTTTTCTCTGTTCGGATCCGCACTAAGTTAGCTTGCGTGAGTAGCTAAAGGATGGAATCTTTGAGGTCTTAAGAATGTAGCGAGTATAAAAGTTGAGAGTGTGTTTGGTAAGAGAGAAAAGTGGAAGGAAGGAGAGGTGGATGCATTAGTGGAAGGAATTTTACAATTATGATTGTTTGGTAGGGAAGAAAAGAGGAAGGAAGGGATCAGGGGAAGGATTCCAAATTCTTCAAAACGCCCAAATTTCAATCTCTCTTAAATTGGAGATATTGTTGGAGGATTGCATTCCAAATATCATATGAGAAATGACCTCTCCTTCCTTTCTCATTTCCCTCACCTAGATGATCTACCACTCCCCCTTCTTATGAAATTTCTCTCCTTGTTTTTTTGTGGAAGTTCGTTGGAGAAAGTTTGTTAATTGTAGCTCGTAGTTTTAATGGTTTTTGGACGACTCTAGTTCTGCTCTTTGTTGCTATTTACAGTTGGAGATGTGTGTGAAATTAGAAAATAACTCTACTTTTCTTCAAACTTTCTGGCATGTTTTATTTATTGCAAAATCATTAACATTTCATATTTTTTGTCAAGATGATTTAATTTAATCAGAAAGATGAAAAGCGGCTGTATTTCAGATTGTGAGTCGGTAAATTAGCATTTCAGTATAGGATATTAATATTTTTGTTTCCTCCAGGACTTAGTAAACGTACAACAACTGAGAAATTACACGAAGCCTTTTCTCAGTTTGGTGAAGTAGTCCATGGTACGTGGTTTCTCTTTCTGTTTCTCTCCTTTCCTCTCCCTCCCTCTACTGGAAATTTATGTTTGCTAATCAGTAATAATGAACGCAATGTCATTTTCAGCTAGAGTGGTGACTGATCGTGTATCGGGATACTCGAAGGGATTTGGTTTTGTAAGATATGCGACTCTAGAAGATGCCGCAAAAGGTATAGAGGGCATGGATGGCAAGGTGAGTTGATAACATTTTTTTACACTTTTCATTCACTTAAGAAGATGAAAGGTACTTTTCTAAGTCTAACAGTACATGCGAAGCTACTCTCACCAACTATGATATACTGAAGAGTGTCCATTAAGGAATTTATCTTCCTCTGTTTTATGAACCAATAGGCGGCCCTCAGAAGGTCTACTTTTTCTTGCTTTTGTGTCGAAGTTTGAAACGTATAGGAGTAGACAAAGACGTTAGACAACCAGGGGAGGATAATTGTATTGCGGGATTCTCCATTTGTTGAGTACCTCCTTAGTATCATAAGAGGCCATTGTTTTGCATTCTTCCTCAGCTGTTTCTATCCTGACACGACCCATCTCTTTATCTGAATAAAAAAACAGGAAACACCAAATTGCATGTGCTCCACATGCACTTAACATATCGCCCTTTCCCTCGTTTAGAAAAAATGAAGGAAAAATAGAAAAAAAAAAAATGGTGAAGTTGTGGAATTGAGATAAGTAACTTGAGATATTTCCGTTGTGGAAATTTCAGTGTTACATTGATGACATGTTGCAGTTTTCTGAGTTTTTCATTTAGAATGTGCATTTTCAATGAACCATATTGCATTATCATTCTCATTTTCTCTTAAATTCGGTAGCATTTGGGCCCTTTCCTCCCATTGCTGAAGGATTTGGATTTCACTTAGATTAACCTATCCACACAACGCTTGACCTTTTGTTAGCGTAACCACTCTTCAAAAATGAACTTAGGTTTGGAAATTGATATTTTCTGTTTTTTGTGGTCTAGTTTCTTGATGGCTGGGTTATATTCGCGGAGTATGCAAGGCCTAGACCACCACCGGGCCAGCCAGGAAACAACATGGCTCCTCCATATGGTCGTCAGTGACTCCTGTACCCAAAGAGAACAGGCTGCTTCTTTTAATTTACCTCCATTTATCAATCACTGTCAACAAATATTCATTGAGAGGTTGGTTGATCTTCATTGCCTTGGATTCTTAACTTGAGGACATCAATCCGTGAAATGTTAGAATCGAGATTGAATAGGTCATATATTGTCATCAATTTTCCATTCGTCATTGAAACTTGTATGCCTTTTGCTTTTTACTGAACATTTTGAAGGATTTGTCATAAATTGGCCTTTAAGTGGAGACTAAAAATTGCAAAGACCCGATAGACGTGTTCCGGTGTTCCTTTTCGCTGCTTTGTATTTATAGTTGAAGTTTACTTTCCGCCTTTGGATCTGTTTTGCAGAGTTTTTTAGAAAATGCTTTTAGCTTTTAGAAGTGTTTGGATACGCTGTTAGTATAGCTTCCTGTCAAAGCCAAATATTATGGCTTCTAAATGGACTTTAAAACTTGGATAAGAATTTAGATAGGTATTGCAAACTATATTTTAACATCTTTTATAACTTATTAGAAAACTTTAAAATTATTTTGATTCTAAAAGCTCTTTCAAATATGTGATGTCGAAGCACCTACTGAAAAATTCTTAGGTTTTGTTTGCCTCATCATCTCATTTCAACTCAAACTGTACTTTTTTTTGTCTTTTTCCCAAAAAGTTTGTCTTTTTCTCAAAAAGTTTTTTTATCTTTTCTGAAAATTCAAAAAAATTTACTATTACAACTAAAATATTTCAACTCAAACTAACCAACCAAACACCCTATTAGTTTTTCCATCCCTTCTTTTACTAATTAAAAGTAAACGCAAAAGTTTTGTCAAACAGCCCTTTATATCTTCAATATGCTTTTGAGCTTTGTTTTACGGCTGGGCGTGGTGCACAAGTCAAATGGTAATGTTGCCTGCTATGAATTAAGTTTTTAACTCCATAGCAATCTCAAGTCTAAGTTGTGTTTGTGGATAATCCATGTTTATGATTGGTGACTTTTAATCCATGATAGATGTGGGTTTATATGGTCGGGGGCGGATCCAGAAAACTATTTTAGTGGGGCGTTCACCAAAATTTTTTTTGCAAGATAAAATAAATTTTAAAGAGGAATATGTAATAATTTTAAATTTTAGAGGGTTTATATGAGGATTTTTAATTTTAGTAGGACAAAGTTATTAAAATATGAATTTTTTTTAATAAAATTAAATTTAGTTGGGATTATATGAGATTTTTTATTTTTAATGGAAATAAAATAAGGATTATTTGAAAATTTTTTAATTTCAATAGAGGTAAATTATAAAAATAATAAAACTTTTGGAGTAAAAATAAAATGATACAAAACTTCAGTGGGGGCTGTAGCACCACATGTATCTGCCACTGTATATGGTCCATATATATTTACTCCAAAAATGAACCAAATTGTTGGCCTACTTTAAGCAATGGTAGATAGGAGGTTAGGTTTGGAATTATGTGAAGGAGAGAAAAGTGAAGGATCTCGGATCAATTTTATTAAAAAAAATTTTTTTTTTTTTTTTGGGTTCATCTTCTGCGACATGGGCATCATACATGTTACTCTGACAAGTGGAGTCTTGAAAAATAGAAAAATAAATTTCGGGGGAGTTTGGTGGAGTAGTTTGAGTTGACTTCGGGAAATAACCGATGCGTCACTTCAATTGTCAGGAGTCTGACGATGCGTAAAAGAGATTTATAGTCAGACTCAAATGACTTCGAAACCCGATGACGATATAAGTTATTTATCAGAATGACAACCAACTAGTAAGGACCAATTTTTTAGATGGTTGTTCTCATGTTAAAAGAAGATTATTTTGCTAATTTTAATTTTTGAAGTTGTCATTTTGACAAATAATTCAACAATATGTGAGTGGGCAAATCTTGTGCCCACCAAATCCTATGCTAAAATTTCCCATGAATTTTGTTGGCGTTTATTCACATGTGAAGGTACACTAGAAGCAAACTTACACACATTCTAATGTTTTGCATGCATTCTCAAGATTTTAGGGCTAGTTTATGATTGCTGTGTTTTTAAAAGAATTTCTACTTTTACTTGTAACAAAAAAAAAAAAAAAAAAAAGGAGTAGAAGCTAAAAACAATAATTACAAATTCCAACTTTTCCAAATGTCTATAAGGGTGTGTTGGTGTTCGTGCAAAGAATGTCTGAACATTTTTGTCAAACAGAACTGAGACAAAACAAATCACTTGTAGGTTAGTAAAACCGAACATAGAGAATCTAAACATCCGTTTGGTACAATCTATTTTAAACTCAAATTTTTCATCTCAATTTTTATCTTTTTCTAAAAAGTCAATAAAAATTATAACTAGTTTTTAAAAAGTCAACCAACTCAAACTTAAAAATTTCAACTCAAACTGTTTCATCAAACGGACCCTAAAAGACGATAAAATAGAATGCAGTGTTGTTTCTTGGAACTATCTTTTTTTCACAGTGCTGGAGACACTTTGGTCCTGCCGGGTTTTTACTGGGTTATGAGGTTCTTGATCTATTGCTTTCTTCTGAGAATGAATGAACTAGCGCAGACCCAAGTTTCTAACATAGCTGGCAGAAATAAATTTCCCTTTAATGTTCCATTATCAAGTCAATTACGCATCAAGAACTTGAAATGATGGTTTTGTACAAATCTTAGCTTAGAAATCGGGGAAAAAAAAAAAAACAAAGAAAAGGAAATTGTGGTAAGTTTCTTCTTATGAAAAAAGACACTGATTAATTACCTAATCGCTTGCAAGAATTCTATGATTGGAAAAAACTCCATATAGGACACATATCTAAACGGTCATGTAATATTAAAATCATATCTAATTTTAAGAAATCATGTAATGTAATTAGATATAAAGATAGTACATATGATTGTTTCAAACTGTATATTCTAATATAGCATTTCTTTCTTACTCTACCATGTAATTCTATAATATTTTTCTCTGATAAATCAATGTATATATCTACATTGGCTGGTGAGAATTTATATCCTCATGCTCAAAAGGGTAAAGGATCGAGTCCTACCTCACAAGTTGAGTTACAATGCATTTGTGATTCCTTTAGAGGGCATGAAAAAAAAAAAATCATGTCGATTTCATGTTTCCACACATCATCTAATGAAATTATATATAATATAGGGGCATACTTAATGAAACTTAGGGTCCATTTGGTTGGTTAGTTTGAGTTGAAATATTTTAGTTGTAATAGTAAATTTTTTTGAATTTTCAGAGAAGACAAAAAACTTTTTGAGAAAAAGACAAAAATTTTTTGAAAAAAAGACAAAAAAAAAAAATACAGTTTGAGTTGAAATGAGATGATGAGACAAACAAAGCCTTAAATACTATTTAGGTATGTGTCCTCTCCATCTTGTGGCCATTGATCATCCTTCTTCCAAAAAAAAAAAAAAAACACTTTAATTTGAGTATTACCATTAATCATTTGGACTTAGATAGGAGGATTAAGTCAGGATTAGACATGAAGCAAGCCCCACATATCTTATGTGCGATAATTAATTACATTTCTAAGAATTTATTGACATTGGCGTGTTTGCAAGAAATGAAAATGGTATTGTTTTAGGAAGCTCTTCTATTCGGGTGGCTGGCTCATTCTCTGTTCATACCGCCGAGTGTTTGGCAGTTTGTGAAGGGAGTAGTTTTGGGATTTGAAATTGGGTTATTGAGTCATATACAATAAATGTTGTACATGCTATCAACTCACCTTCTGCAAGGGCACTTGGAGCTTCAATTATTGAAGATATCAAAGAAGTTGTTTTAAATAATAGTAGCAAAGTTTGTTACAGTTCTCGCGATGGAGATTTAGTAGTCCATTATTTAAATACTTTTGTTTTTTAAATTATTGTGATGTTTTGTGGATTAATTCAGTTCCCGGTTTTTTAGACCGCTAATTAGAGCTAATTTATGTAATGAAATAAATCAAGCTTTCCCTAAAAAAAATTTAAATTAAATTGTTTAGTTAGGATTATTCATAAATATAAATTATATTTGGTTTGTTTAATGGAAAAGACTCTAACATAATTTCCACGACATAGAATTAGGAGCCTATAACCATGAGGAACGTATTCGTCAATTCCATTTTCATCAGGAACTTGAGAGTGAAAGTAATGGAGTGAGTACACAGACCGTGAAGAAAGTATACAGTATTTTTAACAAATAAAAGTCCATAATGTAATAAATTGCTAACCACTTATTATCTACCAAAATAATCATTTCCGAGAGAAAAATAAAGAAAATGGAATACTAAAACGAAGAAAACTTCTGCCAATCAACCTCATCAATTAGATTACTTGTCGACCTAGATAGCGTAAAATTTTCTATGGCTATGTTCATATATTTAATTGAAAAGCTACCAATAATGGAAAAAAAAAATTTCACAAAATCGTGGTTGCCCAATGAACACGTAAAACTTTTTCTTGTGACAAAGAAATTGTAAGAAGAAAAATCACAACCAAATGTACGATAGAAGAGTGTGAAGAGATCTCTTCTTCTTCTTCTTCTTCTTTTTATGTTTAAATTGTCCAAAGCTAATTGTTTTTTTTTTATTTTTTATTTATTTTTTGATAGAATGCTTATCTCAACATCAAATCATCAATAGTGTTGTGATTAATTAATTAAATAAATTTTATGTAGCGTTTCTTAGACAGCATTTTTTTTTGTCATATGCATAAAGGTTTGGAGCAAGAATAATAACAGCATATATCATGTAACCAAAAGATGATACAATTCTTTATCCGAACATTAATACCCAAAAGATATTTTTTTATTTGACTCACTCGGGCTTTGCGTTTGTGGTCTCCACTGAAGTTTACATCACAAACCAATTAGTTAAAGTAATTTTATTTTTATTAAAGGAAAAATTAATTTCTAATTTTGAAACCAGCAAAAATTAAGAAAAAAAAAAATCTATGGGAGAGTGATACTGGATTAATGATGTGATCATAAAAATATATTATGAATTCGATTAGTAAGCTTGTATACTTTCTATAAATCTTATTATTATTTTTTTTTAAACTTCATTACCTAACTCTGCCAGAATATATAACTTTTTCAATATATATATATATATGTATATATATGTGTGTGTGTGTGTTTATGTATTTATGCATGACTAACGTGTCCATTCTGAGACATCATGCAGACAGTGACCGAACCAAAATGGGCCCTTATTCTTCTTGATTATGAACATAAATTATCTGTCGATTAATGATTCATGAATAAGGTATATATTAACTGTATACCATCTTTCATTTAATAATCAAATAAGACTAGGGCATAAAATAGCATTCTTACGTGGCTACTAATGTTTTTGGATGATTTTGATATCACTCAAAGGAAAGATATGATAAGGATTCTAATCCAAATTTCAGCTTTTTTTTTTTTTTTTCACTAAAAGCAAACAATTCCATTCTCTAGAACGCTACAATCAATCTTTCCTCGACACGTGGAGTAGGACTAAGAAAGCGAGAATTGTTTCCAAAATTTAACCAAAAAAACAAAAAAAATTGTTGGAGCCAAGTTAAATTACCTTTTTGATTGCTTAAACTCTTAAAACTTATATTTATTAAAGGAATTTCGTCTAAAAGAGCTTTATATGTGCTCAATTAAGGTGACGAGGCATTTTCTCGTTATCGAATTTTTGACATATTTTTTTCTACTTAAGTGTCATCATCATCTCTTAATGAAAATCGATTTAGATGAAAGTTATACGTCTCATGCATTGCAAGGTCATTTGTTCTAATTGTTGTCTTTATTTATCTCTTTTAAGTTGAATGAAATTTTTCTAACACAATTTTTCTATTACTTATTTCACTTGATGGAATCTCCTATGCTTATTAAAACAATTGTCGTATTAAACGCTTATCGATTATACTAGTTGTATAGACAAAGCAAGGTGAAAAAAATATATATTTATATAGTAATAACGTGACTGTTATATAATAATTATGTGATAATTACGTGACTACACGTGACATACAGAAAATGAGAACGAGAAATCTTTAAAGAGTAGTATATAATAACTTAAAAAATTGCAGGGCCAATTCAGTAAATAAGCCACAAAAACCACGGGCCATGTTGTTTCAATCCAGAAAAGCCGTAAAAGTACCATCTCAAAACGTCGCCATATATAAACCTTCAATTACGTAAAAAATGAAAACCAGAGAAGATGAACAAGAGCTAAGCATGCCACACCAACAAGAAGAAGAATATTGATTCGGAAACCAGAAATCAATTTGGCACGAACACAAATTCACCTTCTTCTTCTTCTTTGACAGCATTTTTTCCTCTTCAGCTTCTTTCGGATTTCACTTCTCTTCGAAGACGCGCACAAACAATCCATGAAGTTCTTCAACTTCGTCACGTGCTGCGGCGCATCCGTCAGGCCGGCGGTCCGTCCTGATTCGTCACCGCCGCCACCGGTGGAGGAGACGCTGTCACTCGTCCGCTCGCCGTGGTACCGGCGACGGAGGAAGCGCGGGAGGCTCGGCTGGTCCGGATCGGCGCCAGCGCGGGCGCCGGCGGAGTGGAAGCCGTCGCTCTGCTCGATCTCAGAGGAAACCGTTTTGGTGGTGGTGAGATCCGACGGTCGGGATCAGGATCGGACGGCTGGATCTGAGCGGCTCGTGAAGAGAAAGAGCGGCTCCAGAAGTTCGAGATGGAATGTCGTCGCTTGCTTCGGCGATGACTACGGGTATGTTTAGGGTTCCGGTCTGTTCTTTTTTTTTTTTTTTTTATGTTTATTTTGTATAAATATGGAATAAATAAAGCTGATTTATGTTATATTAATCCTCAGACGATCTTCGTTCCCGACTGTGATTCCGGCGTTCTCTCCGACTCCGTTCATGTTTTGAAGTTTTCCAGCTTTTTGTCGTTTTCTCAGTTCGTCTTCTGGTTGAAGTCCGATTAAAATTTTTGTCTCACGGTGAACTGGACTTCGCAGTATATAACTTGTTTCAGGATAAGATGCATCTTTTTTTTTATTATTTATTTATTATTTATAACATTATGACTGTGCAAAAGCCTTTTGTAAATAATGATATCAATCTTTGTTATTATCTAATGGCCAAAAAGTTATTCCACCGGCCAAAAAGTTAGGTTTCTTTTTTTTTTTTTAATAGTCTTAAGAATTTCAAAGGAGTTCCTATGATAGCACAGATTTCGGACTGTCGCAACGATTTAATCCATACTGAAACAGAAAATAACAAATCTTTTAACTTGACCATTGATAAAACAGTTAAAAAAATAAAAATTAAAAAAAAAAATTAAAAGAAATCATACCATAAAAAATCCCGAGTTTCAAAAGATTTGATCTCGTCTTGTAGCATTTTCGTTTCTATGTTTTCAAGAAAAGCCAAACCGGTACCAATGTCCGCTTTATATCAGAATTGCACAAAAAAATAAAAAATAAAAAATAAAAACTCTTTAAGATTTGTCAAAATAACATAGAATTCTACAAAATTCCATGTCTATAAGAATAACGAGTGATCTCACATTGATCCAACTTCTTAGGACATCTTTCTCTTTTTCCTTTGAAGGCCTTCTATTATTGAAAGAATATTACAGTAAAATGTAAGAACGGCAAAAAACCTCAAGAGTTAATCTTTAGTTTTTTCATTTTTATAATCTGAAAATGGTCCGACTTCTCCTACCTATTTCTTTTTGTTTTTCTTTCTTCCCTTTACTTGCTTCTCTAAACTTTTAAGCCTCTGACTAATAACTGATGATGAAGATATTCTTCGGTCTGTAAACTTTGATGATTGAGCGGGTGATGAGGTATTCTCCTCTGTCTCTGCCATAGATTGTTTCAACCCCGAAAACAGAGATTGAAAGCTAGGCTGTTGAGCCGTACTCGGCTGCGAGACTGGAACTTCAGGAATTCCAAGAAACTTCTTTACACCGGGTTTTTTTAGCGCTGTGAAAAATTACACAAACAGAAACGTGTAAGGGGAAAAGGGAATAATACATCTGGCAAGATCAAGTGAAGATAATTACAAAAGTTTGATATTTGAAATTAGTTCCTTCGCTGCGAGGAAGGTATGAAATAATAAAAACTTTCCCCCCAACTATGATAAACAAAACGATGAAGATGATAGACTCGTTGCTTTAAAATTTGGATTTGCGAGGACTTACCAAGTCCATAAACGAGTGAAAACAGGTTGGATGTTACCCAGTAACAAAATATAGCCTGCGTTTTTCATATCAGAAGTAAAACTTAAGTTCATTAAGATGAAAAATGAAATGATAATGAGCACTCTAGTCAGGTCACTGAAATTAAGTTCATTGAGAAGATAAATGGAGTGAGAGAGAGAGAGATGACGTAAACAAAAATGTAGGAGATTATTGCGAGAACCTTCGAGAAAAACATAAGAGAAACAAGTTGTACAGACGTATAGTATCTTTGTATTGTAAATTTCTCAAGAGATTGAAAATCATATGCCTTTTGGGCTTGTACAAAACTTGCCTATCAATCAATTTCATGCATTATTTTTATCCAGAAGAAAAGTGCAGAAGAAATATGAAGGACACTTAAGATCCATTGAATAATAATAATAATAGAATAAGGATAACGATACAATTGTTATAAACTATAACAAAGCTAATACTTTCATACAAAATGCACAAAACCAACTTATGGGAAATAACAATCAATAAACCAATTCATAATTTTCGTCTGAACGAAAAAAGCAGCAAAATTACCTTTGGAAAACTCATAGTGAATGGAACTGTGAGAACTGCAAGGCCCCTTGAAACATTTTTCATGGTTCCAGCAACAGGATTTCCTTCCAAACCTTCTTGCATGTTGCACTGAGAAAACATGATATTGTTAATGCCAAATTGGTCCAACAACAAATTAGCCCAACACCTCCCAGACAAATCCAAACGAGGGGAAATGAAGAAAAGATCTTTTTTCTTTAACGTATTAAAAAATGTTCCTAAAGGCGTCGACACTAACCTCCACTGTTATTAAAAATGTCAATGCTGTCAAAACTGGAAGAATGTATAAACTATCAGGAGTTGAGAGATCAACAAACCAGTAGGCTCCACCAGATTTAAAGGATGGCACTTTTTCTGCCATATTTGATACCTGTAAAAGAAAGATCAGAACCAAATCCAAAGATCAACCTACAATCCTTTCATCATGGGAATGATATTAAAGGAGCAAGACATATCTTACTGCGAGGAAGAAACTGATGAAGATAGGACCTTGGATGAAGAGTCCCTTGAGTGGTGTGAAGGGAGTAACGCCATACCTGCATTGCTTAAATCCTTAAGTGGTCAGTGATGACAAACAAAGCCCAAAATTTCTCTATGGTACTACATTAAAACGACTTTCAAGGTTAAATTCCATTTCAGAATTTAAAATGACACGAAAGTTGAGGTTCCAAGCCCAGGGCTGATGAACCTAGACAGAAGCCCTTTAGATATTCACAAGAAAATCATTTTTTTCCTTGGCTCTGATTAAATAAAACGTCACTTACTCCTTAAAAAGATTCGACATTTGCTTTTGACCTTCAATGTGATTGACAGCCTGAAAAAGGAAAAAGAATGAACCTTAATGGCCGAAAAAGAACATTTCTGAAAAAAACTCAGATGTTGGTTTCAACGATTGCATTTGAATGAGAAACTGAAAGGAAAAAGTACACAGTTTAAATGAGGAAACCAAAAGAATGGTGAAATGCACACACGTAACGAGCCATCTCTACATCAGCACACATAGAACATTGTTGCAATATGTTCTGGTTATTTAAAGCATGTAATACTAGAGTTATTGGTAGGTGAGAGATTTGAGTAAAAGAAGTTGCCATTTGCAGCCGAGCTAGATAAACAATGATATTGACTAAGAGTTACTCTAGGTGTAGAAAAATGTATAGTCATGCACAATACGGTACATTATCCTTCTACCATTTGTAACCAAGCGATATCAAAGAAAAATTTATAACCAAGCACCATACCCCTTCATCAATCTGTTTCTTAATCTCCTCTAGGCGAGGCCTCATGAGCTGCATCACCCACACACAAACCAATAAATCAGATGACCATATAACAAAAATGAGAACATAAGAAAAGGCATTATATTGCTATGCAGTTAGCCATACAAGAAATAGAAACAAAAATGCCGCATGAATGAAGACTTTGGTTTGTCAGAATCCAACATCAAGCATGACAAAATTAATCAAGAAGCATTAATCGTTGTCACTTGAAACAAGTAACCAACTCTATGATCTAAGGATTATTTACCAGAGAAACCAAATCAATTTGAATTGGAATTAGATACTAAATAGGATCACCTTGGTGAGACCATAACTTGGACATACAAGCACATGCACTAAAAATCAATCTGCAATGCATACTTCGAGAGAAATAGGAGAATAGCCAACAAGGTGACGTAAATCCCAAGAAAATAAACAATATAGCACCATACAGCTCAGACTTCACCTTAACAACCATAAAGTAATAAGCTAAAAAGCAAAAACAAGCAAATAAGACAGTGCAAGTGAACATAATTGACAGAAGGTAGCAAGAAAAACTTACAGAAAGCTTTGATGTTGATTTGAGTTGATTTATCAAAAGAGGGACTGTCGATGTTCGAATCAAAAGAGTTGTCAAAGCTATCGCAAGCCACCTGAAAAATAAACAAAATCTGGTAACATTTTCATCGCCAATGCCAAAGGTTGTCCCATCACTCGCATTAAAGTTTTGATGCCAACAAAATTTACTATTTGAACCTGGGAATTTACATCTATGGAATCAATCACCCAACACTTCTGAAAGCAAAAAAATTGAACTTTTAAAGGCAAAAAAATTTAAGACCTTGGTCTCCAATAATAAAACCAATCCATAGGACATTAGTCCAACTCCAGAATTCTGCTTTTCCTTTTCCAGGTCTCTGACAAGAGAATTTCATGCATTCACGTTTTTAACTAAATGAAAGGCACAGGTGAAAAGGCTCTATTCGGAAGACACACTTTTTGTGTGTGTGTGTGTGGACGGTATAGGGCCTATGGCTCCCACTTATGAAAGTGAAATG
The DNA here is from genome assembly GCA_025413485.1 of Ficus microcarpa. NCBI lineage: Eukaryota > Viridiplantae > Streptophyta > Magnoliopsida > Rosales > Moraceae > Ficus > Ficus microcarpa. Next base: position 20,219,565 of record CM046386.1, on the reverse strand, counting down.
AAAACACTCCTAGGTTTCTGAATGCTCTACATTTAGAATGTGGGATAAAACTAATACTTCTGCATAATGGGCAGTAACCAATTGCATTTACGAAGAACCCCATAATCGATAACTTATTAAATTTCAGTACGTCTACATTATCCAACAAAGACAGAACTCTAACAAATGCACAAACTCCGCCCATGCTACACACTCAGAAACAGCTAATCCACACTTCAAACATGTAATCAAGTAATCTAAATATCCTTTTTTCCCAATAAAACGCTATCACAACCAAATAAGCAACATATAACAGGAATAAATACGAACTAACAGTTTTCCTTCTTTTCTGGATTAGCATCAAAATTCAAAGAAGAAAGGGCAAACAGTGTCTTACCAATCAACTCCCACAAAAGTATGAACGCCATCGATAAAATACTGAAGCAACTTAACAGGCAAGAAAGAATCCGCAGCAGCAATGGCCACTTCGTTCAACGCAGGGACCTGCGAAGCTACCGCTTGCACCGTCGAATCACTCATAACCTCAGCGACATCGCTCACTATCCTAAAATTCTCCGACCCTTCTCCGATCGTCGTCGACATGTAACGGCAGAAAGCGAAACCCGAATTTCTCGGCAAGACCAAATTGCTCGAAAATCTCCTATCCTGAGGAAGTCCAAACCCTAATCTACCAACTCCATCACCGAAAAACCTCTTATGGAGGAGATTGTTCCAATTCTGCGAAGAAACGTAATCGGAAACCGGATTTTGCTTCCGATCGTCGTCGTGGAGGAGGTGACCGACCGACGGGTGGCAGGATCGCCGGGCTGCGATGGTCGCTCTCGTCGAGAGGCTCCGCCGGTACGCCATTTCTGGGAGAGAAAGTTGAAGACTTTGTTAAATTTAAAAAGATTTGATTTTGATAAAAACCTTAAACCCTAGCAAAACCCTAGCACTTCCGATTCGAAATCCCGGCCGCCATAGTTGTAGGAGATTCAGAAGGTAATGTTAGTGGGGTTTACCTTCGTGGTGAGGCCGAGAGAAATGGCTGGTATGAGAAATCTCTCAGGGATTCGAGGAGGGAGACAGAAGCGAATCAGTTTGATTTCATGTCTTCAACTCCTGTAAACTGCTAACTGTTGTCGGACTGAAGGCGGATTTGGGCTAGGGCTGATCTTCATCCCTCTCATTGATAACATGGGCCAAATAGGGCAGGTTGGGTCCATTTTGTGCTGTGCCGGCTATGGCCCCAATGAGTCTCATGTGAAAAGTAGAGGAAAAACACATTAATGACACAATTTTAAATATCATTATATAATATAAAATTAAAATAAATTTAACTAAATTTTATATCATATTGGTCAAAAATTAAAAATTTATGTCATATTGATAAATAGATGAAAAAAAAGGTGATCATATATGATTTTCTCCCAAAAAAAAAAGTGAGATCGAATTGAGCGAAAGCCCCTACCCGAAAGAGAAAATTACCCGAATAACTATATTCTTTTCATTTATTGATAAACACAAGTTCTCTCCATCTTGATCAATATGACACAAACTTTAATTTGTTTTAGTTTAATTTTATGTTATAATTATAATGAATATTATATTTATAAGTATATATATTTCTACTGATAATAAATAAATTATGTGCATAGTAAATAGATTCAAATCAGTGTACTAAGCGCACACTAAGTAAATAAGTTATTTACTAACCTGTCAAAAAAAAAAAATTTTGTTTACTAGTGAATAGGTTATTTACTTCAACAATTCAAAGAATGTACTATTCATTAAATTTAGCTTGCTTTCTTTCTTTCTTTCTTTTTTTAAGAAAATATTAAATTTATCGAATTTAGCTTTCGTAAATAGGCTCTTTTGGTTAATAGTTCACACACTATCTAATATATATTCCGGATAAAAAATTATTTGATTTTAGAGGAATACCATTCTGGTTTTTTTTTTTTTGTTTAACTAGAAATGAAATTGCATTACTCAAATGGAAGTCTTATCCGCACTTTCAATAGACAGAATATACCTAGGAAAATCTTTTAACTCAAACAAAATGTTTAATACCAAATAAAGCATATCGTGCAAACGCATGGATGTTGATGTCGTTAAAAAATTGAAACTTCAGCATCATACATGATTAGATAAATCTTTTAAATACTAGGGGGTGTTTGGTGAATGAGTTCAGTTTAAAATTTTTAAGTTTCAATAGTAATTTTTGTTGACTTTTTCAGAAAAGACAAAAAACTTTTTCAGAAAAAAGATTAAAAAAAAAGTACAGTTTAACTTAAGTTAAATTTATATGTCAAATATCCCCTAAAAACTGCATTTTTAGAGTCACTTCTCATAATTGATACTTGCATGTCACTTTCTCTAACAAACAAGGGGCCCTTTCGAAAGGTAGCCCTTTTGCAATAAATGAGGGGAAAGGCACCATCAAGTTTCTTAAACGTTTTTTTTTTTTTTTTTTTTTAAACCCTTTTAAAGCATGCATATCAATACCAACACTTAAAACGTTTTAATGTTGCTTTATGAATTCCTATAAAGTACAAACATAGAGAGCGTATGACCAACCCAATTACCCAAAAGGGTTAATGACATAAATTTTTAAATATTTATCTTAGGGTTAATCCTTTTTTTTCTCCCCAAATTATTGATAAAATTCTATTTTTAGTCCTCACTTTTAAAATAACTCATTATTGACTTATTAAGTTGTTTCAAATTAGACATTTTGTCTATTCAACTATTAAATCTATGAAAAGTTCATTAAACTAAAACTATAAATATGGGGACTAAGTTATAAATACGAAAACATAGTAGGTATATTTTAATCGAAAAATTATTCAGAAGACCGAATGTACCATATTATCATGCATACATGGTACACCCGTTGAATATAGATTTTACATTTTGACAGTTTTTAAGTCAACTTTTGTTTCTCTTTCCTGATGTATATTACATTAATACCAAAATTTTTGTAAATACTCTCAAATTACATGACTTAAAAAAAAAAACTTCTTTTATGAAATTAACTTTAACACCAAAAGCATAATATGGGCATTTTTTGTAAATTATGGATAAAAAAAAATATTATGGATATTTATAATGATTAAAATGAGTAATTATTTAATTGACTGGGTATATCATGTTATTATGTTTATATGGTACATACACCCAACTAAAATCTGACATTTGATTTTTTTTTTAATATCCACTTTCTATAATTACATTTCTCTTTCCAGTGTGTATCACATTAATTACTAATCCGAAATCTTCATAAATATCCTACTTAAATCCCTCGTATTACATTAAATTATTATCTTTAATTTTGAAAATGTTTTTCTTTTAATATATGAACACTTTTTTATCGGTAATTTCTTAAATAACAATAACTCTATTAATTTTTTAATTCGAAAAAATTTGCACTATATTTATTTTGGAAGGAAATTAGCTCCTTCTCTTTCTTCTTATTTTTTAATGAACGAAAAAAAAAATTTCTTTCTTGGTAAATTATGCTTGGGGAAGTTATACCGTTGGGCAAAGACAACATAGATTTCGAAACCAATCCAATCAGAAAGAACGTGAAAATTTAATTTTTTATATACAATATAAATAAGTAATTCAATTTACTAATTTTTCCACAATATGTATTTTTGGTCTTAAACCTACAACAACACTTCAGCTTTTCGTTTGTATATCTGTATATCAAATACATGAAATATTTGGAAGACTATTTAACAAAATAAATAAAGACTTTGAGTCATTTTGTTCTATCTGCTTCTAATCACAATAACTTTTAACAATACAACACAACTACAAGGGGAAAAAAATCAACTGTACAGTCATATCAAACTAGCCTGTAGTCGAATAATCTCCAAATAGAAAATTGGAAAATAAAAAATCCTCACATTTAATTATTTTTATATAAGATGATATGAAAATTGAAATATATGCATACTGTAAATGCACTTACCCGTTTTCTAATGATTAGGGAAAATCACCAAAAAATATAGGATGAAATGCATGATGTGTTGCCATGAAAAACTCCTTTATATATCCCACCAGGACTAGCTCAATGGTGGAACGAAGGGGTTTAAGGTCTTAAATCTCTGATTCAAAATATGGGAGGTTTCGTTTCAAATTAATAAAATAAACGCCCATAATGTTATAAAAAAAAAAAAGAAAAGAAAAGAATGAGGCCAATACCAAAATAAAAAATAAAAATAATAATAAAAGAAGGATTAAGAATTAAAATGTAACACAGCTGGTATCAAACAATGGATCTCGATAACGAAAGGAAGAATTAACTTTGTGGTATTCAATCTTACCTACTTAATCCAACCTAAAAAAGGAAGGGGAAAAAAATGTTCCACTCATCTAAGATCCACATTCATAGTATCTCACATGACTATCTTATCCAAAAACTCACCTCCAGGCACACTATGTACATGCACTTTTTTTCAAAAACAGTTTTTCTACGGTGACAGTAAGGAAGACGATGATGTGGAAGCCGACGTAGAAGGACTAACATGAGAGGAACCATCCGGCGAATTCCGACATAGCGGGCAAGTGGCGTTCATTTTGAGCCATTCATCTACACAACCAGCATGGAAGTAGTGGTTGCATTCCGGTATGGTCCTTAGTGTTTCCTTAGATTGATATTCAGATAGACAAATCGGACAAGTGTTGTCACCAGGCTTAGGTAATCGCTTACTCTCACCTAGCTCAATTTTTGGGAATGAGTCAATTGTTGGCCCATCAAGGCCCATTCGGACGACCACCGGCTCCGGCGTGTTTGACCTTGTGTAGTCCGAGTAAGGGCGGTGGCGCCACCCACAAGCTCGCACCCTACCGCAAATGTAGCTTGCTAGACCGATGATGCATATGAATCCGGGTATGCCGACACCTATGATAATCCCATATTTTGCACTTCTTGGAAGGCCTACAAATCCAAACATTTGATTTTCAACTAATTAGTTCCAATACTAAAAGGGAGCCAAGGCACCAAAAAAATAATAATAATAATAAATAGAGGAAGAGGTTTTTATTGTTTCTAAAGAGTTTTCAAGTCACTTCACAAGTTGGAGCACTATAGCAAGACAATGCACAAAAACTACCTCTTAAGAAAGTCAACTCAAGTTCTAGACTAGACATCACTTGAATTTCCCCCAACAACCAAGAAACAATTAATAAAAATGGTAATTAGAATCTAGTGCAAATTTAATTTTCCCATCTACCCTTCTTGAGACGTTGACACTTCCTCCAAATACCAACATGTGAGAATGTTATAATTCGGCCAAAGAATTAAGTTTTATAGGCTAGGCAATTAAATTCTTTTGGGTTTTTAAAACCCTCCCACAACTCAATAACTCATTGACGGAGCTAACTAACAAGTAAATAGCAATTTTTAAAAAATTTGGTATGTTAGTTTGAGTTGAGATTTTTTAGTTGTAATAGTAATTTTTGTTGACTTTTTAGATAAGATAAAAAACTTTTTCAGAAAAGACAAAAAACTTTTTGGGAAAATGACAAAAAAACCAGTTCAAACTAGTAGTTTGAACTAACATACCAAACATGCACTAAATTAAGTGTGTGGTTTAAAATATAATTTTTAGATTGAAATTAATTAATTTTTCAAAAACTAGTTATAATTTGTGGATTTTTTATAAAAAAGACAAAAAATGATATAAAAAACTTAAGTTCAGATCTGAAAGTTAAATGAAAGATAAATAAATAGCATGTTTTTAAATATTTGGAGCAAGTAATAGATTTATCTAGTGACTGATTTAGTTATGTCAAATTTATCAGAAAAATGTTTTGTTTATGTATTGTAAATATGTCATTTATCTAATAAATTTTGTAATTATGTGATAGATTTATTATTTATTTTAATTATTTTTTAACAATTTTATTTGCTATAATTGTTTTTATTTATGAACTCTATATATATATTGATAAAATAAGATGTGAAATTAAGTTAATTTTTTTCCTTCCTGACGCATGACACCACTTGGACTACATAGAAAAACAACAACCATGATGTTGACAAAAACAAAAGCAAAACAAAACAAAATTTTAGTCTTCAATGCATTTAAATATGAAAATACTACATTTGTTATAAAATAATTTAAAAAATAGTATTATTTTAATTAATATTTTAATGTATTATGTTATTTATATTTTATGTCGATGTTATTATATAATTATGCTATGGAAGTTATAAAAGTAAACTTTTAGCATTTTAATAAATAAAAAATAAAAATATTGTAATAATTATATGAGATAATAATCAATAAGAATTAAAAATGAAATTTGACATTAGCTATATATTATCGTAAATTTATCATAAAATTTAATGTATGATAAATTTAATTTGAAAAATAACATTATATTAGAGAGTATTTTTTATCTAAATATCAAAATTTATTATTGATATACTAATTCAGTATTATATTGGAGATGTTCTCTAAGCCACGCGAAAAAAATATTTCACTAGGTGGCGTATCATATTAGGAATCTCACGTGGCAACAGCTGGTGGTGACAAGTCTTCGTCTCCGATTGACTTGCGAAAGTGGTTTTCCATTCAAATATTCGAGAACACGTAAGCGGAGATACTGTAGGCGCACTGGATCCCACTCTCTCCACCGATTAAAATTGACTTTTCAGGTTTTTTTTTTTTTTTTTTGAAACGACTTCTCAGTTTTTTATCATTCTCCGTCTGACTTAGTCAAAGGAAAAAAGAAAACGACATCGTTTAGATCAAAACTTACCTGAACTCGACCCGTTAGAAGAAACGGAGCATCCGATTTCCGTCTCCGAGCCGCTCTGATACCCGCACTGCCCTCCACGCTGGACACACTCCCGGCAGTCAGGGTCGCGCCACGTCAGCTGGATGTGGCCGCTGAGGTCCGAGAACAGGCTCGGCCGGTCGAACGAGCTGAACGAAATCGGAACCGGAACAATTCCCATCACCCAGCACCCGGAGGCCGGCGCCGGTGCCGGTGCCGGTGCCGGAGAAGCCGATTCGGACGTCGGAAGAACCAAGCTGCGGGATCTAGTCTCCCAGACGTCCGTCGGTACAGCGATCACCTCGTAGTCCTCGCCTCCGCTGAGACAACGAATCGAAGTGAAAAATTGTATCGTCATGTCGGCGGAGCAGTTGACGAACGTGTAGTTTTGGATATCGACGATCTGGAAAGTCTCGCCGGTTAAATTGGCGAACTCTTGGTTGAGCAAGCGTCTCGGGAGGCAACCGTCGGGATCGTTAATCCAAATAGACTGCTCTGTGTAGTCTATTTTCTCGACGGTGAAGTCTCCGGACCGGAGTCTGATCAACGTTTGGCTCCGGTTGTTGCACGAGAGATCGAACTGGCCGGATCGGGCCGCGTAGGTGCAGCGATAAGAGTTCTGGCGGTTTTGAGCCGGAAAGGGAAGTGAACCGGTGATCCGTCCGGTATGCAGCTCGCTATCCCGCAGGTGGTGATGGCCGCCGAGGCTCGAAACACGAGGACAAAGAAGAAGGAGAAACATAAGAAGAATGTTTTGAAGGAAGTCATTTTTTCTTTTTTTTTGGTTTAGTTCTGGGTTTTTTTTTTTTTTTTTTTTTTTTTTAATGAGCAGAAGTTGGTGGTAAGCTTTTGTTTTTGTTTTAGGGTCCAAACCAAAGGAGAGATAGTTATTGGATGAGATTTTTAAAAGCTCTGTTCTAACTACAATTGGGAGTATTCGACTGATAAAATTAATCGAATATTTAGCTTCACTAGTTAAGACCAAATTACGCGCTTATTACCACAACAGTAGACATCGACATTTTGAGAATACGCATTTAATTAAATATTTAGCTTCAAGAAGAGGACTACAAAATTTAGGGGTATTTTTTGTGGGTCTCGTGTCCTGCATGTGGAGGTGGAATTGGAAAGTAGAGTAGATATAAAAAGTACAAATTTGTGTTCAAAGGGGTTTGTTTACATGTCAAAGGAGCTGCAACACGAGATTGGACGTCAGAGGTAGATAGCTTTTGGTATTGAGATATGAATTCCAAAGTCTATTCAAGCTCGAGCCTTTTACTTGGTTTTGCTTACGCCTCGAAGTTTGATAGGAGGAAAAAAGAATTAACGACGAAATTATACCTAGACAGTTTGTTGACGTGAAAAAGTACATGTAGCTAGGTTGAAAAATGCTCATCGTAAGGAATTTTTTATTTTTTATTTTTTGGTAAGACACGAAAATGAACTTTTACTTATTCATGTTCAAATGTGTGCACATAAAGTTTTTCTACAGCCCCTCCCGTACGAGGTAAGGTATTTCTGACGTATTATAAGATATTTTTAACATAATATTAAATGAGAAACATGCGTTAGTAATACATGTATTACAAAACATATTATATATATTATAGCACATAATAAATCTGTATTGTCACGGATTTCATATTTTATGCATTAATATGTAAATCAGATCTTTCAAATTTATCATGTGTTATATTACGTTTTTCTGATATTAATATTTGTCTTATTTGTTTTACGTTGCGTTGAAGTTATTTAATATTACATTGGATAACCTTCCAAGACATAGGTATATTACGCAAGACATTTTATGAAACCACGTTCAAAATATTGCACTATCTTGTTTATGTGTTTCCCCTCCTCTTCTGCAATTTATATGGATTAGAACTTTATGATTGATATAAATAAAAACACTATTCTAAACAAAATATGTATTTTTGGTTTTATTATTTGTATCTTTTTCCCCCTTTTTTTTTTTTTTTTTTTTAAATTTCCTTTCTTAACACACCACAGGAATTTTCAATATTTTCATCAGCTTTAAAGTTGATTGCTTTTATCCCCGCCTACAAAAGTTGATAGCACCTACACAATAACACATTTGGCCAAACATACAAAATCAGGTCCCCATGGTATGTGTAATATCGTCAAAGTTGGCATTAAAGAAAGGTAATATTGTTGAAACTCAACTGTCTTGTTTGATAGTGTGGGGACACATACAGAAACTTCCATGTCTCTTAAATTCATATCAATGTCATCATAGGCCGACCTTGCTCGATTCTCGTTCTGTTGTTTGTCTTGATCTGCTTGTTCATATATTTGACAAAATCGTTCATCTTTTGTTTTTTCAAATTGTTATATATATATGTGTGTGTGTGTGTTTTTTTGGATCGAAGCTGTACATTAATATTTAGGAAGACTTTTCCCACTGTTGTGAAACAAAAGTGGAATTGGATAAGTACCTAAACCACTAGGTGGCGTGTGTTTTATCGAAATATTACATTTTTCTTTTGCATTCTCATCAATAATGTCACGATCATTTTTTATGTTTGATAAAATTTAACAAAATTTAAAAAGCAAAAAAAAAAAAAAAAAACCAATTTTAGCAGTCTTATAATACCATTTATATATATATATATATATATATATGTCAATCGGGTTCATTAATCTCTTGATCAAATAATTATTTTCAAACCTAAAAATTAAGAAGAAATGTTTTTAACATGAAATTAATGCACAATATACTGTTGTGACATTATTGACATCACAAGATAAAACTTGAATTTTGATAAAAATATATTGGAGACTTAGATACTTATTATCCCAACGAAAGTAGTATCATTCTATAATAGTATATGTTTACTTCTCTTATTTTATGTGCCTTCAATTAAATAAATTCTATTAGTGCTATTGTAGACGATCAAAACAAAAACCACCTCCAAAGAATAGTTTGTTTAAGTCCAAAATGGCAATTTCTTTAATTTGAACAATCCACGCTTTCCCCCCTCTTTTTACTGTGATTTTCTGCTTTTCCCCCATGAGGAAATTTAATGAGAAATTAATTAATAGGATTGGAAGATTATTAGGGAAAATGGTAGTAGGGTACTAATCCAAATAAGCTCGCGTGTACGCAAATATATATGTATATATATATATATATATATATATATTTGAACAAACTCTAGACATACATATATGCATGCTCTAATCGTCAAACTTAATTACTTACTTTAGGCTGGCTCACTAGAAACATTGACATTTTCCTAGTTTCCCGTAAAGAGTAAGCTTCCTTTTTCCAATTTCTCCTTAGGAAAGTAAAAAAAAAAAAATTAAAAAAAATTTGAGTTGAACTTAGTTGACTATCTTTATTTATTTATTATTTTTTTTGTAGGTTCTTTTAATTGATGTTGATATTGGTTGATGAACTTGTGCAATAAAAGGACGGACAACTGCACTGAAGGGAGCTTCCAAAAAGTTTTATTTGTTTTTTGTGGAATAAAAATAGGATCAGTGGTGTCTTCACGTATTTGAATCAGTGCTATGATGGAAATCTAGTGATATCACTAATAAAAAGGACTGGAGTCAGACTTTCTCGTCTAACATCCAGGGAGTTTACAGTTATCAAGATCCTGTCTAATTTGACAGGCCATTGAAGATGCATAATTTTAGCATCATAACAGATACTCCGTTTGCCTTATCATCTCATTTCAACTCAAACTGTACTTTTTTTTGTCTTTTTCCCAAAAAGTTTTTTGTCTTTTCTGAAAATTCAAAAAAATTTACTATTACAACTAAAATATTTCAACTCAAACTAACCAACCAAACGGACCCTAAGATTCGATTCCAAGATACTAGATAAGAGAGTCTTAGTTAATTATCCTCTTACCATAAATAAAACCACAATATAAAATCAAAAACTCATTATACAATAAACAATATTAAAGTTACTAATACGTAAATAAAACCTCAAAAAGAAATTATGTAGTTTTACATCTATATAAATATATAAACACATACAAATATATATATAACCAGTGGAGGAAGCGTCAAAAAAAAAAAATCCAAATACGTTAATATCTAGGGCGTTTTCGCCACAGTTTTAGGCCACTAAAATTTGTGTTTAAAAAAAAAAAAAAGAGAAGCTATGGTCTGAACAAGGGCTTCCGAAGTCATGTATAATTCAATTAGTGACATGTTCAGCACCAAAAAATACATATTATAATACAGATTTAGTCAGTACCATTTGAAATATTTTATTGTGTTCTCATTGACAAATAGTGGGCGGCTGAGAAGAGCCTGGAAAAACAACAACTTATTTCAGCATGCGAAATGGCAATTTGGGATATTGATATTTATATATATGCATACATATATAGCCGTCCATGTCCCACCCTCCCGATCTTTCCCATTAAATTTTCCCTTTCTAATCTAATATTTACTAATTTTCATTGATATCATTTTCTTTATTATTATATTCTGCCAATAAACTGTGTAACTTAATACTACAATATAAGATCGGTAGTGGTACAACCGCACACGCATATATATACGTGTGTATATATATTGCAAAAAAAAAAAAAAGTATACATAAATATATATATATATATAAATATAGTACTTTTTTTGGGCTAATAAACCAAGTACAAAAAAAAAAAGATATCAAACCTGCCAGATTGACGAGCTCTAGCGTAATGAATGGACCCCATCCGATCGGTCCCATGTAAATAAGGCATGTCCACTGTCAGAGAACCATTCAACCCGATAGAGTTGAATAGGATTGCTCGGATGTCAAATTCCAAAAACCACAAATTCAAACAACAAGAGGACATTGCACAATTTGAATACATGACCATCTTTGACCAATTAAACAAACGATGATCGAGAATGGTAGCGAAGGTGTAGCTATAGGTACGAGGTGATCTGCAGCGAGTTCTGGCACAACGGCCGGGCAGCTACATTCAACCTGAGCCACTCATCAAGGCAATCGGAGTGAAAGTAGTGAAAACAATCAGGTAACGTCGACAATGCATCTTTGGGTTGGTATTTCGACAGACAAATAAGGGTGAGTTTGGTTGATTAGTTTGAGTTGAAATATTTTAGTTGTAATAGTAAATTTTTTTGAATTTTCAGAAAAGACAAAAAACTTTTTGGGAAAAAGACAAATTTTTTAAGAAAAAAACAAAAAAAAATTTGAAATAAATTTGAACTAAAATGGTTGCCAAACTCCCCCAAGGCAAACATTGTAATTGTACTATTAACAGCTCCCGCCAATGTCTATGGGTAAGTTTCAATTATTGTCGAGTCAAGACCCGTCACGCCAATATAACTGGTCGAGTTTGGGTTAACCTCATGAACAATATTATTGGAGGGCACTAGTATCTACTTCTCTGTTGGAAAATTGATTCCTTTACCGACCATGAATTGCTTCAGCAATGTCACTGCTACTACCTCGCCGGATTATGTGGCATTGACAGTTGAAGCACAAAAATCCTATTATTGCAAGACTACCTAAAAATAACGGGTTTGTTGGGTTCCCTTGGAAAGATCTATAAGATCTAAAGTGCAAAAAGTTTTTTTTTCAAGTTGAGTTGGTAATTAAATACTATTAAATGGTTGAAGGGAACAATTGTGGATACCGTGAGTACCATATATGTAATTAAATATTTGTTGATAAGAAATTTTCATTTTGTAATTCGTAGTCAAATCATATCTACAAAAAAAATAAAAAAATAAAAAAAATAACGAAAATGGGGTTATGAAAAGCTATAGCAATAAATGATAGGTAAGAATATTCCAAGTACAATCGTACCAAAATAATTGGTTGTGAAATCAAAGTTTTTATTAGTAATGACTATTGAGGAGTGACAATTAGGCAATCAATGACGTTACTTAATGACCAATCAACTACTTTTTTTTTTCTTTTAAAAAAGCCAATAATTAATTTTTATTTTTTAAATACTATTGAATTATTGTTTAATAAATAAGATGTGTGCTGTCTTAATAATGATCGAGTTCTAAAGGCAGTTTCTAAAGGTTGGGGAGGTGCGGGAAGGATGACTAACCACTAAAAAAATAAAATCGTCTTTTTTTTTATTATAAATTTTTCCTTTTTAACTTTATTTCTTTTAATCTTGTGATAAATAACCGTACCATGCCTTGGAAAATTAAAGCAGCCAATTTGCAAACCAGCAGCGCCGACGAACCCACAATTTCCACAACTAGGTTCGTCCCATGTCAACACAACGTAAGATTTGAGATAGAACGCCCAATCATCCACCCACTACCTGTTCGACGAAATGACCGTCCACCAAAGCTATCGACATTACCTCACAAAAAAACGGCGGCGATTAGAAAAGCACCGTCGGGACAGCCGCGACCGTGTAACTGTCGCCACTAAGGCACGACACAGGCATCAAATTGTCTCCGAGAGTGTACGCCGACGAGCAGTTGCGTAACGTATAGCTTCCGATGTTTCTTATCCTAAAAGGCGTCCCCAAGACGGTGAAGTTCTCAAAATATAGCGCCACGGAAGGCATATTTCAGGGTCATCGATGGTCAGCATTTGGGACTCGTAAAAGATGTTTGGAAGGCAAAGTCTCTGAGCAGAGGTCGAATGATGGCTTCGCTGTTGTTGTCATTGCATGAGAGAATAACACAAATTTGAGACCGTTAAAGGAATATTGAGCTTCCATTTTAAAAATGTCAACTTATTAAGTGGTCAAATATTCTTAAATATCTATTATTGTGATTATGTTTTTACGATGTGAGACTTGGGTTTTTTTTTTTTTTTTTTTTCACTTTTAACAGTTAAAGCCTGGGTATCCACAGCGAGGTCGATCTTGATCATGATCATCGTTAAGATAAGTAATTTGGAACCGGTCAATGATCCAGTTAGAGATCAAGTGTTTGTTTTCAGGCAGGTTTCGGCGGCATTTCTAAACTGAGGACGAATATCATGAATAGCGATGTCAAAAGATTTGAGAAATGAGCCCTATTCTTGTTTGTCTAAAGAAGAACGTTTAGATTTATCAACCAAAAAAAAAAAAAAAACGTATAGAGAAGAGAAAGAAGTTTTCGTTGTGTAAATTATTAGTTTTTCGTCCTTACATATTTCCCTTCCATTGCGTATAGAAAGTTAGAAACTTGGTAATTTATTTCAACTAAATATTTTGTATATTTAGTTGCAGCTGATTAGAAGCTCAATGAAGGTTTCTACGTAAAATCTCAACAAATAATTGAGATTGATAATTATATGCTGAAGAATATTTGTCATGCTGACTTTGCACCGAGAAAGTTTTCAAAGAAAAAAAAAATTGCAGTACCGATGAAAAGTATAAAATAATTATTATTAAACTTTCAAAGTGACAGGATTCAAAATATTTTATATTTTCTTGAGGGAGTGAGGTGTAAAATTATGTTAGGTTATATATGTCTACCGCCCCCGGTTTGATTCTCCTCAGTTCTCACCTCCCAATTTCTGTCTGTACACATTTTATCTTTATTGATATATATTGGTCCAAAACAAAAAAAACAAAAAACTTTGTTTGTTATTAGAGTAATGGATCAAAATAGTCCCTTTAACTTTTCTAAAATTAACGGTTTGGTCTCATTTTTTTAAAAATTTTAATCGAAATGATCCTAAACTCTTTAAATATTGACAATCTTAATCATTTTCATTTAATTCCGTTAAGTTTACAACAAAAAAAGATAATGTACAACGCATGTAATCCAATTTAAAGGGATATTTTAGGGCCCGTTTGGTGGAGTAGTTTGAGTTGAGATTTTTAAGTTTCAATAGTAAATTTTTTTGAATTTTCAGAAACAACAAAAAACTTTTTGGGAAAAAGATAAAAATTTTTGGAGAAAAAGACAAAAAAAAAGTTTAAGTTGAATGGTTTGAACCATTCAACCAAACAGCCCCTTAGTGATAAAATAATAATTAATTTAATAAAAATAAAAAATATTATAAAAATCCTCCCTCTTTCCTGTCTATATAGGGGTGTTTGGTGGAGTGGTTTGAGTTGAGATTTTTAAGTTTCAATAATAAATTTTTTTGAATTTTTAGAAAGGATAAAAAACTTTTTGAAAAAAAGACAAAAAAAATTTTGAAATGAGTGTTTTGAATTGGTGTGTCAAACATCCTGATATATCTCTCCCTCCCTATCTCTTCATTTCTTCCCCTATGATTAGCAAACCTAGATCGGGGGTGTTATCAAGGTTTCGGCAAAGGAGGGGGGTTACCCCAAATCGGCGGGAGGGGGGACGGACCTGAGTTCGTTGCAACATGGGTTTCGGTGGTAGGGGCGTGGGCCTTAGTTTCGTCAGCTGCATTCGTCGATGGAGTTGGGGGTTTGGGTTTAGCGATTGGGAAGGTTTGGGGGGGGGGGGGGGGGGGCGATCTAGTTTACTCTACTTGCTTTATTAAAAAAAAAAACTAATTGGGGGTTGGGGGGGCTGCGTTCGGTGGTGGGGGGTGGCCGGCTGTGTTTGACGACTAGTGGGGGCTTGAGTTCGTTTGCTTGGGTGATTAGCGATGAAGAAGAAGGTGGGGCGGGGTTTTGGGGCTGCATGCGTTCAGCGAATGGCAGGGAGGGGGGCGATTGCTAAGAGAAGAAGGTGGGAGGCTGCGTTCAGTGGTAAGGGGTGGTGGGCTGTGTTCAGCGACCGACAGAGGTTTTGTGTTCCTCGGCTTTCTTTCTCTGTTGCCTGAGATCGGTGACGAAGAAGGCGCCTTAGATCACCGGGGGGCTCCTCATCGCCTGAGATCAGCGGCTCGGGAGGGTTGGGTCTTTCGGCTCTCTTTCTCCTTTTATTTTTAAATGTTATTTTTTTTTTCTATAATTTTTTTTAAATGTTTTTGGTGTGAGGTGTTGTTTTAATAAGAGTATTTTTATCTTTTGATTGGTAATTGAGATCACATGAGGGGTCATGTGATCTCTTCCATTAGAAAATTAACAGTTTTGAATGAAAATGACTAAAATTATCAATATTTAAGGAGTTTAAGGTTATTTTTTATCAAAATTAATAAAACAAAAACACCATCACTTTTGGAAGATTTCAGGAACTATATAGGTCAATTACTCTTTGTTATTATCTAAAGCTTTGTATTGACAATAATTATTATAATAATTTTTTTAATGTAAACAATCATAACAACAACTAAGATATCAGTGCTTGTAAATTTTATGTTTATTAATAAATAATTAGCCACTGTGCCGATAAGAAAATAATAACAATTAGCCACTTACAAAGTTCAAACTTGAAGTTTGAATTAAAATTTTTGTCCTTTTTTTAAAAAAAATTTTATCTTTTCTAAAAAAGTTTTTTGTCTTATCTAAAAAATCAACAAAAATTACTATTCAAACTTAAAAATTTCAAACTCAACTTACATATCAAACACCCCATAAGAAGAATAATAGTGAAAAATTGAGCAAAGTGAAAATCAACTTCAAAGGTGATGAAATTTGAAGACTCCCATTTTGGATTATATTCCTGAATCTAAGATGAGATTTTAAAAATCTATCTGCAACACTTTAAAGGTGAGCATTTGGACGTTAAACTAATTGGATGTTCGGTTCATCATTTTAATTCAAACTTTTTATCTCAGTTTTTATCTTTTTTTGAAAAAGTTTTTTGCCTTTTCTGAAAAAGTTTTTTGTCTTTTTTAAAAAGTCAACAAAAATTACTATTGAAATTTAAAATTTCCAATTCAAACTGATGAACCAAACGGAACCTAATAATATGCTGATGGATTATATATAAAGATAAGTTTAATGCAGTAATAATGTCACTGTTATAATTTAAAATCTTTTTCTTATAAATACTGAATTAACAATAGCTTATTCATCAATTGTCACTACTACTTTGCCTTTTTATGTTGAATAGAAAGGAATCTTGTTTGCTAGTTTTCCACATCTATCATCATATCCACTAGAGATAAAACTGACATATATATCAGCTCAACATGACTTTATGTACATACATAAATATATATTTATAATCAATATGATGTCTCTATGAATATTTAAATGCATTTATGCATCTGCTTGGAAACTATATTACGATTTTTGTGTAGGTTGTGACGTTGTGTATATGTCAACAAACAATTGGCTTTTAAATATATATATTTTTATTTAAGTATATTTTACAGTTTACTTAAGTTTGATTCAGTCAGTCAAACTTACATCTCATGTGCTCATACTTTATCTGGAAGAAAGCGACCTTCAACATGTGTGTGTACGCACTTATATCTCTGTACATAACGTGTATAGTTTGAACCAATTCAATTTGGGTTATATGCAAATTACCACGTTACATCTATACGACACACAAACACAATGACTATATACAGTAAATATACATATATAGTGCAATGTGGGAACTGAGGAGCATTTTCTTTGGTAATTTGCGGTGACCCAAGTTAGTGTCTTTGACTGAAATTCAAACTTTCGAGAAGGAACGACGTCGTCTTGCACTGACGATGTTGAGAGAAACAGTTTGGACGTAGGAGTGGGATCTCAGTTTTTACCATTTTCAAACATCTCGTGATATTGATGAAATCATAAGATTTGAATACTTAGTGATTTATATATGTATTAAATTAGAAAAAGAAGGATTCAATATGTATTAAGTTGGAAAAAGAAGGATTCAAACTCCACATTTATGATGAAATCATGTGTGAAATTACTATTAAATTATGCCTATAACTAAATACTTATATATATTTTAAAAGTTTTGAGAAATAATTGGTTTAAATGGTCTTTAAACTCTTGAAGGGGTAATGATTTAGTCATTGTTTTTTTAATTTTCGCTGGAATGAAACTCTCTAAATAATAACAATCTAGTCTTTTTTGTCAAATTCCGTTAAGTTTCTAATAAAAAATGTCACGTGACCAATCACATGAGTTAGATTAGCCTTTAAAAGACGAAAATACCCTTATTTTTTGAAAAAAAATAATACCTAATATACATTTAAAAAAAAAAAAGAGGAGAGAGAGAGCTGACTCAAACCCAGGCGCCCCCTGTTGTCACTGAGCCCCGCGCCCACGTCCCCCCCCCCCACCAGATTTGGGCTTGCTGAAGAGAGAAAGAGAGGTGGGAGAAAATTATCTCTTTAAATTTTTGTTAAACTAATTATTGTTATGTTACTAAAATACCCTATCAAATTATATCACATGCATTACACATGATTCATTCCGTTATAAATTTAATGGATGGGAATGATTATAATTACCAACATTTATAGAGTTTAAGGTTATTTCAGTAAAAAAAAAAAAGAACCAATCATTATCTCTTCAATAGTTTAGAAACCATTTAGGCCAATTACTTTAAAAAAAAAAAATCACCTCTTCAATAGTTTAGAAATCATTTAGGTCAATTACTAAAATAAATAAATTAAAAAAAAACAACAACGTGGAAAGTGGAAACGACGGTAATATGGAAACGAGAACAGATAAATACGAACAGAAACAACAATAAACTACATAAATGTAAATGTGTATATATATATATATATATATATATATTTTGTTTTGTTTTGTGTGTGTGTGTGTATTTGTTTCCCTTTCCTTTAATGGCTTTGGATGCATGCAGTTTTCTGAAATATCTTTTTTAATCTTTTTTTTCTTTTTTAATATAACTTAAAATCTTTTCTTGCCCTTTATTAGCTTAACCTGCCTCTAGACTGGTATTGGAAGTTCTTTACGTTACTAGTATGGTAGTATTAATCTAAGGTTAAAGTTAGCAATCATAATAACACGTATTTAATGATCCCTGACAAAATTTAAATGAAGAACTAATCACAATCTATTTGGACTGTATTTACTAAACCATTAAAAAATATAATGAAAATGGTAATTTGATTGGAAAGTAAAGTAATGTAATAGGATTGGGGGTTATTGATTTTCTTTTTAATATTTACTTGTCTATTAAATGGTGTAAAGAGAAACAATTTTCATTTCCTTTTTTTAGTGTTTACTAATATTTAGTAATATTAATTTTATTTATGTAATTAATAAATTATTCTTTCACACATTAAAAAATACATTAGCACATGAAAACTTATTAAGGATATATAAATAAATTTGATTTGTATTCTCTTTGATAAGAAATCAATAAGTGGAAGGTAGGGATTGTCATTCTCCTTTTTTATTTTTTATGTTATGTGGGGCCCATTAAATCTCATTCCTTATTGGGTGGTCTATTGACGTCCCTAATTTTATTTTTCTTAGTTGCTTTTCAAAATCATTGAACAAATTAATTTTAGAATATAAAAATTACTTGTTTCACCTCTTAATTTTCGCAAAATGTCCTTATAAATATAAATAAATTATTTACTTTCTTCTTTCTCTACCCATTATGCATAAATCCCTATATATTTTTACTTTTTTTTTTTAAAGAATGTTTTATTCTGTTTTTATATTTTAATTTTTTCCACAGTAATTTTTTAGTAAAGATTCTTTCATTTTGTTGGTTATTATTCATCCTTTTCAATAGTTTTTGTAGTTTTATATTATAACTAGTTTTTTTTTTCCTAAGACAAAACAAGAAAAAGGGAGAAATGATTAAAAATCCATGTAAACTTTGAATTTTGAGTCTTTTCTAATTATCTAATAAAACTATTAACTAAATTCATAGTATATTTTCAACCATATTTGTAGAATACTCAACTGTATCAGTACATTATTCTCAAGTTTTTATCATCTTAAGAAAAAATGTATGAAAGAACAAGTTCATAAATTTTTATCCCAATATATAAACTGATGTTGAAGAATTTTAGGATTTTTCAAAAAAAAAAAAAAGAAAAAGAAAGAAATATAGTGAGAAAAAAAATTAAAAAAATAATAAAAACATTACAAAACATATTTAAAAAAAGAAAAAAAAACCTGCATAGGGGGTTAGATTTAGTATGTGGAGAAAGAAAAAAAAGGTAAATAATTTAGTTATAAGAGTGTTTTTGGGATAACTAAGGGGTGAAACAAGTAATTTTTTTAATTCTAAAATTAATTTGTTAGTGGATTTGAAAGGTGGACAAGAAAAGTAAAATAAGAGGTCTCAATAAATCTACCCTTTCCTATTTTGTAAGTAAATTATTGATTAAATCGAAAAGAAAATGACTACTTATTTTACATTTCCCTTTGGGGCAACGTAAACATGTCCTATTTATAGAAAATAGGGCTTAACTAGTTATGGTTGTCTTGTTTGTTTTCAACGGTTAGATTTAAGAGTACATTTAGGGGGTGTTTGGTTGGTTAGTTTGAGTTGAAATATTTTAGTTGTAATAGTAAATTTTCAGAAAAGACAAAAAACTTTTTGAGAAAAAGACAAAAAATTTTTAAGAAAAAGACAAAAAAAAGTACAGTTTGAGTTGAAATGAACTAATTTGCCAAACACCCCCTTAAAAGGAGAAAGAGGGGAGGTGAAGAGATGTTGTAAACTTCTAAACCCGCTAAATTGGATCCTTCAAACCCTCCAAAACCCACTTGGAAAACGATAGCATCAAAAACAACTACAGAATATGCATTTGAAAAAAAGAAAAGAAAACCAAAAAAAAAAAAAAAAAAAAAAAGAAGGAAGAAGAAGAAGAAGAAGAAGACATGTTCTTACACAATGTCAAGAAGTTGATAACGTCCTTAAAACCGACATTCATGTATGATGTATGTACGAGAACATTGAACAACACGAACATAAACGACAAATATGTCAAACCATAAACAACAACCTAAAACAATACGACAATTTTGGCAAAACGACTATAAACTAAATGAATTTGGAAAAGCACTAACAAACAGCGACACGATCTTCAAGATGACAACAATGTAGAAAACGACTCCACACTGAAAGAAGGTGTTAAGGAAAAAACGACAATGACATGACTCTGAAAAAGCAAAAACTACATTCAAAATCAACGTACCTTCACAGTTCACAGTTAACAGCAACGCAACAACTACAACAAGCCCGAAGAACTAAAACGACATAAAAATTTTGAAAAGACCATAAAAATGACAACGTCTTGAGGAACAAGAGGAACATAAGAAAGGAAAAATGTGAAAAATCAATGAAAACTTTAAGAATAATGCTAAAGTCGGCGTTAATAACTATCGGCCAGTAAAACGTAAATCTCATAATATAAGATCTACAGATGAACTCGAATTTTAGATAGATGTGTTAAACATCCATAATACCTCAAAACATTTTACAAACTTGAAAGGAAATTCAATTTATATTTTGATTAATTTTAATATGCTTGTGTAAACATTCGCGTACATTTCACCTTACTCATTAACACATAATAATTAATAAGTTACACACATGGTCTTTAAATCTACAATATTTCTGAAATTTCCACCAAATTTCCAGATTTGAAAGATAACGAAATATCTTTTAGGTATAATATATTTTTTTTTGGTCAAAATATTGATAAAAATATCGATTTTACTAAAACTAGTGCGATTTTTATAAAATATCAAGGAAATATAAAAAATTTTGGATGGAAATTGCAGTTTGAAAATTTTCAAAATTTTGGATTTCTGTCATTTATTATCTTTTTTAGCATATATTATAATTATCTTTTATTTTGATTTTTTACAACCTTTGCACAATTTCTTATTTATGAGAGTAGATTAGAAAGAGATCAATACATCTAAATATAACATGTCTACAACTACATTTAATTCTATTTCAATAACATGTCATGACACAATTTTGCTTAAATCAGGATGACATTCTAACTATATTGGAACCTCATAGAACTTATTTTTAGTATTAAGATAAATAAGATAAAGTATGTTTTTTTTTTGGAAAAACTTGTGTATTTATATATCTTTTTAATATTTGTACTATCTTAAAATATTAAAAATATATTTTATAGTATATTTTAATAAGTTTTGTAATTTTTTTTTTTGATATTTCCACCAATATTAATAATATCTATGAAATTTTCATAAAATCAGACTACCGATATTTCTATCGATATCAGTATTTTCATTCTTAGATATACACACACAAGAAGCATTAAAATGACAAACTTAGGTGAAAAGTTTCTCTAGCAACAAAAGAAAAAAAAGAAAAAAGAAAAAAGAAAAAACAAAAGACTAGAAGGAAAAATAACCCAAATCTCCAAAATAAAAAAATAAAAAAATAAAAAAAGTCTCACGTACGCGATTGGAGGGAAAATAACTTGGTATTTGATTTGTGGAGACAAAACACATTCTAGAGCTCCATCTGGCGGGAAAATGTCCTTAAAGTCCTCAAATAGTACGTATAAAAGCCCTAACCCCTCATTTTCACCCCTCACTCTCTTTTACTTCTCTCTCCATCTCTCTCCTCGGAAAATCCCTCTTTTCCCTTCCATCTTCAATTTCTTCATCAATTTCTTCGACCTCTGAGCTTCCTATGGTGTCGGCGCTACAGAATTAGGTAAAGTTCTCTACGCGACAAGGTATGGTTTTTGCCATGGATTCTAGGGTTTCCTTTTCTGTTTCTATCTTCATATTTCTTTTCGGAATTTGTTGGGGATTCGGGGCTAATATGCTAAATTTGCTTAATCGCGTCTTAGATTTTGAGATTCTGAGCATCGAAACCCCATTCAAAGCGATTTCTGGTTTCTGCACGAATTTTTCGTTGGTGAAAATGGCTAGTGCATTTGATGATGAAGTTGAGCAGACGGTTTCGATCGACGAGTACCTTAAGGACGTCGAAGAACAAGAGCTGGTATGAAATATACATATATATCTACTGTTGCTTTGTGTAATTTTCTTATTTTGATTAATAGTAACGGGAAATTTGATGGGGTTATGAGGTAGGACCGAGATAGAAGAAATAAAATAGAGATAGATGAGTAGAACCAAAGGAAAGGACGGAAACTGGAAATCAAAATATAGGTTTATCAATCATAACTATGAGTTGAAATTACAATTATAATGCTTACAGGCAAATCAAATAACAGATTAGGAAATTAAACCAACCAGAAGGAAGGAAAATTGGCATAAAGTCCTAGTTACATAAAAACTGAGTAGTATTGTGATCTCCATCAGGTGGCTTTATGTCGATTAATAGTTGTGTTTGCTTGGTGTGCGGATACTTGAGTGTTAAAATAGACATATTGAATCAGGAGTTTGGAACTTGATACTTCTCATTTCTGTTTTAACGCAATGTTAGAAAATCCATTTCAGCTGGGGGGAATCTTATTAGGCATAACATTTTTATTTTAATATAAGCTACTTTTCATTACATTTCTTACGCTGATCATTTGCCCTGAAAGTTTATGTAAATTATTCATTGTTTCGTAACAGCAATCTGAGTATATTTTTGTGGAAACTTGTCAATTCAGAAGGATTATTTAGACGGAGGAGGTGCAAATTAAATTTGTCATGGCCTCTTAATTTAACAATGACGTTTATCTTTTGTGTGTGCATGTATGTTTTTGTGTTTGTTTGTTTGTTTATCTTACGGTCTCTGTTTTATTTTATTCATTTTATTAATAGGAAGCAGATTTGGTTTTGGGAGGTGACGAAGGCAAGGAGTGCACTTATAATAATGGTTACATGAAACGACAAGCAATTTTCTCATGCCTGACTTGCACCCCAGAAGGTAATGCTGGAGTTTGTACTGCCTGCAGCTTGTCCTGCCATGATGGCCATGAGGTATGATTTTAATCAATACCCTTTGCAGCATAGGTTGATTGATGGGTATCAATTACTGAAGCATGTTATGTTCTCAGTTAATATTTTTTGCTGGATTTCTTAATGATTCTATATGATCGTATATGATCGTTGCTCCAGTAGATTTGTTATTAAGTTGTTAACAAGAATCTAGAAAAGGAAATTACAAGGTTATTGGGTATTTTAAGCTACATAATTTATTATATTTGCTGATGTTATGCTATCTTATCTCGAATCTTCACGTATTGTCCGTCTATACCATTCTCTCAATATTCTTTCATCATTTGTAAAGCATAATTTTGCTGCTTTTATCTAATGGTGGTTTTCATTGTTGCTATTTGCACCAGATTGTGGAACTATGGACCAAGAGAAACTTTAGGTGTGATTGTGGGAATTCCAAGTTTGGAGAGTTTTTTTGCAAGCTTTCCCCAAATAAAGATGTAGAGAACATAGAGAATTCGTACAATCATAATTTTAAAGGTTTATATTGTACATGTGGTCGCCCTTTTCCTGATCCAGACGCTGAAGAGCAACTAGAGATGATACAGTGCTGTGTATGTGAAGACTGGTTCCATGAAGAGCATCTTGGTCTTGGATCGTCTGATGAGGTTGGTAGATGGGGATTTTCCCAGTGGTTTTCAGTTATTTTTATCCAGTAATACTCTTTTTATTTTTTTCTTTTGTCAAAACTTACTACTAATGATGGCGGATTATGTCAAGTCTATTCTTTCACTTAACATAAAGTGATCAAACCTCTACATGTATGATAAAATTCAAACTGATGTCGTGGTTCAACTTGGAGAGTTGAGCACGTGATGAATCTCATATTCAACCTTTTGTCAACAAATTTATTCATTTATTTTAATCAATAAAATTTTGTACTCTGTCTGTGTTGTTTGTCTGTGCTAGGTTATTTTAGTTAGTTGAGTCTCACCCTTAACCAAACCTAATGGTGGCATGTGATAACTGATGCCATTGCATTTGATTTAACCCACGAGATGTTCCTTTTATGTTGCAACTAAATCTCGTCAGACTTGGCAAATGTTATAATAACATAATAGAAAACACTTTTTGAATTGCAGAAAATTTGTATCAACTACCTTTTACCTCTCGAAGTTTATGAGTACTTTCCCAAGTGTTGGTGCTAACCATATTAACTGGTATGTCTTGCGAATCCTTTATTGTACAATAGGTTCCAAGGGATGAGGAAGGGGAACCTCTATATGAGGACTTTATATGTGGGGCATGCTCAGCTGTTTGTTCTTTTCTAAGACTATATCCTCAAGCAATATGGGCAGCTGAGAGGCAGCCGGCTGCTACTGGTACTGCAAGCAAGGATAAGAATGTTGTGGAAGATACGCATTCTGCTTGTGGATCTGGAAAGTCAGGGAACGATGTTTCTCATATCTCTCCTGAGAAGGATCGTGCAAAAGATAATGCCAGGTCTGAATCTGTATCTTCTCAGGAGGTTTTGCCTCTTGGAGAGAACCCGGAAAAAGATATGGAATTGAAGCAATGCACTGCAGATGCTATTCCACATACTACCTGCGTTCTTGGTGTAGATCTTGTGGTTACTTCTCCTAATTTAGAAAGGAAAGCAATGTTTCTTTCGAAAATCTGGAGGGATGCTCTCTGCAGATGTGGAAAGTGCAGTGATTATTACAGAGAGAAGGGCATCTCTTTTCTTCTTGACAAGGAGGACACCATTGCGGAATATGAGAAAATGGCAAAGCAGAAAAGGGAGGAAAAAATGGAGCAGCAAGTGGGGGCTGAGTTAAGTCTACTTGATAACCTTGGTCATGTAGAGAAAATGGAAATTCTGAATGGTATTGCAGATATGAGAGATGAGATTCATTCTTTCCTGGTATGCCCTTGTTGATCTATATCTCCTCTTGGTGTGTGCGCTGCATTTTATAGTTCAGGCTGATAAAGGTGCTCATTTGGCACTTCCGTTATAGTAATTATCTGCTCTACTAAAATATCTAGTGCATTCTTTTGCAGGAATCTTTTGATTCGTCAAAACCAATCACTTCTGCTGATGTCCACCAGGTTTTTGAAAACCTAGCAAAGAAGCGCAAACGTGTACAGTGAGTAATTGTAGTATATTTGCTACCGTTGCATGCATGTTTTAATTGCAACCTTTGGTGCTTAAATCCGGATTTCAGAAACTTCAAGGACGCTTCTCTATGGTAGAGCTTTTCTAAACTGTGTGGACTTACATATTTAGGACTTAAAAGGAGTTGTTCCGGATTTTCTGACAACTGCTGGACATGAAGTATTTCTCTAGTAGCTAATGGATATGAGTAATGTCTTCTGGCCTCTCTGTTCTCTGTCTAATGGCCAAGTCTAATTATAACTTTCACGTGTCACATGCACTATAATTAATTTTGCATAGTATTTTCCATACATAATACATGAAGGATGCGTGCTTATGCATATCTAAGTACAAGTTTATGCATCCGCACATGCTTAGTTTGACTCTTATCGTAAATGTTGTTGGCAACTAAGCGTGCACATCTCTCTCTCTTTTTTTTTTTGGGACACTCTGTAGTTCGAGTCTTTGAGATTAATAGCCCTTTTGGGTTACTGTTTTGAGATCGTCTTTGGGCACTATTTGAAAAAGGTTTCAACGGTGTTTTCTCTTACAAAAATTTGAAGTTATTGAACCTATAATTTAACTGGAGCTAAGTGACATAATAGTTCCGGTGCCTGAAATATTTTAGTGGGTCCTCTGACTTGATTCTTTACGAAATTTTTGCATCAATGTGACTGAAATAGCTTAGAGATTTGCATTAATTTAAGGGCTAGGTAGTTGAGTAAGTTGGATAGATTACCTTTTTCCCTAAACTAGTTTGATAGGCCATATCTTAGTTCAATCTCATTATTGCATTTCAAAATCATTGCATGAAATCAGATGCTGCTTTGCTTGCATCATGTATTTGTATATTCTACAATCTATATTGTCTTGTTAACTATTTTGGAGTGGGGCTTGCTAAATCCTGTGGCCTGATTTCCTGATTGACTTGGATGAAAGTGCAACTTTTTTTTCAACTCTAATTTAACAAGCTACGACAAGAGTAGGTTTTTGTTAGCTCCATAAAGTAAAGAGACTTTCCATGTGTCCAAAATTTAAACACTACTCTTATTAAATTGCAAACGTAGCCTTCTTCCCACCTAAATTTGGGAGACTGTCGGGTTTCATACTTCTGTGGCACCGATCTATGAAAGTGAAAGACCATTACTTTTTTCATTACTACTACTATTTTTTTCAAAAAATTGATCTCTTTTCGGCAGACAAAACAGAATCCATTCAATAATGAAAGCATTGCTTAATCACAAATGTTGGATTAATTAGAATTGGTATGTGGACCCTGTTCTAACCTCATTTGTCGTCATGATTACATCATAGACACCTACTAACTGTAATCTGAGGAGTAGTATTAGGGTTTTTGATATAAGAATAACAGTTCACAATTGATACAAGAAAAAGTTAGGATTAAAGTTGGTGTCTTATTATTTTTCTAATCTTAATTAGAGGATTTTAGGGTCTTGGCTGTTTACTTTCTTTTGTATAACTACAATTACATACAGATCAATTTTAAATTATAAGATTGTTAGAAAGAACGATATGAGCCGTTGAAGAAAAGTTGACATTTTGAAAAATGCTGAAAATTTTTCCAAAAATAATCTGTCTTTAAATATGCTCAAGATTTAGGATGCACATACATCCTTAAAACAGTAGAATATACGATGACCATACTCTTTTAACTCATGGTACAGTGGAGTAACGACACGTTGAAGGGAACAAAAATGGGAAACATATAAATGAAGCCTACAATTTAATTGAATTTTCAACGTATTAGGTCAGTCCAGCGAGTGAAATTGAACCCTTTGCATTCTAGAAAGTACAGTGGTGAGTGACATGAGAAATCAAGTGAGGTCTCCCCCCCCGGCCAAGAGAGAGAGAGAGATCAAGTGAGAATAGTAATATTGGTCGAATGTCTTTATTTGTGGAGACAAAGTACTAGTAACCGACGGTCAAAAATGGAGGCTACATCAAACCTTGATTAGTAATATGCTTTTTCATTTTCCGTGTTCACACGTGTTAAAACGACAAATTTGCCTTCTTAAAAGAAAAAAAAAAAAAAACTACTCTTGAAATCTTCAAAGCTTCTATGCGGTGGAAAAAAAAAGGCGTCCAAAATGTAGTTTTTTTTTTTTCCCTTATTCTTTCTTTAGTTAGTGTTGATTTTTGTAACGGTTATTAGTCGTCATTTAGTCCAAGAAAAAAAATATTATATTCAAAAGTTAAAAACAAAGTGAATTTTTGCTTCTCCACGGTTTTCTATGTCAAAAAACAGAGTGGAAAATTTGAAGCAAAAATGAAGAAGAGGAGTAGAATAAAAAGTAGGTAAATCTATCGTTTTCTACTTATGGAAGGAGAAGAGTCAATTTTCATTCAACGAAACACATACTAAGAAGCTTTAAACTTGGTTTTGCTCCATATTTCTGTATGTCGATTCTATGTCAAGTGGGAATATGATATTTCAATCTCAACTGCCAGAAAATTTGAAATAACAAAAAAGGAGAAGAAAACAAAAGAAGAAATGGATGACACCATATTTCACTAGTGAAATTGATTTTTAACTCGTAGGTGGTCGTTTTTTCTTCGCCAAGTCTAAATATATATAGGGCTCAATAGAAATTTTATAATCTTCTCTATCAAAGAAGAGATACAAACATACAAACATACATACATATATATATATATATATATTATCTTAATTTAAGCATTGTCGTCTTTTTTAATCATGGTTGGCAAGTGAAAACTTACATATTATGCTCGTGACATTGTCGGCAAATGGGGTCTCTTGGAATTTAAAAGCTTAAAACTTTTGATTGCTTTTGGCTGCAAATTCCCAAAAACTCTGCATCATTTTCATGCCCCTTTGTTTTGTAGCTTATTTAAAAAAATATAAAATATATAAAATAAGTCTGTCGTAATTCTGGTAATCTAAAATTGAGGTCCTACCGGGAGTCGAACCCAGGTCGCTGGATTCAAAGTCCAGAGTGCTAACCACTACACCATAGAACCATGGCCGTGATTGTTTAATCAATTTAAAAGAAAAACCAAATTATTACTATGAAGGATTTTACTAGCAAGAGCGCCAGAAGAAGAAGAAGAAGAAGATTATTTATAGTAATTCATCTTTAAAGTGAAAGTAACGTTTAGTTCATTTTCAATCATTATAATAAAAAAGAATACTTTAAATCTCTCAAAAAATAATTAAACTTCACACACTTAATAGTGACAAACTAGGATGCCAAACCTATATGATTTCATATGTGAATTTTCACTAGAATGAGTCGTCAAAGATGTTTTCTTCTACTAGTGAGGCCGTGATTAAAGAGATTGGTTAATTTAATAAAAAGGGTTATTCTAATTCAACTTTGTCGTGTTAAATTTTTCAAAAGGGTCAGTAAAGGAGCCAAAAGCTAAAAAAGGAGAGGAGGAAAAGTGAGTTAATTGTCTCCATCATCAGCCGAGAAAATTAAAAAATTGAATTCCAAACAAATCTTGGACTGTTCTGGAAATCTGGCAACGATTCTTTCGCCTTCCTCAACATCATATCTAGGAAAAGACAATGGTGTTTTTCACATTAGAATTTAGAAAATAAAATAAATAGAAAGTATAGATAAGATCGGTGATTGCCAGCTCTACTTTTTTGCACATGAAGGATGTAGTTGGGGACACTGCCCAACCAGCCTTTATTTAAAAATATTAGAAATAGACAAAAAGTCACGGGAAATAATGAAATAATTTTCAATTTGTCATGAACAAAGAATAATGCGTTGATGGTCGGCTCTAATATCAAATTTTAAATATTGATTTATATGATTATGAGATATTAATTTTTAATTGATAAATTTTTTTTTTTATATAATTACAATATCATTAAACTTAAAATATTATACTTATCAATTAAAAAAATAATAATTTATTTTTATGTAAATTGATATTTAAAAATTGATATTAGATTTGATATCTTAACATTACATTAAAAAAAAGTACAAAAATGAATAACGACACTCAAAAATGAAGTAGGTCCACGTAGTAGTCTTTTTATTTGGTTACTATTATTCAAAAAGAACCAAACATCTATAAATGCCCCTTCTTTGCTTTCTCCTCCACCTTACACCTACTAGCTGAAAACTTTTACAAAATCCACTGTTATTTCAATTCTCCAAACTTAGGAAGAGAGAGAGAGAGAGAGAGAGAGAGATAAGAGAAGAGTTTGTTCTTGGGCACTTGAGAGCCATGGGAAATTGCATGGAAACTTGCATTAATAGAAGCCAAGCAAAAGAAATGCAAGCTCAACAACAACATGGACAAGAAGAAGAAGAAGATCAGAGACAGAGAGAAACAGATCAAATGAAAAGTGGGTATGTGAAGGAAAGGGGTTTGGGAGAGAAGGGTAACTTAAGGGTAAAGATAGTGATGACAAAAGAAGAGCTTGAGTGGTTGATGGTTCAACTCAACACCAAAGGAGGGAAGAGCTTAGAAGATGTTTTGGTGGAGATTGAGAGAGGAAGAGGCAAAGTTGAATGTACTAGTACTACTACTACTTGGAAGCCTTCTTTAGAGAGTATCATGGAATGCCCTGAACTAGTTGAGATGGATAGATGAGTATTATTATGTAACTCCTCCCTCTCTTCATTAGCTTTTTAGTTATTTTGATACTTTGAAGAGTTTTTTTTTTTTTTTTTAACGAGAGATTTGAACTCTACGTCTCATAATGAAGTCAGGTGTAAAATTATCATAAAACTATCTATAACCACATTATGTTGAGGGTTTTGATGCTAGTAATGTCTATATTTGTAATTAAGTTTTTTCTTTCCTCAAATGGTGGAGAGCTACCACTCTTCTCAGTAAATGCATGGATTTGAGTTGTGACCACTGTATTAGTCGGGGATATATGGACAATCCACTTTGTGAGGGATTCATAGATCATAGGGAAACATCCACTTTCCCGGGATTATTTGAGTATTTCAACTTTTATCCTTATAACTCAATTTTTTTTTAGAAAAAAAAAAAAGGCGGAGAGCCTTTAAGTTAACTTTTGAGACATGTGGAAACTTTTCCTTAGAATCTACTAATTTGGAGTTGCCCATGGTTCTGTTTAGTTACTTTTTTTGGTGCTAAAGGTTGAATTATTGAGGTGCTTTGTCATTCTTCTTTTTGCTCTGATTTTTATCTTCAAATGATATGTGTGTGGGTTCAACGAATGGATTAATGTCCATATCTAATTGCACATTCTCCTTTAATTAAGCTATTTTGGGTTCCGAGTCATTGAAAGCCTATGCAGCTTTACCAATATTTTGATATCCCCAAGGAAAAGGCTTGCTTGGATGCAATTTTATAATATTGCTCATAGATATGGTAGGAGAATTATGTGGTAGGGTAAATAAAAATATGTATATATGATTCTATACATCAAGTTCTACCAACTTATTTTATGTTTTTTCTCTTTAAAGAATGACACAAGTTTTAGTTAATCCGGAAGTTCTAAACTGTGTCGATTCAAGTGTTTTTTTTTTAGACTAGATAATTATCCATTCTTTTCAAAAGAAAATAACCAGTAGAGATCTTCATAACATGTCTTTGAATGCAGAATCTTTCATAACCAGAAAATTGAATGAAAATTGGATAAGCAAGCCAGTAGCAATTAATATAATAGATAATATTAAAAACATCAATTTTTATTTTTGTTTACAAAATATTAACTTATATAACGTGTGAGTTGTTATTTTTAAAATTTTAAATTATCACATCAATTAATATTAAAAGATTATATATATAAATAAAAAATGACATACCCTAATATAGTATGACCTCCATAATTGATAATTTGATATAACGCCCATTGCACACAATAGTTAAAGTTTTTTTGATTAAAATATTTACCCAAAAAACAAAAAGAATTCTTTGATCAAAATCGACAAATCAAATCAAACTTCTTAATTTGTGGGCCTCAATAGTTGAATTAAGCACCAAAATTTGCGCGTTGAAAAGATCATGCTAGCATGTGACCCTTGATATGATTGGCCATTATTATACATATATATACATTTTATGTAATACTTTTTCCCCCGACTCAAAATACGCATATGATTACGGTGAAGTTTAAATGTAAAGTTTTTTTTTTATTTTTTTTATTTTGAGAATAAGATGACATTTGCATGTGTGAAAATTTTTTTTCTTGAGAATAAAAAGTTATTGAGAGTGAGAAAAAATGACGTTGAAAATTATGTATTGTGAGAAAATTTTAAAAAGATTTATTTTTTTTTTCCAAAAACGTACTATACAAGGGAAGTTTGAAAATAAAATTGTTTTTCTTTTTCGGAATAAGAGAATGATGAAAAGAGTGAAGATAAATATATATATTTTTTGAAAAAATTTTCTAATTTCTGAATTGAACCTCAATCAAAACAATGGATTAGTCTCTCTCTCTCTCTCTCTCTCCCACAGTTGGATTAAAAAGTACAGTCATTTCAACGACCACAGACAACGGAAAAACGACAGAATTTTTGCAGATCATTAGGCTGAGGTTGCAAATCCCATAAGGCCATGGGAAAATGTTTTCTAAAGAACGGAAAAAACGTATTTTTCTTCACTACGTATAGACATTTACTTATATCATTTTACAGTTTTGCAAGAAAAAAACTCTAATTTTCAATCAGAAGTTAAAAAAAAAAAAAAAAACTCTAATTTAAGCTTATATCATTATTAACTTTAGTCTTGAATATCTGAATTTTACCACAGCTATTTCATTTCTAGTCATTGTTGTGTTTTAAACAACGATTTTTTAAAAATAAAATTTACAAATATGACGTTCATCAAAAAATAAAAGTACTAAGAAAAGTTCCCTTTTAATCTTTTTTGAAGGCAAAAGCGCCCTTTCAATTTTTTTGAAGGCCCAAAATTATTTGGGTCGGCCCTTCCTATTCCCTTCTTGGGCTTGTTGTATCAACATCAAAAACTTAGAACCCCAAAAAAAAAAAAAAAAAAAAAAAAAAAAACTTTTTCTAGTATATGCCTCAACGTTTGTAACCTTGTTGTAATAATAATGCTATTTTGGGCATGATATGATGGATACAGAATTAGATCCCCTGCGCTGTGATTTTCTATCTTGGCCTCTGTCTTTAAAACTTCAGGAAAATTCTACGGTGATATATTTTTATAATAATGATCACGGATTTAAACTTTACTATTTAAATCAAATAATGGTTATAAGTTAATGAATGTGAAGACGGAGTTCAGTAAATTCTCTCACAGGATTCAACTATGTTCAATGTGGACCATATGAATTAAATCGATGATCATAGGTGAGGGCAGTTTATAGCTAATAGCCTTTTTTTAACAACTTTTTTTTTTTATAAAGGACTGAAGTTTTTAAAAATTAACTAAAAGGCCTTTTTTTTTTTTTTTTGTTAGATGGTTAATCAATTTTCTTAAAAGGTCAATCAGTGATTGACTTACTGATTGACTTATAGTCAATCACTAATTAATTATAACGTAAATCACTAAATTTCAAAGTTAATCACTGATTGACCATTAGTCAATCACCAATTTTCATAGTCAAATACTGATTGATTATTAGTCAATCATTGATTGACCAAATATGAAAAATGACAAACGGCTATTTTTCTAAGGGGGAGTTTGGTGGAGTAGTTTGAGTTGAGATTTTTAAGTTTGAATAGTAAATTTTTTTGAATTTGAATTTTCAGAAAAGACAAAAAACTTTTTGGGAAAAAGACAAAAACTTTTTACGAAAAAGACAAAAAAAGTTTAAGTTGAGTTGGTTGAGTTGATATGCCAAAGAAGCCTTAAATAAAAAAAGTTGGGCCATCTATAAGATTAAGTAATTAAAAAAAGGCTACCAGCCTAATATTTAGGGGGTGTTTGGTGTTCAGTCCAACTCCATCTCATTTCAAACTTTTTTTTGTCTTTTTCCTAAAAAGTTTTTGTTTTTTTTCCCAACAAGTTTTTTGTCTTTTCTGAAAATTCAAAAAAATTTACTATTACAACTAAAATATTTCAACTCAAACTAACACACCAAACACCCCCTTAGAATTTCCATACATATATAAAAACACACTCTATATAAAAACACACTCTGTTCTTTTAGGAAGGGCAAAAGAATCCAAACTTAGAGCATGTTTGGGTAAAGAGCTTGACCTATAACTTTTTTTTGCTTAAATTCAAAATTTCTAATTTCTTTTGCGAAAGAAATCACTATATTAAAAATATTTAAATCAGAATTTTGTATCCCTGATGGTTGATGGTTGAATAAATCAATATTTTACCATGACTGCATTTTTAGAGAGATGTGAAAACGAAAGTCATTGGAGTCGCTTCTGTAACTTGAACCGACCTTCAAAACGATAAGATTGAAGATTGGTGACGAGGCTACTGAGAAAAATCAATATCTAAATTAAGAATCTTGGTAAGCTTCAAAATCTATTCTACTTTACCCCAACCGAGAAGAAGGTATTGTTAGTTTTGGGAAGGCGGTGGCTACATAGTCCCTAACGTGGACTGGCTTAGGGTTTAGAATTCCAAGGGTACGAATTCGAAGAATCAAGGTTTCCAATAGTAAGATTTCGACGAATCAGGTTTCCAATTAGAACAATAAAAAATAATTGTGATGTTAACATACCTACTCAAATCCTCAATTCCAAAAATCCATTATTTTTAATTCTTTTAAATAAATTCAATCTTTATTTTTTTTTATTGCATTATTATGTAACGTTACAATTGAAAACCCCACGACCACACCACACTCACACTCTAAACAAGAATGCACTAATTCAGAAGAAATTTTTAATAAAGTCAAAAATGCATTTGCTTAAAATGTTCTCTGACTGGGTGATTAGAACCAAAAGCTTTGTGCTTCTTATACAAGTTTCCTTTGCAATGTGGGACTAGACTCCCTTTCATTTTCTTAAATCCTGGTAGTTACTAAATGCTAACTTTGAGAGGAAAAACAATGATTTTAATAACGAATGATATATCTTCTCTCGAGCTGAGAAACTTACAAAGTGATGATCACATGAGAATACAATTCTATGAATCCGAACTTGATTGTTATTTACAACATTGTGATATCGATGGAGTTTGGGAGGTATTATGTGGGTTTATGTATTATGTTTACATTATCAGATCGTGAAGGAAGTTTATGAAATTCGAGTTGCAACAAGAGCATTGTAACAAGGCAACTACCAGATGTGTTTGAAAGGGCATTAGGATGCTTTGACTAGTTTAAGTTCGTCTAAGAGAGGTCGAAGAAGGTAGGGTTTTGCAAAAGTACCATCGACTCTTTTCCCATGAAAGGGGCGGTGTATTGTATAATAAATGTCAAAACATTTTACTGTTTGTAAGTTTTTTTTGTCCAAAATACACGTTTTTGGTTGAAAGGTGCCTTAGAGAGAGAGAGTATGCATTGGTTTGTCCTTTTTTTTTTTTACCTCTGGTTTGTGTTAGGAGAGAGGGGTACAAAGAACGCGTTGGGACTTGCTAAAAAAAGCATGGAGAGTCGGTTTGTCTTTTTTCTTCTTTTTTTTTTTTTTTTTCTTTTTGCCTCTGGTTTGTGTAAGGAAATTGAGGGGAAATTGAGGGGGGCCGCGGCATGTGAGAGAGAGCCTTTGCATGTGGATGTGAGATAGAAAAAAATTGTTTGAATGGTGCTGCCATATCACGGAATAATATGTCACATAGGATTTTTCAGATTTATTTATTAAAAAAATAAGAAAATAGTTATCTATCTAAAATTTATAACATATAATTTATTTATCTTCATACATTTATTTTCTAAAGTTTTGAATATAATAATTTATACATTATATATTTTTTAAGATTTATTCTTAGTATAAATATTTATGTTATACTATTTAAAAAAAAGATATATTTCATATTTTAGAAAAAGATTTATTTCATGTCTTGTAAATTTTTCTATTTTATTTAAAATATATATTTTTTAATGTATTTTTATCTATTTTTTACTTATATATTTTTTTCTTATTCAGATAAATTTTCTCAAATACGTTCAATCATGTGTATTGCATATGCATTTAAACTATTATATACAAATAGGAAATAACGTGAGATAATTATAATAACGAACTGAGCTCTTATTTATAAGTCTACATAAAACTAAAGGTTTATTGCACGACAGTTGTGGGACTCACAGTTATTGGCATATACCAATCACAATAGAAACAAGCTCAGGAAGGATAGGAAGAAAGAGATTTCATAATCCAATCAGTAACAGGTTTTGGACATCTAGTTCTAGTTGAAGAAGCGAAGTTTCAAGAACAAAAGTCATTTGGAAAAAACCCCAAAATGGGCTTTACTTCCCTTCTTACATTTTTTTTTTTTTTGAAATGGAAATGATCTTTCAAGATAAAACGAGATACAAACATCAATACTAAAGATAAAATAACATTGTGGTACAAGAAATGTAACCCAAGACTAAGACCAATTTCATCAGTAAAATTCATGAAACTTAGTAGGGAGGACATAAGGCGAGATTTGTTGACAGGAAAATTCCTCGAATTCCTCGAATTCCTTAGCAATCTTATAATTGAGCATGTACAAAGCTTGTTTAAAAAAAAAAAATCTACAATCGATGGAATATTTCAATCGATCAAGAGATAGCTACTTGCAGTACAAAATCTGCAACAAACTCCGTCTAACCATAACACTAGCGGAACCAACAGACATATACTGCTAGAAAAGAACTCAAACGGAACACACACCGGAAAACAAACAAGAGATTCGGGAACTACTTCTTTTGTTATAAAATTAAAACTAAAACACAATAACAAACTATTAATATAAAAAAGATCGACTGCAAAATCCCTTCTTACATTTGAGAAAGGCACAAATGGGCCATATTTGGCAATAGATAATTCTGCAAAACTACATCATCGTTCTGCAGTTTTTGATGTCATTCTACATGATAGTTTCCAATTTTTAATCTCAAAGGATTCCATTTTATTCATAGTAGTACAAAATATTGATAAACCACACCTGTACACTGTTTATGAAAGAAACGACATAAAAAAATTGTTGCCTCAACAAATCAGAACTTTTGTGAAATATATCCCTGCTTAACTTCAAAAACTATGTATATATATATATATATATATATAAAAGAACAAAAACTTGGTCAAATCAAACAACACAGCTAAAAGCAAAACAGAGAACCAGCACTTGATCCACTCGAAATTCGAACAAAATTTCAGTAGCAATTTAGAACAAAACCAAGGCTAAAACTCTTCCGGAATTGTCTGGAGCAGAGTACTGCCACAACAAGTGGTAGGAGGATTATTCAAAACAGCGACACGATTCGCCGGAATCTGCACGAGCGCACGAGCCACGTCCTTGAACTCGAGGACTCCTCCGTCCTTGCACCGCGACAAGAGGCGAGTCGCTTCTTGTTTCGTCATCACAACTTTAACTCTAATGACACCTTTCTCTGCTAATTGATCTGCACTAGCTCCTCTACTACTGGTTGAGATTTTGACTCCTGATTCTTCCTTTATCAAGGGCTCTGTTGAACACTCAATCAGGGAATCACTCTTCTTTGGCTTCCTTTTCGTTTGCTTAGTCCTACTCAACTCATCTCTATATATTATGTGTTTGGCCCTGGATTTCTTGTGTTCTACTTCTTCTCCCTCATTATGTTGTGAAATATTCTTGTTGAATAAAGTAACAAAAGGGTTCAACATTTTTTTCTTTTCTTTTTTTTTTTTTTTTGAAAGAGGAAGAAGAGAAGGAAATGAAGGAGAGTTTAAGAAGAGGATGAATATTTAGTTGGGAGATGGGGTATGGTGAATTAAATGGCCAGGGTGGTTGTGTATTTATAGATGAAGTTAGTAAGAGAAATAGAAAGGGGAGATTTTACACCTTTTTGGTAATGACAAGGTCAAGAGATGACTTTACCTCTTAGAAAAGAGTTTATGTTATTTCACGAAGAAATTTAATTGGATTAAAATCTTGACTAGACTTGGCCACTAAAGACCTTGTTTTAGGCTCCTTAAAAGAAAAATGAAGGGGAAAAAAAAAACAAAGAATCAACATCAAATTAAGAAAGTAGAATTATTTAATGGAACTTAATAAAAATCATACCGCTAAAAAAAACGTTATAATCGTAGGGATAATTTTTCATATCCTATCTCCAACAAAAAGAAAGGTGTTATTTTTACTAAGAAAGAGAACATTTCTAATTGACATTAGTCGTAATTAACTCTACTATTCAGTGGTGTTTATACGAACAATCTAAAAAAAAAAAATCTCAAATAGGATATTCGAATTTTATATCTTACGATGAAATTGTATTTTAAATTATCACTAGATTCTATGGAGTTCATTTCCAAGGATTACGTGGCATATTCTATGTAACTAGGTGCCAATTGTTTTAGTGGGGTTTCTTTATTTTCATTAAAGAGCAAAAAGAAGAAAGAGAGAACCAAAAAAAAAAAAAAAAAAAAGGGAGGGGGGGTTTTTCACGCTCTAGGGCGTCAACTGCACGGTGTGGAAATTAGTACATGGAATCTACCAATGTCTACTAGTCAAGATTCAAGTGATTGACGGTTCAATCGAAACACAAAACATGAGCAAAAAGTTGGCAATTTATTTACGAAAAGAACAATAACGTAGAAGTTTTATTTATCAATATATATATATATATATATATATATATATATAGTGTTGAAACGGTCAAGACTCTTTTAGCCTTTCTGTGGTCTGGATCTATTGGCTACAAGTTCCATCGACTGGCCTCCTTTAGGTTGAACCTAGTTTAATGCCTTAGTCACACACAAAAGACAAAAATAAATAGATAAATAAGTAAAAAAATTAAATAATAATTAATAATAACAATTGACTATGATAAATTATATAATTATAATAAATTTTTAAAAATATAATAAAAAAGATCTTCAATAATTCTCTTTGTATTCTCATTCTAAACTATCATCATCGTAAGCTAGAAAAACAAATTAATCTAAATCAAAAAGCAAAAAATAAAATATATAAATTTGGAGAAAAAAACAACTAGAAATAACTTATAAAAATAAAAAACAAAATAAAAGAAAGTAGAGCATACTTATATTTTGCTCCATTTTTGTTGTCTTTATTTATTTTTAGGATCTCTCTCAATCATAAAAATGTAAACTACTAATAATAACAATAATAATAAACAAAAAAAATTTTCTCCGGTGATGCAAAGATAGAGATAGAGAAATAAGATGATCACAATCATTAAAAACAAAAACAAAAAAGAAAAACAAAAGGAAAAAAAAACTCAAAAGGGGAAAAAAAGATTAAAGAAAAACAATAAAACCAGAAACATACTCTTTTTTTTTTTGGTTTACTGTTTTTTACAAAAAAAAAAAAGAAAAGAAATTAATTTCAGTTATATTATATATATGCAAAACATAAAAATTAACTATAACATCTTAAAAAACAAAAACCAACAAATGAAAAGCCAAAAAAAACCAAGCACAAACCGGAAAAAAAAAAAAGAATTAAAAAAATTTTGAAAATCGAAAATGTGGAAACAAAAATCATTAAAAAAATTATAAACTAACAAAAATACGAAGAAAACATGAATAAAAAACTGAACTTTAAAGTTTAAATCTCAGAAAGCAGGAAAAAAAAAAAAAGAAAAGAAAAAAAAGGAAAAAAAAACTCAAAAGGGAAAAAAAAAGATTTAAAAAAAAAAACAAAATCAAAAACAGATTCTATTAATTTTTTTTATTTACTGTTTTTTATACAAAAAAAAATGATAATAAAGGACAAAAAAGTAAAAACACTGTACAGAAAAGTTTCCATCATTTTAGTATATTATAGTAATAATAAAGTGTGATGCCGATTGATCGAGGAAAAGCTTCACTTTTTTCTCCAGCGTTACTGTCAAAATCACTTGAAAGTTTCAAATTTTATCCTTTTCTTCATATGAGAATTCTAGATTAGGTATAAAATTGTACATGCCACAGAGTATAAAAAGCATTACCTATCACATACTTTTATCCAATTTTGTTAAATCATCATTTTAATCTCAATATGAAATAATTATGATGTAATTTAATGGTGAAAAACTATGTCGTGTTAATAGGGTATTTTTGCAAACAGTTAAAAAATCACTTGACTATTTTAGTTCAGGTTGTTGTGTAATGTTTTGTTTAAGCCACGAAAAGCCATACTTTGAATAGGATGACTTATTTAGTCAGTTCAAGTGACTTTCTTGGAGAGCAAACAATACTAAACTTTGATTAATTTGGAATAAGAAATATAACATAATTTTTAATTAAGTCTTTCCACTAGTAAATTACCGATCAATTTCCATAACGCGGCTTGGGCTCAAAACGCGATTTTGAAGATGACTAGATTAGTTGACGTAGTCAGTAGGACCATGGCTGAATATCAATTTCCAAAATTGTCATGATTTGACGTTTTGGAAAATTACAAAGCTTATTAACTCTTTGACATGTCAAGAATTTTTTCAAAGCTTAACCACATACCCTTTTTTAATCATAAAATTATAAAGGACGACGGAGTCAAAAAATTTTCAGTGGAATACTGTGATAAATATAAAAGAAACAATTTCTTATAAGACAAGGATCGAGGCACTGTGTGGTTGTAAATTTCATGGGGTACAAGAGTTTTTTATAATATATAGGGGCACAACTGAAAAGTTCTAAAAATTTAAACATATAAGTTAAAATTTCAAGAATTAAATGGGCGTAGAAGTTGAGGTTTTCTCATAATACAAGGGCACAGCTGAAATTTTTTTTAAAAATTTAGAACAAAAGCTTGAAATTCAAATAATTAATGGTGCATTTGATAAAACAATTTGAGTTGAAATTTTTAAGTTTGAGTTAGTTGACTTTTTAAAAACTAGTTGTAATTTTTGTTGACTTTTCAGAAAAAGATAAAAATTGATATGAAAAAGTACAGTTTAATTAAAGTTGAACTTGTAGGTCAAACGCACCCTAAGTGGGGATACTTGTCTTATATCAACTATACAATTTCGTCACCGATTGCAAATTTAATCCAAAAGTCATGAGAAAATGTTATGGAGAGAGTTTTTGTCTCATTAGCCTTGCAGTTTGCATGCTAGCGACTCATCTTTGGAAGTTCCCAATAAACGTTTTTTAGCACTAAACATACGCTAACTCTGAATCGATTAAGTTGGCAAAAGATTAATGCCGTTACGTTAACGCTATTACCATTTTCCATTAGTAATAATACGTTGGTGACTATATATGAAAGTGTCATGTCTATCTATAATCTTTCAATAGTTGTCACATTTACGCTATAAATGGAACCCTTTTTTTTTTTTTTTTTTTTCTTTGGGGAAGATGACGTAATACATTAGTGCCGTGTTGATGTATATATAGAAATTGAGTTTTAGAGAAACTGAATGGGATATGTGAGAAAATGATTTTTTAAAAAACCATTTTTCAATAAATATTCAAATTTTGCTTAATTATGAAAGTGATTGTTATTTTTAAATGGTCTATTAGTGACTAATTACTTGATGATCGAAATCAATATATTTTTAATCAATATTAATCAATGATTTGTCGATTAATCATTAACTATCAGTGCATCAACTATTAAAATGACCACGGTTATTTTTTTAAATGCCCACTTAAAAAAAAAAAAAAGTGCCTAGAAACTGTAATTTGACCTTATTGATGAGATTTTTTTTTTTTTAACCCTATCATAAAAATCTTCATTTTGTACTTATAATGACTTAAGATAAACGCAACGTTGAATTTTTTTAAATAATCAAACTAGCACTATTCACTTTTAATATGATGATGGTCATTGCTATACGTTAATATTTCAAATAATACCAAATATCTCTTTAATATTATTTTTAAAAATAAATAATTAACATATTGGAAAATTCTAGTATTGTCATTTTGTCAATGCAAAGTTACTATTTTATGTCTAGGTGCAACATGCATTGCTTTGATAGGTCGATTTATTTCAATTTTCGAGTCTTCCTTGCATAATCCTAATTTGATCAAGTCAAGTCCTACTATGAAGCTTGATAATGACACATTAATAATGATATGACAGTGAACACATAAACAAAAATAAGGGAAACTCAAATTCGTTCTTCAAAATCGACTATTGGAGAGCCGTCACGTTGCATACAAGACTTCTTACACAAATTTAATTGAAACAAACACACTTGTTCGCAAGTCTTTGGAGGCCATTATCATGGTGGTGTCATTTGGTATTTATAAGATCGAAACTTTCTTCAACGCTTTTTGTTTCCTTGTGATCCTTGGTGAAGATATACATAGCCACACATAAAGGAGATGGGGATCCACTTGCAATGGGAAATAAATGAGGCACCTTATCCTGCTGGTTCGTGTAATGTGTATAATAAAAAGACTGGAGATGTTAATCACGTTATGTCATGTTAGTTCTGTCTAGTCAATAAAGGATTAGGTCAATGCGCATTTTATGTTGTGTTTGGCTTGACCCCCGAAGTTTCATATTGTGTTTGTGCTAATTTAAGGTTTTTTAGTCTCAAAAATTTGTGGTAAATTAGCATCTTTACGAAATTAAATAAAGTAAATAGTAAGATTTTAAAATATTTAAAGTAAATAAGAGCAAATGAAAAATTTTGTTACATAATAAGGAAAAAACTAGCTTACTAAGCGCTGGTATTATAAGATTAAAACTTTCTTCAACGCTTTTTGTTTCATTGTGATACTTGGTGAAGATATACATGGCCACACATAAAGGAGATGGGGATCCACTTGCAATGGGAAATAAATGAGACACCTT
Source organism: Ficus microcarpa (assembly GCA_025413485.1). Taxonomy (NCBI): domain Eukaryota; kingdom Viridiplantae; phylum Streptophyta; class Magnoliopsida; order Rosales; family Moraceae; genus Ficus; species Ficus microcarpa. The sequence continues at coordinate 20,177,256 of CM046386.1, read as the reverse complement.
ATCCTGCCGGTTCGTGTGATTTAAATCACATAATGTGTATAATAAAAAGACTGGAGATGTTAATCACGTCATGTCGTATTAGTTCTGTCTAATCAATAAAAGATTATGTCAATGCTTGTTTTATGTCATGTTTGGCTTGACCCCCGAAGCTTCATATTGTGTTTGTGCTAATTTAAGGTTTTTTAGTCTCAAAAAATTGTAGTAAATTAGCATCTTTACGAAATTAAATAAAGTAAATGGTAAGATTTTAAAATATTTAAAGTAAATAAGAGCAAATGAAAAATTTTGTTACATAATAAGGAAGGTACTAGCTTACTAAGCGCTGGTATTATAAGATTGAAACTTTCTTCAACGCTTTTTGTTTCATTGTGATCCTTGGTGAAGATATAGATGGTCACACATAAAGGAGATGGGGATCTACTTGCAATGGGAAATAAAGGAGACACCTTATCCTACCCATTCGTGTGATTTAAATCACATAACGTGCATAATAAAAAGACTGGAGATGTTAATTGCATCATATCGTGTCAGCTCTATAAGGTCAATAAAGGATTAGGCCATGTGCATTTTATGTCGTGTTGGGCTTGACCCCTAAAGTTTCATACCGTGTTTGTGCTAATTCAAAGATTTTTAATATCAAAAAATTGTAGTAAATTGGCATTTTTACGAAATTAAATAAAATAAATAGTAAAATTTTAAAATATTTAAAGTAAATAAGAGTAAATGAAAATTTTATTACATAATAAGGAAGGAACTAGCTTACTAAGCGCTGGATTTTTATATATGAATTATTTACTCGGTAATTTATTTTTTTTATTGCTAGTTATTCTAAATATTTGTTTGGTTCACTAGTTCAAATTAAAATATTTTAACTCATTTTTTTTTTCTTTTTATGAAAAATTAATAAAAATTTTAACTAGTTTTTGAAAAGTCAAACAATTCTAATCCAAAATTCTCAACTCCAATCAATACACCAAATGCAAGCAAACATTTTTAAAATCTGTAATTTCAATTATTTATGTTAAAAAATACTATTTACTTTTCACTCCCCTACTAGTTAACTGGCCCTAACTCAGTATTGATGGGCCTGATTGAAGTTTCCTAAGCCTGATTGAAGTTTCCTTGACCTGTTGGAAGTTATTGGGCTCAGACTGTTTCCAGGTAACTGACTCAAGCTGCAGGTTGGTAATCTGACAGTTGACGTAGGTTGCCTAGTCACAACTGGGCCTGTTTGGGAATTTCGTGGCCCATTTAGCAGTTTCCAGCTTCCTTCCCATTCCTATAGAGAACGACATCACGTTTTCATTCTCTGCGTCTGCGTCGTCAACACGGAGAGAGCGAGAGAGAGAGGAAGAGAGAGAGAGAGAGATGGGTGGAGCTGCTCAAGCGATGAAGAGAATCCCTCGCATCAAATTTCCTCAAAGACATCCTAAACCTTCTGGTATTTCATCCACCTAAAACCTACAAATTTCTCTTTTTTCGCGAAATTGTTTTCCCTCAATCGATATATATATATATATATTATATAAATATATACATTTTTTTTTCAATTTTCTTGAATTTTATGAATATCTGTGCTATTTACATCTTGAAGGTTTATTTGTTTTATTTGTTTTTGTGGTATCTGTCTACATCCAGACACATATATATATATATATTCACTTTCTTTTATTTGTAAATTGACTTTCCAACAATTTTTATTAGGAAAATAACCTCAAACAATAAAAAACTACCGTGCTTGTTCCTACGTTAAAATGAGCAATCAGAAACAACCGTGGTTGTTCTTATGTTAAAATGAAATAAGGTTATTTTACTAATTTCAATTTTTAAGATTGTCATTTTGACAAATTCTCCATACATACATACATACATATATATATATATATTTACATACACACACGCAATAACGCAATTGCCAAAGCTAATATTGCATTTTTATATATATCAGAACAAAAATTTAGTTCAAACAATGCCATGTCTGATGCAAAGTTATGTTCTTTAGGGGATTTTGTAATTTGGACCAATCTCGGTTTGACTTGGATTTCTGAGCTTTCATGTTTGCTTTACCCGCCACATTCTTAAAACCCTTTTTGTATGAGGAATTTCAACTAGTTGGCCTTTAAAACCTATATATCTATATAGTCAGTGTGTATATCATATACTAGTCTCATATCCGTACCCCTGTGGAATGACACTTGTAACTCTTTTTATAGGTTAATGTTAGAACCATTTGGTTCTAGTGTAATATGTGTACTTATGATACATATCATTCGTATTAATAGCTCCAAATAATACTTATTACACATAAATTTACAAAAAGTTACATATAAATCAACTATAGTTACATCTAATAGAAAGTTAGATATGCAAGACTTATATAGCTGTCAGAGAGGAGACTCATCGTATATATATCATCCAGTATCTCTTTAGTTTGAGCGGATTGATTAGGTCCCACTTTAGCTGTCCCAAATTTTTAAGAGAGTCTCAAGTAGTCAAGAACTCATATGGATCGCGAACATTGTAAGGACTATTTTAAATTGTCACTTTGGTAGTAGAGCAAAAATGTGGGTCACTACTTTGCCAAAAGACGTAGCTGAAACTAACAATTATTTGTCATTTTTCAGTTAGGAAGCAACCGAAGTTCTGTTCTTGCCCTCATTTTTTTTTTAAATTTTTTGTTGTTGTTGTTTGTTTGTTTGTTTATTTGTTTTTTTTATTTATTTTATTTTATTTTATTTTTTTATTTTTAATTTTCAGTTAGGAAGCAACCGAAGTTCGGTTCTTGCCCTCATTTTTTTTTTGTTGCCCTCAAATTTTTTTTTATTCCTTCCATAGTTACATCTGTTAACAAGTCTTCAGACACACATTCCCGTGGTCATGCCTTGTGTAGGATGATAGCCATAGGGGATGGATAGCAAGACCTTCTTTTGATATTTTTTTAATGTAATTACACCGACATGCAGCATTTGACCTGTGTTTTGGAATTGTCTTGTGTCCCCTGGATTGTCATTTGTACCTTTTCAGAAATCGTGGGAAATAAATTCTGCTTCTTTGATCCTTCCTTGGAAATCCTTTGATCCCAGTAGGGGAACTTTGTAAGTTTTTTATATGTATCAGCCATTGAGAAATGTAATTTTCAGGTTCTGAATCGGAGATTCGAGCACCAGCTAAAGATGGCAATGCTACTAAAACTTTCTTCTCAAGTTCAAAGGCTTCGACAACTTTGGGAGGGAAAGCTTCTCTCCAGCCCAAACGAACACCGGTTTCCAACGAGGAGATTGAGGCTATTCTGGTATGTAAAAACTTCTTGAAAATTTGCGAGTTTCTCCTTGGGGCAGCCTTCTCACTATGTGGTCTGTTTACTTATGAACAATCATGAAACAGTGAACTTGATGAAAGTAAATGGTACGGTGATCGTTGATTATTTTCATATGGGATTAACATGGTTACCTATTAGCTATCATGAAATTACATTTGGTTAGTTTCTCTCGAGTATTACTACCTCATTACCTCAACCAAAGTACACAAGCAAACAAATAGAAGCCCCATGCATCTAATAATTTGGAGAACTATTCTTATAAAAAAAAAAAAAAAAAAGCATATTTCGTCCATTTTTATGTTGCATAGGCATGGACAGCGGAATCGTTGTATTTGTTTAGTGGATGAAATGATTATCAGTTGTTCCTTCCTAGTATCTCACATTTTGCCACAGACCTTGGTTTTTCATTTTCTTTTGAATTCTCGTACTTCTAATTCTTTAACTACAATTTCTGGACTTTGTGTGTGCTCTGATTGATTAGCCACTGTTAAGTGTGATTTCGAAGGGTTTATGAGCTTATTATGCTTCAAATTCTCGAGATTTTCGGCTTGTAATTTATTTGCTTATTTGTTTCAATTTTCTTTTTGCAGTTGGGTGGCTGCATATAATGTTACAAAGGAGCTTCAAGGGTGCTATGTCTTGGCACTCGAAAACCATTTTTTCGGACAGATATCAAAGTTCATATTTTGATACCAATTGACTATTGAGATTTATGACAGACAATTTGCAGAAATATATATATATATATTTTTTGGAAATGAATTGCAGAAAGATTTGATACTGAATACTTTTCTAAACCCCTGTTTTTTGGATAATCATTCTAAACCGGCGATATTTTCTTGTTCATGTATCTAATAAGATGGTAAAAGTCTTACTTGCACTTTTGGATTGCCGTAAAGCGATCGGAATCTAAAATAATGCACTTTGATTTCAAAAATATACATGCTTGTGATGGAACTAAAACAGGAATCACTCAGAACCCTTTTGGAGCAGAGGTTCAAGAGCAGCAGACTTGGGATTTTTCCCAGGAGGGCCCTTCTCTCTGCGTTCAAGCTCCTCTATGCGGAAAGTGATTAACCGATCCCAGTTTCCTCCCTCGAAAAGGACCCCAGCCTTTCCGTCGGTGATCCTCTGAACAATACCACAGTAGTTATAATACGGACTATTCGGATTACTCACAATGGCAATCATACCAGGCAGCAACAATGGCAATTCTGGTGCTTTCGGCTTCTTTAAGTTCGCAAGCACTGTAGCCTTTCCACCCGTTGGCTTTTCCGGTGGTGGGTTTTTCTCAATAAACAACTTCAAACCCTTCTCACCACCAGGAAATCCTCCTGTTAGCCCCATCAACTCCTTCTCAAACCCCTCTTCCGGGACGCTCTCGACCGTTGGTATCGTGCTACTACTGGGTTTTTCCTGCTCTTTGTAACCGACTTCCGATGCTAGCTCTTCCGCACTCTTGCTCAACTCTTTCTGTAGACCCTCCTCGCCGTTGCAGAGTCCCTGCCTCCCAAGATCTCGGAGAGGTTGAATTTCGCACATGGTCGCAGGCTCTGTGGAGATCGGGGTCTGTAAGTTGTGAAATTGGGTTTGATGGGGAGATTAGAGAGGTAGTTTCCGCCAAGAAAAGAGGACTTAAAGATTGGGAGAGTGATGTTAGAAGAAGCCATGGTTTTTCAACAGCAAGTGGAGCAAGTGGTTGAGTTATGAAAAAGAAAAAGCCTTCTCTCTCTCTCTCTCTCTCTCTAATAATTCTGGCCACAGAAAATGATTTACGTTGGATATGCCATATGGCTCATATCTGTGTGCCCCAATTTCTTTCATGCTTTGGAGCAAAAGTGAAATAAAAAGGATATTTACTTTCATGCCCTATTTTTGTCCTTTCCGTCCAACTTCTTGTTAGTGATTTCGGGACTCCATGGTTTTTTTTTTTTTTTTTTAAGTTAAAATTCATTTAACTAAAAATCTTATAAACACCAAATATAATACGGATAACGCTGTGATACATACAAAGTACTTGATAAAATCAGTTCTATCAGTAAAATCTAATAAAATACGAGGAAAATAATGCAAGATGAGATCTGATATCAGGAAAATTCCTTGACACATCAATTTGAGCGCGTATATGACTCTTTTTGAAACTACTACAATCGATGGAAGTTTTCGATCCATCGAGAGCATGTAACATGAAGCACCAAGGCCACAAACATCTCCGTTAAAACTTATAACTAGTGGAATTTCTAACTCGTCAATACCTAAATCTGGTAGATCAAAAACAAATACAAATGGTGGGAGAACTACCTTCATTATTATAATAAAAATACTAAAACTATATGGCAGAAATATCAACGCCTTAATTAGACTGAAACATAAAAAACTGAAGACTAAAACATGACTATCGCAAGCCTTCAAAGAAACTGAAGTTGACAAGAGGACTATCAGAATAGGAGGAATGTTATGGGGAACAAGTGGCAAAGCCGACAAGTTGCCTTCACATAGCAGAACGTAAAATACATGCGCTACCACCATCAGCATTCGGAGCCAGAACCAGCACTTCCATAAGAAGCTCACCACCGTTTGGAACAAGACCCTGAAAGAGTATGACCACTAGAAGAGAAAAGTGTCACAAAACGCCTCCAAGCTGTCTGGAAACTATCATCTAAACGACACTAGATCTGCTCTAATGAAGCCATTCTGTCAAACACAGCCATCACCATTAAAAAAACTCACAATGATAATGAACCCAGTGACCAATTTTTAAGACCGGAGATCCAACGATGCACCTAAAGGCGGTCCCGAAACCCCAGCTGACTCACTCTTGTTTTCTTGTTTCTCTACATGCGATTTAATATAAAAAAAAAAAAAAAAAAAAGTCCTCTACATGCAATATTTTAAATGGGCTCTTCTTTCTTCCTTTCTTTTTTTTTTTTATTTTTTTTATTTTTAAATTTTGTAATTCCACTTGGGCATATTTGTCAAAATGACAACATCAAGAATTGTAATTAGCACAATAACCTCTCTTTTTTTAATATTTATTTTAACATAAGAGCAACGTCTAAAACCGGTCATTCCTGGTCGTTTTAAGGTCATTTTGATGATAAAAATTTTTGAAGACTATTTAACCAAAAAAAAAAAAAAATGTGTTTGAGTTATTTTGCTAATTGATTCTTTAGGTAAGTGAATTTAACCTCTGTACCTTGTGATAAGGTCATGTGTAAAATTATTGTTAGATTATATTTATAATTACTTTTAATAGGCTCTTTGAATTTTTTATAATTGACAAATTTGTCTCTAAATTTTAAATTTTTACAATTGATCTGTCAATCTTAATTTATTGTACTAGTGGTCCTTTTGATAATTTTGTTAACAAATTCTTTTTAATAGAAATTGGCATGTGCATGACGCATGAACAGTGAATGAGAGGCAAACCGTCAAAATTATAAAAATCACAAATCGAAACCGTCTATAATTTAACAAATGTGATCAAAAAGATCACCAATTAGAGGACTTACAGGAAAAGTTGAAGAAAGACCAAGCATGAATTTCAAAACGGATACTTCAATAGAAGATTTGGGGCATAGCAAGTATGTTCCAAAGTTTGAGATGTATAAACACCCACAGGAGTGGATGAGATGATAAAAGGGTGGGAAGCCTTTATTAGGCCTCTCCTTTTCATTCATCCGGATTTGATTTTCACTACCTACCATTAGGCTTTGCTCTAACTTCAATTATTAAAACTTGATTTGGTAATGGCAGGATAGGTCCCGGGTGGACGACTAAGAAAAACTAATATAAAAAATATGTTTTTGTCATACTTAGGGAAGTGTTCCTGTCTATGTGACTGAAAACCTAAAAATGATGGGATTACTCCCAAATCTTTTTTCCATCAAGAAAAAAAAAAAAAAAGAAGAAGTTGGAGGGGTATATCGATATAATTTGTCTGACAATTCCATTAAATTAATAGGCAGATTTAAACATAAAGGGTGAAATTAGAGATGTTTTAGATGTTAAAGGTTACAACAGATACGTTTCCTGGCGGGAAAGCTATAAAATGGGGATACTTTAAATATTTTTAAACCAAAAAAAAAAAAAACACTAAAAAAAAACAACGCAAATGTAATAACTAACACGGAAGTTGATAGTTGATACCATTTCATGTCATTCAAAAGCCCCCTTCAACTAAAAAAAAAAAAAAAATTTCCCCCTTCTTGTTTCTCTCCAGCAACCTGAACATCAGATTTCCAGCCAAGAATTCCTCTTCTATTCTTGACTTGTTCAGTAAACGATCATTACTCACAATGCCAAAGGCTTCTTCTTCGCGACGAAGACGCCGTAAAAGGCCAAGGCGTCGTGTAATTCCCTTCCAATAAATCGATGTTCATTGCCGTGATCAGCCTACAAACTCGTTGGAGAAAGACGTCAATGTCGCCGCTCCTCCTCTCCTTCCGCCGACCCCAAGAGAAGGTGAGGAGGATGATCATCAGGATATTGATGCTCAGGCCGAGAATAGGTCTCGTGGCTTGCAGTCTTTGTACTCGCCGGAGAAAGACATTATCGCCGCTCCTTGGACTATGAGAAGGAGAGATGGTGATAGTGATGAATTAAAGGATGAAAAGGCGAGGAAGGAAGAGGATGTTGAGGCCGAAGGTTGTTGAATTCTTTCTTTTAACTTGATGTTAGCCATAAATCTTTTGTGGTTCATGACAAGATTGTAGTTTGATCTTGATCATAGAAAAATGTTGTTAGTATAAGGATGACTATTTTGGTCCATGAAATAGGATTTATTTTATTTTCTTTTCTTTCGGAATCTATGAAATAGGAATTGAATTTCCCAAACACGTCACTTTGTTTTTCTCTTTTTCGCTCGATAAAGACTTTGTAGTACTACTACTTTCTTTAGCAAGATTTCCTATTGATTAAAAGAAAAAAAATTTGGAATCTAAGGTTGGTTATTTTGTAGAACCTTGTCGTGTTCGACGAAAGTCCAAAATTGTTGTGCGTCCAGAACGTTGGTCGCAACCGCGATGTCCAGAATCGACGAAGCAGAGTGATACAAGTGAAGATGAGCAGAGAGAAAGTGATGAGAGAGACAGAAGACGCGGGAAGGAAAAATTGGAGGAAGAAGACGCCGGTAGGAAGAAAAGACGTAGAAAAAGAAGAAGAAAAAAGGCAGAAGGAAGAAGCGGAGAGATAGACGCAATTTAGATGAACAAGACGACGATAATAAGAGGCAATGGGAGGAACCCAAATCTCGAACAAGGGATTCTGGTCTGATCAAGGCCACCAAAAGGCATCATCGATCGTAGTCTTTGAAATCGCTGGAGAGAGGCATTTCTACTGCTTCTTCTCCAACTAGGAGGAGGAGAGGGGGTGATAGCGATGAAATCGATGGAATGGAGAGGACGGAAGAGGATGTTGAGGCCGATAAAAGGCGTGGATTGTGGTCAGTCGAGGAGGTTCGAGGAAGAGTTGAAAACAATGGTACTAGTCTTGTCGAATTCTTTCTTTTCTTCGTGTCATGTCGTATTAATCATTTTAACTTTGGTGATTCTATTGTGTTTCATATCAACATTGTAGTCGAAATTGACCATAATAGATCTATTTGTTCATGATTAAGAATCAAATTTTGCCATAAATATCAGTTTGGTTTAAGGTTGAGAAGTACTATTTTTCTTTCAAGTGCAACCTAATTTAAGCTTATAGATCGATAGAACTTCGTAGTGATTGTAAATAAAAGAAAAAGAAAAAAGAAATAAATCTACTACTCTTCCTTTTTTTTTTTTTTTTTTTTTGGTTTTATTTGATCACTTTCTTTGATGAGTAGTTGTTGCAGAACCTTGTCATGTTTGCTTTGTAGAAAACCAAAAAACCAATTTAGGAGCAAGAGAAAGCTAGGATTTTTTATTCCAACCAATGAATGAAAATAATACATCAAAAGAGATTTATCTATAAACTAAATGAAAAACTATAGAAAAAACTAATCTATACTTAACTGTTTAAAAGAAGGAAACCTAATAATAACCAGAAACAAACAATGAAACAAATACAAAACTATATTATCTAACATGCTTAAAGTTAAAGTCGATAATTGTTGTGCCTGTCTCCGTCACATAGTCCGGAATCAAGGAGGCAGGTCGATACAGAGGATAGTAAGAGCAGAGACAGCTCTATTTACAAGTATAAGTACCAAGATGATCACTCCATCGACAACGATAGAAGACATGGAGATGATAAGTAAACAGAGAAAAGTTATGGTAAGGAAGAGCACAGAGAAATTGATGAGAGAGACACCAAATGGGAAGAAGAAGATGCGGATAAGAAGAGAAGATATAGAAAAAAGAAGCGCAGTGATAAACCCAAAGTAGAGGAACAAAATAAATATAATGAGAGACAATGTGACGAACCTAAAACTTATACAAGTGATTCTGGTCTGCTTAAGGCCAACGAAAGGCATAGTCGGTTGAGACTGCAATTGCTTGGAAGATATTAATTTTTTATGGATAGAGGAACACTATTCATTTTTTAGTATAACTTTCGGTTGAGTTATTTTTTAATACGTACGAGGTCCATGATTGTCGCAGAATCACCTCATCACGTGCATGAACAAGATCGGTCGCCGCCGCGAAGTCGGGAATCAAGGAAGCGGATCTACAAAGAGGACATAAAGAGCAGCTATTGCTCTTTTGACAAAGTATGCCCGAGTCGAAGAATCCTGTCGGCCACATGGCACCTCCCGAACCGTATAATGATGTTGATCATGATGTGGTTTTGGCTGCTTACCTGTCTAGGATTGATGTTTCAAAAGAGCTTACTGATCCTAGAACATATGATAACTGCCAGAAGATATTAATTAAGAGCAAACATAATAATGTGGATGATAAGTTAAAAGCTTTTTTTTTTTTTTTTTTACTTGGGATGGGAAAATTAAACTTTGCATTTTTATGGTAAAGTCATATATGAAATTACTACTAATTATGTCTGCAATAACTAGAAGCTCTAATCTTAGTTTAATTGAATTCTCTCTCTCCCCCCTCTCTGGTTGATAGGAAGAGGTTATACAACACAAGGTGAGGCTTTCCAAATCTACTCCAACTTCTCCATTTCCTCCCCCAAATAAATCTGTTTTTGAGGCATATTCAAGTAAACAAATTTTGTTTTATCATCTTCATACCTTTTAAGGAAAATTGACATTGTTTTTTCACTTTACTTTGATGTTTTATTTTGTGAAACTTTAGATTAGGACTTAGGATTTTTTTTTTTCTAATTTTTTTATAGGCCGAAGATAAACAATAGAACTTTACTATCATAAAAATACAGATATTATTTGACAAATTATAAATCAAAGAGATTGACTTCGTTTTCTCCAAACCTTTGTCAGTGATATCATTTCTTTATTTATTTATTTTTGCTTAAAGAGCTATCTTTTACTTTTTTTTAGTGGCTACCTACTCATTTGTCTCTTGAATTCAAGTTGTGGCACTAGCTAGTTTCGTTATGTCCATCTTATTTCATGATATGATTACTATTCTCTGTGGAGGTGCCCCATTTTAGGATTCCCATGGATAATTACAAATTTCCCCGTGGAAATAATAAATATTCACTGATAATTAGTTAGCGTAGCATTTTTGTTGAGGAACAATGTTTTAGCAAGCAAGAATAATGAACATTTTACTCATCTTTTTTACGCAATCTAATGTAGTTAAAATCATCATTAGATTTACCCGATGTTGGTAAGTCAGCTCAATCTTTGGTTTCGTCTGGTTCAAGGTTCCTTAAGAAAAATTGTATGATAATTTAACAAAGTAATACACAAAAATATATGTATATATATATATTGAAAAATGTTTTATTCACTGATTGTGTCTCTCGTAATAGTAATAATAATAAATAAATACTTAAATCACCACTTTTTTCTTATTTTCTTGCTTATTTATTTTCTTTTCCATGTAAAGAGTAAAGTAAAAGTCTCAAAACGAGCATACCATAAGGGATAAGGGACGTTATTTTTCAAACTTTTTTCATGAGGTAATAATAATAAAAAATCCTTCAAGAAAAAAAAAATCATTCCCCACCAAAAATAAATAAATAAATAAATAAATAAACCCTAAAAGATAATAATTGTGTTGCGACATGACAGCGTGTACATGCCAGGGTCTATCATTGAAATTGAGCCCAAAATTAATTATCAAATTATGATTAATTAAAAATCAACTATGCATCAAATCATCAACATTGTATTATTACCCCTAATAAATGTGAAAATAACACTACCGGCAGGGCCACATGTCCATGCATGGAGAGGGTAAAATAGTCTTTTTGACATTGTCCACTCCGAATGAAACTAATCTAGAACAACAATACCGAACAGTCAAAGGCGTTCCATGATCAAGAGAACCTTCATTAGCTTCTCTCTCCTCTAAAAAGGCCTCTTTCTACGGGTATGATCCTCTCTTTGGCTTCTTTTGCTTATGTTTTTTTTAGTCCCTAAAAAAAACCTTTTTCATTAGATCATATATCCGTCTCTTTAATAAATTCCTATGGCAATTTATGTGTCAAATGGTTAACTTCATCAAAGAATATGCTTATTTATTATTATTATTATTATTTTGAACTGTTAAGTTGTTGTTGAAGAATTTTAGTGTCTTATGAGTTCGATCTAGTTGTTTAGTACATGAATTTTTCTGGGGTAAATCCTTTTTAATTAATTTTAGCAGATGGGCAAGTTCCGGATTTTATTTTTTCCCTTTAGTTTGCTAAGTTTGAGGTTGATTCAGCTTTGTTTTCGTTTTTGTTTTTATTGTGTCTTTGTCTTTTTGGTGTTATGTTATGTCCATAGGAGTTGGAAAATTATGGGATTTTTGTTGTTTGTTTGTGATATAGAGAATTTATTGTGTCGGATCATGAGGAAGCTTCCATTTGATTCCAAGAATGCTCTTTGAGAACATAACACAAACGCTTGTTGTTCATTTTTGTGAAAATAGGAAACCAATGTGAAATTAAGATTCATGGATGATGGTGTAGGGAAGATAAAGATTATCCCAGATCACTTTAATGCTTTGGCTTCCAGTTCGGACTCTCTTCAGAACGGAATTTCATCTGTTTCGCGGTCAGGAGCTGATAATTCTTTGAGGTACTTCTTTTTGAAGGAAAGAAGATACAATATAGGGTTTAGTGCTGAGAGTTGATCTCGGTTTTCACTTTTAACTGGTGTAGTATAGGCCATCTTATAGCCGTGTGTGGTCTCGGAGAAAAATGAGAAGTGCTGCATATATGTTGAACTTGTTGAGCTTCCGGAGGCTCCCTTGGAGTTCTGGTACGGATGGTCAGGAAAAGGTTGCTGCAAAGCTTTGTTCTTTTTTTAATTGGAGTTATGAATAAATTTTCAAGTTCCTGACCACCAGAGTTGTTTGTTGCAGGTTGAGCTAACTGCTGCAGAAGTTGAATCTCTTCGATCGGAGATTGCTGATTTAGAAGAGAGGGAAGCTCATTTAAAAGCTCAGTAAGGACATCTTGATTTCACTAGTAGTTGTATTGTTCCTTTGAATTTGGGCAAGTGCTTAACAGATAGAGAGAGGAAATAAGGTCCAAAAGCATTTGACTATTCGAATGTCAAACTTAAATGTATACTTTATGAATATGACGTTAATTTATGGCCTTAAGTTCCGAAGAAAAAATGGGGTTCCCTTTCATTCTTACGTATGTAAGTCCCTATGAAATACATAGATTTTGTCATTAGTATATGCTTGAATAAGGTTTTACCGGTTATCTGCTGTTTTACTCAATAGTGTGATAGATTGCGAGACTCTTGCATCCTCTTCATATGTACATGTCCGTACCGTTATACTTAAAATTGTGTTAATGAATTAAAAACCCTATCTTATTTGCATCAACTGTGTCATGTTTTGTACAGGTTGGAACAAATTGATGAAATTCTGCGGTCTGCTCGTCTCTCTGGCTATTTGTACATGCGAACTGTAATGACTGTCCTCTCACTTGTTTGCCTTTTGTTCTTTACTACGCTAAGGTTATTTGAACTTTGACTGATGTTTGCTATTAATTTCTCTTTCCTAGCGGTGGACAGCACTACCAGGAGAACCTCCTCCGCTTGATGACACTGACATTGATGATTGGCTTCCTCGCTTTGTTGTCCTGCAAGGACCATGTCTATTCTTCTATCTAATTTCTACAGGTAATTAAATGTTGGGTAGTACTGCTTAATGTTATTATTAATTCGATACAGTTATTAATAATATACAGGTCAAGAATACTACTTAGGGGAGTGGTTTATGCTAGAGATTGTGTTTCATACCGTTTTTCGCCTGAATGAAAAATTGTTTTATCAGTCGCTCTTTTCTCTGAAATTATTGGTCTGCTATTGAACATTTGTTCAGAGTGCGATGCGTGATGCCTGAGATTCGTTACTCCGTAACAATGTTTGCTTGTGAAACTATCTTGTCATAAAGGAAACTTATGAGCATATTATTTCGCTCTCTAGTCCAAGATTTTGAATTTATCCACCGTAAGCTCTTTCAAATTTATCCTGTTTTATGTTTTTGTGGTTGAACGAATACCAGTGATTAGGATCAGTTAAATTAGACAGGTGAACTTTCGATATTCGGTCAAATTGTCGTAGATGTGAGATTGCCCTACAGTCTACATGACCTTTTATTTGACTTGCTTTGAATATGTTATTTCAATTCCACTTTTAGTAGAACTAGGATTCATTCTGTATCTGTGCCTAGTTCATTTATGTTTAAGGATTGAGCTACGTAACGACTTACCTGATATCGAATATCAATGTGTCATCTGTGTATATATGTCATACTTGATAGATATCGTATTTGTTATGTTGTGGCTATTTATATAATTTGGCTACTGATCAACTTAAAGATAAATTTGCAGATCTGAGTCCTCAGGACTCCACTCTGTTATCGGACGTTGTTGAAATAGGTACCTTGCCAAGCTTTGTACGAGAAGGTGAAGGAACAATATATGCATTTTATCTATTAACTTGTCAAGGGTTGCGTATTGAGTGCTCAAGCATTTCTAAGATCCAGGTATTCCTTACTGTTTTAGCAGAGTACAAAATGGTATTGCGGTTACTACTTACTACTAGTTTAATGGCTTCAACGTGTGATTTTTTTTTTTTTAATGATTCTAATTATTCTAATGTGGCAAGTTAATTTTGAAGATAACTAATTTGATCTTTTGATCTTGGAGAACCGTTGCGCCTCACTGAACTTGAAGATATGAGCATTGACCTTCGATTCTTGAGAGCGGGAAAAAAAAAATTAATGAAACCATGGAAGATACTAGAATCCTAAACAAAAGAATAGAAAAGTAACCAAAAAAAAATGTTGGGAAAAACACAAGGGAGGGATCTTTAGGTAGAAATCTAAGCGTTAAGCATATTAAAGTTCAAATACATGATAATTTTTGAGACTGCAATTACAGTTACTCGCTCCTCTGATATAATGTTAGTTTATCAATTTTTCTAAAACCTTTAGCTGTTAGGAGGAGGGCCAATATTAGTTTTATATTCTAACAATTATGCAGTTGTTGCTTGTCAAATTATGTTTCTCTTTATTTTGAGGATATTGTATAACGGGATACCCCTATTGTAGGGACAATTGACTACCTCGTAAGATTTAAATTAGACAATGCCTATGAAGCAGGTGTAACACTGTTGTGCAAAGCATTCTCATATCATATCCAACCCTATACAATAGGCACTGTCTGATTTAAATCCTATGATCATGATCAATGGCCCTATCGAACCTATGGAAAGGGGTCCCCCATTGTAGAGTCTCCTGTTTCGTATTTTGGAGTATATATCTTTTTGGGTTCTTATGATATATGGTCAACATTTTCTCGCAAATTTGTGTTACCTTATGGCAACGTGATCATGATAATGGTCATATGTAAGCGAACTATATTTCTTGATCAACGAGTCATACTTCTCCTTGGCTTTTTGTCAGGTAGACTCCTGGTTGACGACGTTACGAACAGATTGCAAACTGGGGTCTGAATCTGATACTAAAGCTCCTAGTGGAATCTGTGATGTAAATTAACTGTTTTCAACTCTAACTTGTAAATAGGTTGAGTTAAACAAACTTTGATCATATAAATAATTCTTTCATTCTGTCGTACATTAAATAGCTTTTAGTTGAAGCATGACAAATAATATGTGTCTCACTGATCTTTGATTTTTGTATTTCAAATGATAATATTCTTATGGCAAAAATGTCTTCAACTCTACCGAAGTGTTGGGGTTCTTGCACATTTGCCCCTTATATTTTTTTTCGATTAATAAGTTGTACTTTAAATTTTAATTTTGATAAATTATCTTATGACTGTACTCAAGTCAGTGAGAATTATTCACTACTTTGCAACGAGTTGTCAAATTTAAGATGTAGTTTGCCATAATTAAAAATTTTTGGGACAATAGAACTTATTGATTCAATTAAAGTTCAAGGAGGAAAAAGGGAAAAAGAAAAAACATCACAAAAATATTATCTTTGAGATATATGTTAGGCAATGGAATAGACGAATCCTGTTCTAAATGTGAAACAGCTGTATCAAGGTTCCTAGAGTCTGTCTTTAATTAAATATAAATATGTATACTCAAGACTTCATTAACAAGGACGTTTCTGGCTTCTTTCTCTTATGTAAATTAATCATTTTTTTTTTAACTTACCCATTATCATTACAAGGACGTTTTCTGTGTATTTTTCTCATGTAAGTTAATAATTTTTTAAACTAATACCTCACTATCATCGGTGGTGATGACATAATGATAAAATAAATCTTATTTGCAGTATTCACTTCTATCAAGGTGTATAATATTTGTAGTGTTTCTATTTTTATCATCCCACTAACGGAATGTGAACATACCGGTGATCTTTTTAAAAAAATAATAATTGTAATAATAATAATATCCCCTAATGGCATTTTGCTTTAGAAAAGCCAGGCTGTTTGCTTTCCCAAACTCATAATAGTATCAATCTTTATGCGCCACGTGAATCAAAATGCACAATAGCGCAAAGAATAAAATAATACATTGAAAAAGAAGGGCCAAAAAAAAAAAAAAAATCATCAAAGAGAAAGGGAACAAATCCAGAAAGGGGTGAAATAGACGTGAGAATCTGCTTGGTTTGATTGGTGTCATATCCTCAAGACTCCAAGCAAAAGAATTCCCTCCTTTTTCTTTTTCCTTTTCTTTTTCTTTCTCTTCTGGGTTGTGTTTTTGCTTCTCTACCGAAAAAGTTAGAGACCTCACATAAGGGAAGAGAAAGAAGTTCTCTCCTCTAGTAAAAGGGAAACTTCTCAATTACTCCTTTACTTTTGATCAAAATTAACTTTTCCCATGCTCCTCCATAACCGTTCCTTGTTGAAGAATTATGTAATACTATCCAGGACCCGATTTTGATGAAAAGCCGGTTTATAATTGCATTCTATCTATAAAGTTTTTTATTTTTTAAATAATATTGTCGAATAATTTTCTCTTTTTACATATTATTAAATGAAATTAAACTCTCTACTCTTTTTTGAAGAAAAAATTAATGTCATGTTATGGTCTCATTATATATATATATATTTTTTTGGTGTAGTGTTGGTTATTTGCTTTATAATCCGACGGTCAAAAATTGAAACTTTTTGACTTATAAAAAAAATTGGATTTTGATTTGAGTTATTTGACAGTTAAAAACTCAATGGATAAGATTTTTTTTTCATACTCTATCATGGGACTCTCTTTGTAAACAAAGAATGTGTCTGATTGGTCCGTTTGAGTTGGAGAATTAGAGTTATTTTGACTCGGAGTTTAATTGAGTTTTAGAATCGTGCGTTTGATTAATAATAAAGTGTTTAGAATTTAAAATTGTAAAATTTATTCAGCAAAATAAAATAATATAAATCTTGTTTCATTTCTCTTTAATTTCTATGCAATTTATAAAAATTATCTTATTTCAACTTGAAATAATAAAACTTTAGACTTTTTGGAGTTTTGAAAAAAGGAGAAAAAAATTAAAATTGTTCTATTAGAATAAACTAACCAAAACGAAAGTACCAAACACCTTCTAAATAAAACTGTAAAAAAAAAAAAAGATCCAACCTTTTCTAGAAAATGCAAAAAAACAAAAAAAAAAAAAAATAAAAAATAAAAATCTTATAATAAAAACGACATAAAAGTCCAACCTTTGATGGAGTATGGCGACTCTCTCCGAACATAAAAATGCCGTTGGTTTCCAAACAATTCGGGTAGGGTTTGACCTGACCACCACACAAATAGTAAAAAGGAGAACCAACCAATCGCTGTCGTTTTTTGACATTAGTGATATCTCTCACTTTCACACTACAATTACTTTATTTATTTATTTTTCTTTCCCACGTTACCACTCTCACCACTATTCTGCTCTGCAACCAAAGTCTCATCTTTCAATCTCTTTCCCTCTCTAAGCCACCGAAAATGAGCTCTCAGCTTTTCAGATCCGCTTCCAGAGCCGCCAGGTCCATCGTCAATGCCTCTAAGAGCGCTCGGTTTTACTCTGGTAATTCTTTTATCGCTTTTTTTTTTTTTTCGTTTTTGTTGCCGGAATCTTCCATTTCACGAGCTCGTAGTTGGATTCTGTGCTGTAAGTGATTTTTTTGGTTAAAATCTTGTGGCTTTTTATGGACTTGATATCTGTTTGTTTCGGAGGAAAATCTTTCCCTGATTTTATCAGGGTACAGATGAGCTGAAAAAAAAAAAAAAGGTTAGAACAATATAAATATTATCAAAACGATTTTTTTATATTAGTTTTTGTTGAATTGAGAAAAAAAATATATTATTTGAGCTCTTTTCAGGTAATTATGACCAGTTTTCGAATCGCTGTTCACCTTTTTGCTTCAACGAAACATGTAGATCTGAAATGATTGATCTCGTGATCTCTGTTCTTGTTACGGTTTGCTCGTGGGCCTTGGCGGACCCACCTCTGCACCGGACAATGAACGGCTGAGATTTCTTTTTCCATGTTCCGTGTAAATATTTTCTGTTCACATTAAGAAAAGGAGAGAAAATCTAAGTAGAAGATTTATATATATATATATATATATATATTTTCCATTGATTTAATCCCCCTAACATGTGTACTTAATCTCAATCAATTAACTAGATAAATCTTAATCTTTTATTATTATTATTATTTTAATTGAGATGTTAGATTATTAAATTGTTATGTGTGGTGGATATGTGCACAAATTATTCATAAACAAACGCATCTCCTGTTGTCCTCATTGCAGAGGGACGAGCTGTGGCAGCGGCGGCTGCTGTATCGGGCCGGGAAAGGCGCCTTTCATAGCTTCAAATTTCGGAAGGGCCGGTGCTGATAATGCATTTGGAGCATGGATCTCTGGAGCTGTTGCCCTCCCTGCAGCTGGTATGGAACAATAAAACCTTGATTTTCATTATGTTTTTGTGTTGATCCTTCTTATTCATTTGTTTGCATGTATCACGTTTTACAATGTGCAAGGTCCTACAATGATAGAACCCGTATAATTATTTCATAATTATTTCTTGTGTTTTCATTGAAATACAATTTATGTCTCTCTTAGTTTACAGTGTAAGAAAGTATCCTGTGTTTTGAAAAGATAAGGAAAAAAATAACTCTTTAGCCGGTAAAAAATTGTTAAAAATACGAGGATCCGAGGTTGTTAATAATTTATCTTAAAACCTACAGCAAAATAAACCATAGCCAATTTAGATATTTTATATAAGTTTGACCGATCAAAGGGTTGTTTTCTTTTTTTTCTTCCCTTTTTAGGGGAAAAAACAGATACTTTTTGTCATCAAAATAACATGAACAAAAGTAGTTTTTCAATAAAACACGAGGAATAATTATGAGCATTTTTCGTTTACATATCTCATGATCAGCTTGTTAAATTGTAGACACATGCATATTTTATTGTAGACATAAAATTGAAAAAATTTACTTACTTTTTAGTCTCGTTTCCTTAATTCATAATAGAGATTTTTGTTGGCCCGAAGTTGGACATCTTTCATGAAAAAGTAGAGAGTAGTCCTCTTCTTTCACACACTTCAAATCAAACGGCAAGGTTGTTTTCACCATTAGTGACCAACACTACAAGAAACAGAATGCGGATCCTACATATAGGTCAATTTGTCAGACCTACATCCTATTTGTTGCGGTGTTAGTCACCACTGGTGATCAACACCGTTACTTTCAAATTCAGAAGATGATAGATTTGATTTCATCAAGTCATCCACGTATTTTGTATGTTTATAGGTCATACTCTAATACATTTTGTAAATCCCAAGACAGAACTTGTTGAGTATTTGTTATGTTATTAAAATAAATAAATGATTTTTTCACTATTAGTACCATGGCCACCATTTTCAAATTTATGGTTTGGTATGTTTATTGTTCATGCTCAAACACGGGTAAAAATCTGGAAATGGTATTTGTTGAGCATTTTTCATTGAAATGCATCGGTGATTCCAACAATTGGTGCAAGAATCACCAATTTCCGATTTTTGGCACGTGTTAGATTATGGACAACGAACGTACATTCTGTCACTCTTTGAGCTTCAAGCTTGTGTGTGAAACAACAGAAATACACTGTCTACTCTCCATGAAAAAATGATCAATTTCCTTAAAGGACCAGTTACAATCTCTGTATATAGGATGAGAGTAAGGACCCCCTGACGTAGACAATCACTCTGTTTGCATATGTATTTCGCAAATCATACGTAGTTTGAGATAGAGAATTGCCGAAAAAGATTGACATGGTCCAAGTAATCCATTTCTAATTGTGACGCTAATCTACGTTAACTGGACGACTTGTAACTAATTCAAACTCTTTTCTAATTGTGAATATGCAGCGTACATGCTTCTGGACCAAGAGGTTCACGCTGCAGAGGTATTCTTCGCACTTTATATTCCATCTTAATCAACAAGATCATTGTTTTCTTCGTTTCTTCCGTTTGTGAACATTTTTCTTTCTATCCAGTTTGAACGCACTTTCATCGCTATCAAGCCTGACGGGGTGCAAAGAGGATTGGTAAGTTAACTCCATGAGGACCATGACATGTGTTTGTGTAGCAAAGCATGTTATTCAATTTGGACACTTGTTTGTCTTCCCTCTTCTGTTCACCCGGTAATATTCTCGATTTCAGATTGCGGAAATCATCTCTAGATTCGAGCGGAAAGGATATAAACTAGTTGCGATAAAAGTTGTCATTCCTTCTAAGGAATTTGCTCAGAAGCATTACCATGATTTGAAGGAAAGACCCTTCTTCAATGGCCTGTGCGACTTTCTTAGCTCTGGCCCGGTCGTTGCAATGGTTAGAACCATAACTACTCTTG
The DNA here is from genome assembly GCA_025413485.1 of Ficus microcarpa. Taxonomy (NCBI): domain Eukaryota; kingdom Viridiplantae; phylum Streptophyta; class Magnoliopsida; order Rosales; family Moraceae; genus Ficus; species Ficus microcarpa. The sequence continues at coordinate 20,156,574 of CM046386.1, read as the reverse complement.
CTCCTCAACAACATTTAAAACTAGCTTGAACCCACTGTTTTACCTGCCTCAGGTCTGGGAAGGAGAGGGAGTGATAAAGTACGGCAGAAAACTCATCGGAGCCACAGATCCGCAAAAATCAGAACCCGGAACCATCAGAGGCGACCTAGCTGTTGTTGTTGGGAGGTACAACCTTGAACTTTTCGTGTTCCGTCTTCTCATCCTTGTTACTTAAAGTTTCAACTTGTGAAATGAGCCGTTCGATTACTTTGTTGTCACCGCCCGGTTTTTCGTTTTGCTGCGCAGAAATATCATTCATGGAAGTGATGGTCCGGAGACTGCGAAAGACGAGATCAACCTGTGGTTCCAACCGGACGAGCTGGTCGCTTACACAAGCAATGCGGAGAAGTGGATCTATGGTGTCAACTGATCAAAGTTTTTTCTGCTTTCTAATATATTCCGGCTATGCTCGTTCCCCAAATGAAGAGTAGAATAAAACTGTCCCATTGAGGGTGGGCAGATATTTGCTTCGCACAAACAGTTGGCGAAAAGAAAATCTCATCAATAATCACCTCTTTCTTAGTTTCTGTCACCTTACCCCTTTTTCCAAGAGTTTTTTGTTTTTTTGTTTTTTTTGTTTTTTTTGTTTTCGTTCGATCACAACCGTGGAGATTAGTTTTCACTTTCACGTTCCAATCATAGTTCAACAGATCAATGTCTGTTACTTAGCCAACCTAATTTTACCCGAGTCCGAGCTAAATATGGATCCGTTTAAGAAAAATATTTGAATTGAACTATCATTTGGATGTTAATGTCATCAACATAATATTTGAACATTAAATTTAAATGTGTTTTTGAAAGTAGTTATTTAAAAAGACATGAAGGAGATGAGAAAATAGCGTTTGAAATAGTTTATAATTTTTTATTTTTTTAAAACCACTGTGGAATGTAATGTATATCTTCAATTAGAATAGAGGTAATTTTAAGGAGGATTTTTTGTCATTTAAAAATGAAAACCCAAATCACATTTTAATGTTTCATTTCCAATTATTTATAATAAACACATATTTGAAAATTCTTCAAATGAAATTTCTCAAATGTTTTCAAATCTAATGTTAAATCATTTGGATTTGTCCGTGCATACAAACGACCAAAAAAATGAAAAGCAATAATTAAAAAAAAAATGGTAAAAAGATTTTCCCTTTCCCTTCCATGATGAAATACATGTGTATATATTCATATATATTATTTAGGATTTAAACCTAGAAATCAATACATATAGTTCATAAACTTATTAACCCCAAACTATAAATCCCCTACGCTCCAAGTAAAACGTATTATACCTTGCGATAATGTCTCTATGATCAAAGTAATACTTACGATACCTTATGACTAACAACAAACAAGAATCTATCTAATCAAGTTGTCTTCAATTGACAATTTATTAAAAAAAAAAAAAAAGAGATTTATAGCAAAATATCTTCTTTTTATGAAAATTTGTAATAAATATTCGAAATTTTTAAAAATTAGTAAAAAACTTTTTTTTTTCCTTAGAATAATTAATCAACTTTTTTAAATAATCGATTAGATTAACTTATCGTTAATAACTAATTAATCATAACGTAAATTATTAAATTTTATAATTAATCATTAATTAATTATTAATTTTTATAATCAATCACTGATTGATTAAATTTAAAAAATGATAAATAATTATTTTTTTTAATTAGAAAAAAAGCTGGATAATTTATTATATTAAGTGATTAAAAAATGTAATTCCAACCTAATTTTCTTTAAATAAATTAAATAAATAAAAGAAAATTACAGAAAAAATAGAAGATAGTCCAAGACACATGAGAACACGCGATATCTGCGCTATATCCAGCAGGCAGGCGGATTCGAAACACCCTTACAAACAATTTACTATCACCTTTTTAATTCCGCCTTTCAAGTCCGCCGTTCACGGTGTTTCTCTCCCCCTCATTTATAAAAGCCGCCCACAAACTACTTCGCCTCTACGGTTTCGTCTTCTGTAGCGATTTTGTCTACTTTTTAGTCGTAAAAAAAATCTTTTTCTTCTCAAATCCTTGAAATCGTTTTTCTTTTCCCCCAATTTCCGAGCTTCGTAACCCTAGCTTCTTCGTCAAACTACGACTGAGATTTCCTCGATTTCGCTGTTCTCCTCTGAGAATCGGTGAGTTTTCTTCTTTATTCTCTGAAGAACAGGTTTCTCCTATTCGATTGGTGTTAATTTTTGGTTGAAAATTTTTTAAACCGTCCATTTCTGATTGATTTGGTAAAATTTCGTTACTTCCGAGGGATTTTGTGATTTTAGGGATTTTTGGAACTAGTTGAAGGACTTTCTTAGCTGCTAAGAAGTTTTTCTCGGTGTTCAAATTTGCAAAGTTTAACTTTTTATTTATTTATTTATTTATTTTTTTTGGCGTTTAATGCTTTGTTGAATTCTATGCTTGTTTTCTGCAGATGGCTCCTAAACCTCTTACAACTGAGGCTATTGCTCTTACAGAGAAGAAAATGGACATGACATTAGGTTTGCTCCTAATCTATTTTCCTCTTTTTAAATTTCGTAATTTCTTGATTTCATGCTTAATTTTTTTTTTCTATGTAGATGACATAATTAAAATGTCGAAAAATAACGGCACGAAAGCTAAGCAGCAGCAGCAGCAGCAGCATAGGGCGCCGGTAAGATCGGTTCTGTTCTTTTCCCCGCCGTTATGGTGGCGCGGATTGTTGTATTTTGTGTGATGTTTGGTTAGTGTCATTGTATTTATTTTCTCTTTCTCCTCCGCAGAATAAAAGTCAGAGCTTTTTGAAAACAGCCGTTCAGGAGAAATCGGCAAAGGTGCGGCGATATATGGATTCAAGATCTTCAGTTAGACAGGTAGGAAAGGGTGTTGATTGATGAACTACTGAGTTATATCCTCTTTGTCACACTGCCTTATATTATGTCGTTTGTTTAATTTGGATGGTGGTATCAGGGGTTTCTAGCTCAAAGAAGATCAAATTTCCAGGGAAACCAATTCCCTTTGGCAACCGAGGTTGCACGAAAGGCTGCAAATGCTCCATATCGCAATAGTGCTTTTCCCCATAACCGGGTGGCTAATTGGAAACCAAGGTAATTGTACTGCTGATTATGTGTGTTCCCATGTTTTGAACAAGAACTCTTGAATATAATTTGTTAGGATATGTCTTACATTTCAAATTTGCCTATGGTGTTGGTGGGCGTTATTGGCGCTTGATGGCAGTGTCTATTTTTGATATTATTGCAGGTAAATATTGGTCCTTCAACATGATTGTTGGAATCTATCATATGCTTGAGATTGAAGCATTTTTCAACTGGATAATTGTGGAACTCCTGCATATTAGTTGTTTATGCGGCAAGCAGCCAATTTGGGAGTGTTTCCAAGTGTTGACTGTTTCCGTTAATGGCATCCAGAATTGAATTCCTGCATCATAATCTTCATGTTTGTGAAATTACTATATGTTGAGCAGTGCATATCTCTTTTGATTGCGGAAATTCATGCTAAGAACCGGGGTCATGTGGTTTTCCGTTTATCTGTCAAAGCAAGGGATTATACAAGTATTGGACAGTGGATTGGTTTGAAGGAGATGCTTTGGGTTTTACACGCCATGCTAAGTGAATTTTAGTTTCTCGAAGTGTTAAGCACATTTTGTGGAAAGAAGCCAGCACATATGTTCTGGATTCTTGAACGTTGTGCGTTTCAACCAGCTCCTTGGCTTAATAAGTCAAATTTTTCCCGTCTTGCTTGTTAATTGGGCGCTACTATAGACTTCTTGAGGGGCCTGGAAGTCTATAACTTTGTTCCTTGATCGAGTTTTAGTCATTTGGCGGTGTTGTAGGGTTGGTGTTATCCCATATTCAGCTTTTTTGCACTGGCCACTGCATAGTAGATTTCTTGCTATTTCTCTACCATACGAGCTGTTAGAAAACTTGTTCCGGAAGTGTGTCCAACGATTCTGTTCATTTTGCATTTAGTATGTGTATCGTCGATTCTCAATTGACCTTCTAGATACTTCTGATGATAGATATGATCTGAGAAGATTTTGCTGCTTGATGCTTGTATCATAAGGATGCTTACGGTGACTTCTCTGCCTTTTTCTAGTTTATTCTGAAAGATGCTTCATCTTCCATTTGAACTTCTTCTCCCTGTTTTTAAGGCGTTAAGGGATAGGAGTTAAGTGGATTGTTTCTTTATGGTTGGTTGGATTTGTATTCCCAGCTTTAAGCTTCAAGGGATAGAACTCATATGGATGATTTCCGTGTGGTCAATTTTTATCCTTGACATAACAACAGGGAGACTTGGGGTTGGAACTTGGAGCATATGATATAGAAGAGTAGGTTTGATCATGAGAATTTCTGAAGTACCGTTTATGGGTGGCAGTTAGGATGGGCAAATATTAAAGAGATGCCCGATTTTGTCTGGCTGCTTAACCTATGATCCCTACTGAAGCTTCTTCGGCTTCTTTGCATGTGCATTTGTTTTGTTCCAGCCTGATCGATGTTGCTTTGGAAGAAGTCTCCTATGTGTTTGACTATGGAGAGAGAGAGAGGAGTCATTGGGGTGGTTGTTCCCAGTTTTGCTATTTGGAGTGTCGTTAATTTGGAATTTTGCATCAGAGCATAATGTTGGTTAGGTTTGTGCTCAAGATTAGTTTATAATTGGAAAGAGCTTTTTCTGGGGTATAAAGAGCCCTACTGCTGAAGGATCTTCATTTTTCGTAACTGTTTAGTCATCCGATGGTTTGTATGAATTTTCTGTTTGTTGGATACTACTAGATGTTATAACGGTAAGACACTCACCACTCAGCTGTGTGTACTTATGGTCCTTACAGCTCCACATGTTGCAGCGACCATCTTGAATAGGATTGATTCTTCTGTAGGTGTTTGTTTTCAGAAATAAATTGCTTTTCGTTCCTTCATCATCTTTTTCCTTTTTCGTTCGATGCAGGGTTGGCGCTCCACCTGTTCAAAGAAGGCCTGGAAATGGAAGGTTTGCTGCCAAGGTACTTTTCTATTCTCTGCTTGTAACTTTAGTTCTCATATCATTCCAAAAGGCCGTGTCCTCCGAATGGTTTTTCAAGTAACATCAAACTGCCTTCTGCTATTATAGAGAATTTCAGATTGGAAATTCCTATGACATGATTATTGTTCGCATTTACGTTTTTGTCTGTCGTGTTCTAGCTTTTGCACATCCTAGGTTTGATTTCAGGTTTTCTGAAAAATATCATCTTCGGTAGAAACTTTGATTTGTCACCTTGTTCATTTGTTGGTTTTTGATTTCTTGTTCCCTAAAGCTATAGGATATCTCGGAGTATTTCATGTTGGTCTATGTTTTCACATTGTTTGTATTTAATATACAGCCTCCACAACCTCAACAGGAACCGCCTCGTCAAGGAGCTGCAGAGTTGCCTAAACAGAGGCCGCAAACACTGGATTCTCTGTTTGCAAACATGAAAGAGGAGAGGATGAGGGTTCTTTCGCGGAAGAACAATGCTGTACGACAAGTACAACGCAGCCGAGGTGGACCACAAAGGCCTCCGTGGAGAAGAGGTCGCTTTGGCTACTAATTTGTAGCGTACTCCGTCATCGTCAACACCCCTTGTTAGATTGGGATTTCTTTCTTGTTGCCTAGAGAAGTGATTTTGGAGCTCATGATGGTTTTCTATTGCTGGATGCCTGGTTGCTTGCTGCATTTTGGCTAGCCGATTGCCTGCAAGCGACATGCTCTGTGGTTCTTTACCTTGATTTTTTTTTTTTTTTAATTTCCATTTTCTTGGGATTTGGATGTGGCAACTTGTTGTGGTCCGCCTTTTTCTTTTCTTATTCTTCTTCCGTCGTCGTCTTGTGATGTATATATTGCTCTTTGTACCTCTGATGAACCCGAGCTGTGTTTCTTTCACGTTCCTTTTCATGATGTGTTCCTTCTTCTAGTGGCCCTAGACTGTCCGAGTCCTGACATGTGCTGGATGCTGTTAGATTAAAATTGGTGCGGGATGGAAACAGCGGCGGTTTAGACGCTGTAAACAACGTAGAAAATTTTCATCGTCAATTTTGCTTCCAATTTCCTTTTCCCTCTTAATGAAGTCTTTGCTTTGCTGTTGTGGGGAAGCATGAGTGACCATTATTTTATAGTCTTTGCGCTTGTCCAGATTCCAGCTACTACTAGTGTATCATATTTGCTTGTATACACTGTTTGTAATTTTGAATGGATGAACATTTTGTCGTGTGTAGGGATAAAACACGACATGTCGTTTTGTGAAGGCTGAAATTTGTGTGTTCTTACCACGTTAAGCGATAAACGAAACCGGACTTCTGAAATTAGTAGTGTATGTCATTTGAAATACTAACAACCTGACTTTTCCTGTGCTATACGATGTCGTTGGCAAATTTGACGATCCTTGCTTCCTAAAAGTTACATCTAAGGGGAAGGTGTAATCGGTTTCTTTAAACTTCATTCACTAACAGACTCCCCGTATGAATCTTTCACTTTGAGCAGTTTCTTATAGATCCATGGGTGCACTTAGCGGTCGGGCTCAGACACTTTTTCAAGATCTCATGGACTACCTCCCTAATTCAAAGTATGTTCATGTATTATATGACATCCGATTCCATAATCAATTGACATGTTTATTATCAGAAGAATATAGAATCGATGACTTACTAGGAAGACAGGATTCCTATAAACAAAAGGCAAACGATCACTTTTACGACAAAATTGGAGATGTCATCCAGAGAGAAGTGTGGACTGGAAACGATAAAAACTTTTTGTATAATATAGTTTGAAACATCAATTTCAGCAACGTGGGGGTGTAGCTCATATGGTAGAGCGCTCGCTTCGCATGCGAGAGGCACGGGGTTCGATTCCCCGCACCTCCATTATTTCTCTCCCTTTTTTAGTCCCATTAGGCATCAAAGCCATCGACGGTTCAAATTTTCGATCAATCTCAGTTACTGTACACATCATGCACTTGATCGAGCAGACTTCTCAACCAACAAATTTACAATATCGCTTTGCATCCTTCCTCGTGTCTCTGTGTTTGTCCCAAAAACCACCAACGACCTCTCGTTCCTCATCGTTATCTCTTTCTCTCTCCCCCCCATTTCTTCACTACTTTCTCTCTCCTCCTTCTCTTCCTAACCCATTTTCCATAACCGAAATGACCTTAACCTTGAGCTATCGTCATAATCCATGGCTGATCTCCCGTCTCTCTCAACCCTCCCTTCCAAACAACACCACCACCTCCACCCATACTCTGCTCTTCAAGAGCTTCACTTTTAACCTGTCGAAGCCCCTCCGGACCAGAGCTTCTCCCGGCGAGAGAGACAGCTCAAGCTCAAGCTCCTCCGGTGTCGCCGAGAGCAACCCGAACCCGGTCTCTGAGCTCATGGACATCGAGCTGATCAAGCAGGTGTCCGGCGCTAAAGATGCTCAGGAGGCACTCCAGATGGTCGCTGAAAGGTCTGGGAGACATGGTGGTGTCGTTACGGCTTCTGATTGCCAGATGATCATCTCCACCGCGCTCGAGCGGAGCAATCCGGACTTGGCGCTCTCCGTTTTCTACGCAATGCGTGCTAGTTTTGATCAAGGTAGTGTTTTTAGTGCTTGGCTTTATGTTCCTACGAGTATGTTTTGTCAAGAGTGAATTAGTGATGTTTTGGTTGTTGATCACCGACCAGGAGTAACTGAAACCGGCACTTTTGTCGAGAGATGGAAGTGGTCGAGACCGGATGTTCGGGTTTACACTTCACTAGTTAAGGGTCTAGCAGCTTCACTAAGAGTTTCTGATGCTCTTAGAATTATCAACAACATTTGTCAAGTCGGAGTTTCTCCTGCTGAGGAGGTACTTTCTTTTACTTTCCTGTTTTTAAAATATTTTTCCCGCTTGTCGATGTTCGACTTTGTAACCATACCGCCACGGACGAATTCACTCCTCTGAATTTCATCATCCTTTTGTCTTTTTTTTATTTGTTTTACTAAACTGAGCTTCATAATTTTACGAGTCCCTAAACAGGTAGTCAGGAAATGGAGGCTCAGATCATTGGTATGGTTGTAATTTCATGGATGTTTTGCAGGTCCCCTTTGGCAAGGTTGTGAGATGTCCAAGTTGCGCGATAGCTGTTGGGGTTGCGCAACCTCAGCAAGGTATTCAGGTATACACGAACATGACTTTGCTCAATCTAGATTTCAGAAATTTGAGTGGCTAAAGCAATTTTTATGTTTGCGACAAGTGGGTGTAATATGCACCAAAGTGGAATGTGGACTGGAAGATTAATTGGCTGTCCTAGGATTTGATTCTTATCCTTAGAAAAATTAAGAAAGTTCTTTGGTATTCACACAGACACTAAAACCACGAAGTAAGAATAAGTGTAAGCTTACGGCATCTTCTTATTCCTCTGGAAGTTCAAAGATGTCGGACTTAGTTGTTTCTTAAACTTAATTAAAATTCTAGTCTGCTTTATATACACATGATCTAAGGATTCTTAGTAATCAGGCGTCCTCCTTCTGCAGGTAGTGTCATGTTCGAAGTGCCGCTACAAGTACGAACTTGTTTCTGGAAACATAGTCAGCATCGTGTCAGAAGAAATCAGGTTGGACAGCTTCATCTTCTTTTGTCCAACTATAAGCTAATTGCTTAGAAAATCTCTGTTTGTTTAATATTAGATCAGTGTGGGCCTTTCAAGTAGACAGAATGTTCTAAATTTCATGGAGTAGAATATATACAGTTGTGAGAGTTCATAATCTTACCTTGACTGTGGATAGGCCTATATTTTAGCTTTTTCAGTTGAGTCATGTCCTTTCCTCTAGATTTAAACTCTACATATATACACTTATAATCTTGGAAATCAATACAGAGAGTCGTCACATTCATTTCTCTGTTGATGGAAAAACGTACTTGTGTGTGGTGTTGATCCTGGGATATTGGCCTTTTCTAAGGATCTCCTCCTGCCGAACGCAGCATGGATGTTCCAGCATGGAAAAGAGGGCTAAGATTCCTGCAAATTAACAAGCAAAGCATTCCTGCTGCTGTTCACTCCATCGTGGTATATTGTCATTAACAATGAATTCCTATTTCACATTTCCTCCATGTAGATGCAATCTAAAAGAAAACTTGTGCGCTTTACGTTGCATTTGTTAGTTGGACCAGTTTAAAGAAGCCATACCAAACTACCAAATTTGGATTATGTCAGCCACTATATTCCTTCATTAATCACTTTTCTACCTTTTCAATTAGGTTCAAACCCCTTCTGGTACGGCACGTACCCACCGATTTGCAACTGAAACAGTTGATCTCCCAGCTCAAGAAGGAGAGAGAGTGACCATCGCTTCAGCAGCTCCATCGACTGTTTATAGGGAAATAGGTCCCTTAAAATTTAGTCCTAAGTCGCCAAATTTCTATCCCGGAGAGCCTATCTGCTTGACAAACCACGTAGATGACAGGGAATCGAAATTGTTAAGAGCCCCAGCAAAAGACGGAGGCTCATTTTTAACTAACCCCTCTGTTCTATTTCCCCTTGTTGCTGTTCTAGCCACTGGAGATGCCGCCTCGGGAATTATAGATCCCAGCCTTCCCCAGTTCATTTCAGTTGCAGCGGTAGCATCGCTTGCTGTTGGAGCTACTCTGAACACATTGGTTTTTCCCCAGTTGAGTATGGTAAGCTTTAAGGGTTTATCCTCTATCGTGATATTTAGATGCAGATTCTCACAAGTACCCCAAACAACATTCTTATTCGGTTACTTCTTATGATGTTAGCTTCCTCAAAGGTCAGTGGAGACAACAGCAATCAAGCAGCAACTTTTATCTCAATACGACATTCTCCAGTCTCGTATCAAAGGACTAAAAGAAGCTGCTGAAAAAGAGGTACGTCCCCAATGCAAATGTTGATTTCGATAAATTTCTGATTTTTAAGTATCTAAAATTATAATGTTGTAATGATTAAATGAAAAGATTTAACTCAACTAATAAACAACAAATGTCAAATTTTGACATTAGGTATGATCAAGGCACTCAAATGAACAGCATTTTTTTTTTTGACACGTCCATTGCTTGTATAGGTTTGGATGTTGGCTCGGATGTGCCAACTTGAGAACAAAATTTTTGCCGTCGGAGAGCCTAATTACCGGTGGAACCTTCGAACATTGTTACTTTATTTTTGTTAATTGTGTAATCGCTGAAGTTAAAACCTTCCTCTTAGTTGACTATTTTTTTATTTTTTTGGTGTGTTAAATATAGTGCTAGAAGGAACAAAGTCAAAAGAGTAAGAGAAGGGCTGGAAAATTCTCTCAAGGGACGGATCGAGCTGATTGAAAGCTATGCAAAAGTATGTTTTCATTATCAAACTCATTAGCTAGACCGAATGAAGGAAAATGAGAATTATATGTGCTCAATGTCTTTTGCCAAATAGGCATTCGTATGATCCTACTAATATGGTGATGCCATCCATTTTCAGATTTCATCTATGATTGAAATCGAGGTAGAAATGGACTCTGACGTTCTTGCTGCCGAAGCAGCTAGCAATGCGGTATGCAAGAATTTGCGTCTTTCTACATTTCTTTCCGCCTTGATGTACCTCATAATTTCTGATAGTATAATTCTTACTTGCAGGAGAGTATTGCTGAACAAATACAGCAGATAATGGACCTCGAAAGTCTTGAAGAGGCATGTACCCCTAAACTCTGCGTTTTTCATTGCATACAAAATAAAAACTCGTTGAGACATTACTAATTAAACCGGAAAAAAAATGATTAATGAATAAATTGTTTCTCCTCTTAATTGAGCATGAGGTTAAACAATATCATCAACCAAAGCATGAAATATTTCATACTGATTATCCCTAGTCGGGATTAGAGGGGGAAGTGGGCCGTGGGTGTGGCGTACGCCATCCTCTCTAATCCCAGGTCATGGTCATGCTGACTCGGAGGATGAACAGCTGTTTCAGACACTCTTCGAAGTTCTATTGTGACATGTCTTGCATTTATGTTTATCGAGTCGTTTGTGTTCGTCTTTGCAGAGATGGAAACTACAAGCGGAAGCAAATGACGAGGCAGAAAGGCTTCTTAGTTCCCAAGCAATACCCACAGAACAGGTCTAGAATCCAATCTCCAAAGGTCTTTTTGGTTGGATCAGCCAAAGAGCAAGCACAAACTCTGGTTACATTGTACCAAGCAATGCTGAATTTTGCCAGGCATTTGAGAATCACCGGCAGACCTCTCGATTTTAGAAGACGCTACTTTGTATTGACAAGCATGGGGACGTAGAGATTAGTTGCTTGTTCCTTCATTTTTGAGCCTTAATGTTCATGTGGAGTAATTGAGAATTTGGAATACTGAGGGATTCTTTTGTAAATTTGGATAACAGCAAAACTGATCAGAGAAATCACTTCAAATTCATCATTTCTTCCATTAAGTGTCGTAACCCAAGAAAAGTCGTATACAAACAAGAAGATGTGCATATTCTTCCAAATGTGAGTTATTTCATTCCTATGAAATTCCCTTCTCTCCATCTCAATTTTGCTACAATTCTGCATAGGTTGCTGGTGATAAAAGCTTGCAAACGCGACAATTATGCATTTCTGAATTTGTTTCTTACAAAATTTTGAAGGTTACAATTTACAAATGCTCAAACACAACTCGGCCACAATCTACAAATTTAAGATACGTAAGAATGCAGCAATACGAAGTCTCAAATTCCTATACTAAATATGAGGACATCAGATTCCAACTAATTTTCATATGGGAAGGCATTGGTGCCACAAACCTTAGGAGATCTGGTTTTGACACCAGTGCAGCGTCCTGGTTCTTGGATTTTTTATCCAAAACCCGAAGGAATTTAGCAATGTTGGGAAGTACAAGCTCTCTACAGTGTAAATGCAACAAGGGTACCTTTGACATAACACTTCCCTTCTGAACATCCAGACCTTCTGGCCTACGCAGCTTGTATGGCTTGCCGGTTGTTGGCTCTATATTCACTTGAGGCATCTGTTTCCATCTTTTATGCACAAACCACCCATATTTATAATCGCCCACGATCGGCGTGCCGAGAGCTTCAGCACAGTGGACCCGGAGCTTAAACATTGATGCAAAAAGAAAATCAGACAGTTTCAGATTCAATTACTCAGACCAGAAGTGAGAAGCAGCAAAGAAATCATAAAAAATAATAAATAAATAAATAAATTTGTCTAGGGCACCCTCGTAGAGAGTGTTCCCCAGAAACTGTCTTGGAGAAAATTTTGGCACCCCACATGTATTATTGGGAACTGGACAAGAATTCTACCTGAGGGAAAGTGAGAGAGTGAGTGGACAAGCTAGTCAATATACCTGATGCTTCCGACTAGTGAGCGGATGCAGCTCAAGCCATGAGCATCCATTTATCATTGGACCAAGCACGCGATATTCCGTGATTGCTTCTTGAGAAGCTTGAAAACCTGTTTGATGTGCTAATATGACCCTCTCCGCCTTACCATCATCAAGAAGCACCTGTAATCAATAACCAAAGAGATCGACAATCACAAATATATTCAAAGAAGTATTGCTGAATATCGTTGAGAGGGGTAGGGAACCTTGGAAAGAGGAGCACATATCACGCCTTCCTTTTCCTTAGGAGACCCTATGACCAGTGCCCAGAATTTCTGATATTTTGCTTCACATGCGTCATTCCAAGCCTATGATTAACCAGTAAGCATGTCAGTCCTACAACTAAAAGCAATCAACTAATTCCTATAACACTTTGAAATTAAACCGCCCTTTGCATGATGCCTGGATACCTTACACGAGGAGTTCACTTTGATGTTGCTGAATAACCACTCAAGATGGCTTATGCTTTCTTTTGTTCTTCCCATTAAGATAAGGCCACTGCTCTCTCTATCAAGACGATGAACCTATTTGATTTTTGGAACCAACAAAAGAAAAAAAAAAAGACATATGAAGAGATATTACAATTTAGATTAGAAAACCGTAATAGAAAATGTATTTAGTTTCCATTTGTACAGGCCCCTGAACCTGAAAAAAATGGAAACTAAATACATTTTCTAAAAAAATGTATTTAGTTGGAAACATAACTGAAGTCCACTACAAAATACTTATTTTGTTCAGAAATGAAATATAACAAAAGTGCGAAAGTTTGGTTCCAAACATCTTTCTACAACTTCCTTTTATAGAAATCAACAAAAAAGAGATTCACTGACCAGCTTAGGTCCTTCACTGTTGTCATAACTTAACGCTGCCGCAGCCAAAGCATCCATGCTGTTATGAACTGGAAGATTTCCCTGATAAGAAATCCAAAACTTCAAACAATATTCTAACACTCGAAAACTGCAAAGAAGATGGTTTCATGGTTTCTAACCTTGACTGGCAATTTTGGAGGCTTGTTCAAAACAAGTATAGCAGAGTCCTGAAATTCCTCGAGAGAGAACAAAAAACCACCGTAATCAATTAAAGATACTAAACTTCGACAAAATGACCAAAAAGCAGTAAGCTAAGAAGACATGCCTTATAGTGGACAAGCCTTTGCAAGTAGGCTATCTCATCAGCATTCGGATATAGTGTCCCACTTGGTATGACATCAAATCTCCGGGAAATCCGGCTCTCCGCCACTGACACAGGTACACATAATTTGGTCCCTTCGTCCATGACCTCGTTGGGCTTTATCTGTAGTTCATATCTGTATTATTGTTGATCAATTAAACCCCAACGGAAAAGAAAAACACCAAATACTTAGAGACCAAAGTTGACACAATTTGCCAACGTCAATCAGTACCTTTCTCATGGGTTTCGTTTTCCCTCCCATTTCATTCAAGGGGTTACCAAAATTTGACAATTCCATTTGGACCTAAATCAAAATATGTGAAGGGAAGATAATAATAAAAGTCAGTTCTCCACATTTTAGTGTAATATGGACCATGGGATTTCTGTGTTAGGCTTTGTTATATAAGAGGGAAAGAAAATAGGAAAGGAAAAAATAAAAAAAGAAGGAATAACCTATGTGAGGAAGATGGAGAGGAAGGGGAGGGCCTGCATCTTATTATGTTTGGTATTGGATTATTCCTCTACATTGGGAGTGATTAAACTCGGCTGCAGCTTCTAAGTGATTTGATTTGAAACCAGTTGCCCAATTCGTTCCCTCGTATTTTCTCTCCTACCAAACAATCACAAATCCCGAAATCCTTCCATCAATCCTCTCACCCCTCTCCCGCCTTTCACTTTTCACTCCTACCAAACAAGCTCTCAATGTTTCGTTTTCTATTTTGTTTATTAATTTTTAACATAAAGCTGAGAATTTGAACTCGAAACCTCAATGTTAGAGGACGGGTGTGATTTTTCCGTTAAGTTAAATCTTAGTATAGTTTAGTTTATTAAGTTTCGTAATTGAATTTGAAAAACCCAATCAAAAAATAAGCTTGGTCATGTTTACAAAATTACTAAAACCTCCCTTTACTTGTATTTCATCTCCCTAATTCATCAAGTCCTCTCTCTCTCTCTATCTATGCATGTGTATGTATGTTATCCAGCATCAAAATTCACAACAAACAACGTTAGACCCACGATGATTTGGGTGAAACTGAACTCATCTTTCCAGCAAAATTAAATCACTCTTAAAATATGTACGCACTCACATAAACATGCATATATATACGTATTTATAGACACACAAAGTGAAAAAAAGAAAGACACTCACAAGACCCTTGTTGAAGTGAGACTGGATGACATTGTCGTGGACCTCCTCAAAGTAAAACTTCAGCCAAGTAATGGCGGTGACACGTTCCGAGTTCTTTCCCGGCAAAGGGCCTCCGGGGAACGGCGGCAGCCAAAGGAGCTGTCTGGGCTTTGGGCCTTCTTTTGGGTCGCCCAAGTGGGCCACGTTGTTGGTCACTCTGATCACCGGCCCGGCCCCAACAGCCGCCGCCGGCGGAGGACGGATTCTGGAATACTGTCGGGTTAAAACCCAGAGGCTTCGGTTGCGGTTTGTTCTCCACATTTCGTCTTCATCTGCGTGTGAGCTAAAGCGTACCTTGTATTGAGTGACTTTTTTGGCACAACCAAACAAGCCCTTATTTGCCCTGGAGATGAGTGCAAAATGAGCCCAATGGGGCGGAAATTGGCCCTGCTGTCCCTTGGCAGCCCATTTTTGAGACTGGGCCGGCGCCTTATGTTAGCCCATTTTTGAAACTGGGCCTGCAGCCCTTTTGTTAGACGAGCCCAACTTCTCAAAGTTTGCAAGACATGTGGATGTGGTTGACTGGTGCGCCCCTCCTTTTCTTTTTTTTTTTTAAGTATATTGTTTAATTTATAAATATTTTTAAAATGGTGATCCAAATTCCAAACAGACGGTAAAAGTGTTGTTTTATTTTTTTTTCAGGGTAGTTGTTCTAAGTATTAGATTCCAACCAAATTTTGTTATAGTTATATAATTAAATTTCCATATGATGTGAATATAATATTTTAAGTATTCATCCTTAAAAAATATATATATACAAGTTTTCGCTTTTTACAGGAAAAATTTTTCTATGACCACATTTTTGTACCTATTTTTCTTTTTTCAGTGTTTGGTGAATGAGTTGAGTTTGAAAATTTTAAGTTTTAATGGTAATTTTTGTTGACTTTTCAAACAAAATAAAAAAAATTTTTAAAAAAGATAAAAAACTTTTTTAGAAAAAGATAAAAAAAAATATGATTTAATTTGAGAACCAAATAAAGCCTAAATTTTCACTTTTTATCAGAAGCAGTCCCTTTGTTTCCTTTTCATAAAAAAAGAATTCCTTTGCTCAAACTCTAATGGAAAAAAAAAAAAAAAAAAAATTCACCCTTGGACCACACTTTGTAGCTTTGATTAAGTTGACCCATTTTGCCCTTTTTCAAATTTCACTGTTTGGCAGATCTTTAATGCAATGATAATAAATAAATTTTAAAAAAAATTTCCGAATAAAAATCCAATTCCCAGGTTAGTTACCGACCAACTGACTTGAATGACTTGAACAAGTCACCGCGTTGGCGATCACCGACCCCCAGTATAGATAATTCCTTTTTTTTTTTTTTTAAGGGATAATTCCTTTTTCTTTTCTTTTCCTTTTTTTTTTTTTTTTTTTTTTGCCCTTTTTGGCTAGAAAGACAACTATGGACATTTTAGCATTATCAATCTACTATGCATGTCTTTTTCTCCATATCATAAGACACGAAAAAAAAATTCAAAAAAAAAAAGGAGTTAAATAAACAACAACGCTTCAAGAAAAAAAAAAAAAAAGGTAAGATTACAACTATAAACTCTATACTCCAAAAACTGGCACATGTCCCATTTTTCTCGAGAAATCATCGATTATGATTTGGGATACTTATAGTTTGTATGTGATAATAAAATCACGTACTTCGTTTTTGTAGTCACTCATTGGTTAAGGTTGGTGAGGCATTTTGTTTTTGTTTTATTTATTTATAGGCAAGCTGCTGCTGTTTTCAAGATTGGTCTTTTACAAAACACTAATAAAACCCAAATTGTAGTCCTCTTTGGCCAAAAAATAATATATAATCAATAATAATGATAACAATAATTGATGCAATAAACACATTTCTTTTTCAGTTGATAATTGATGCAAATTGCCCATTTCACATTGCACACTGCATAATGCTTCATTCATCCACTTTTTATTTTTTCGTAAAAAATAAATGAAATAAAGAGCGACGAATTAGATATTGATTTTATGGAAAATGGGAAAAGTAATTTGACGTACCATCTAATTCCAGTGTTAAAAAATACAAGTATAGAAGAAATAAAAATAAAAAATATAATAATAATAATACTAATAATAGTAGCAGTTGTTGTATTATTGGCGGTGGAAAGACACCCCACTAATTTTGTCACTTTACTAAAAACCATCCAACTAATCCGACTTTGATTATTGTCAATGGTCCATAACTAATCCTACCGACGATTAACGCTTGGCCTCCACGTACACCCATTTTTAGATTACACAAACATATATATATATATATATATGTGTGTTTAAATTAGTACTTATCTGTTATTGGCTGTGCTTCTCTAAGCAAGCTAGCGATAGTTAGTTTTTAATGGGACTTAACAATAATATATATTTTAGCCTAAACAACAAACCTTTTTTTTATTAAATTACGTGTGCAGTGTTAGCTTAATTATAACATACTTTTCTCCGTCGAGAAGCACTTTAGTCATCTTGTAAAGTAAAGCTTTTTTTTTTTTTTTTTTTTTTTTCAAATCAAGCTTAATTATTAACCAAGATGACTGAGGTATTTTTTGGGACGATTTGAGAGCTGTAAAATCATCTTGTATTCTTTGTTTCAAGTTTGTTGTCCAAATCTAGACACAATTTCAGTGTGGCGCACACGGTATTTAGGCTTGCTTCCTTGCTAAAATGACATGAAAAACAAGAAAAAAAACACCTCGTAGAAGGGACGCTAACGAGGTGGTTACTAATAACTTTTTGATACATAAGTTGGTAATTTGGTGTCATGTATTCTGACTCTCAAGAGATTGGAGTTTCGATTATAGAAAATGTAAGACAAGTGTTACATAGAAATTTTTGTCAGACAAAGATAAAAAAGTTGTCCTGCTCATAAAGTGAGGCTCGTCCGAGTTCAACGTCTTTAGAATGAGTTTTTACTCAATTTTGAATATGTTTTATTAACCTTATTCGACTCGTTGAGTAGACCATACTACTAATAAAAATTCATTAGAAAGTGTCTTATATTATGAATTTATTTTGATCAGGGTATTGTGTTCAACAAATGTTGCAAATAACAACACACAAAAAAAAAAAAATTTTTTTTTTGGTATAATGAAAATATGCAATCAACATTTGATGAGTTGTAAATTGTATTAATCTTTGATGTGTTTGTCTATCATTTGATCATCTGTTTTCATGTATTAGTGGGTGTTTGGGAAATCATCTCCGAATGATATTTTTACGATCTGGATTTCAAGTTTCTAACTCTATATCAAGTTTTCTCTCTTCTATATTCAAAAAATTTAAATTTTAAAAATTCGTAACTTTCTCATTTTAAATTAGAATGAGATAATTTTTATGTCAAAACGCTCATAATAACGAGACGAATAAGACATTATCTATTTGCATATATATTTCTTCCAAACACATTTCAAATTTTTATAGTATTTTCTATATCATATAATTTTTTCAAATGTTTTTTTCATCAAATATACATTTTCAACTCAACTTTTATAATATCATTTCAATGTTATCCGAAAACGGACTTTAGAAATTCATGATACGATATAATTCCTAACATTGTTGTGTATTTGAGACGAACTTTCACTATTGGTCATAGTAAGTACTCAATAAGACATGATTACAATTTACAATCAAATCAATTTCCATCCAACACAAGTATAACAAGGAAAAATATAATCCTAAAAGAAATCACAACGAAAATAAGGCATCAGAAAATGATTAAAATTGAAATCCAAGATATAAATAGAGAAAAACAAATCAAATTCCAACTATTCACATCAACGAGAGAGTTATAAATCAAGACGTCATGCGTTTGTCTTATTTTTTCAAATTTTCTCGATGCTTTTTAGATGAGGATGACCAATCTTATCTTTTTTTTAGACCCCTGTCTTTCCCTCTCCTTCGTGTACATTCACGAAAAGACCATCTACAACTTTTTCTTTTTTTTCCCCTCTCTCCCTCCTTTTCTTTTATTATTTATTTTATTTATTTGTTGCAATATCTATAAAATAATATTTTTTTTTTAAATTTGGTCCTTTACGTGTTTTTATTAAACTTCCACTTCACATAAAGGGGCAAAAAAAAAAAAAAAAAAAAAAGGTTTACTTTTTGCTCGTAATCAACACTTGTACTCCTCAAGGCTCAAGTTCAACCTTGAGTAGCCTAGAATATAGCAAGGCCCACCACCTTCCGAGAGAGAGTTCCATCTCATTTGCGGTTTTCATCTTTGAATGAACATTATTGCTTCCAAAAGGCGAATCAAAATCTTAATCATTGAAGTGTGTGTGTTTGTGTGTTCTAGAATATATTCTTGAATCTTAGCATGGCGTTTAAAGAAAAAAAAAAAAAGATAAAGATAAAATTAAAGATAAAAAGTTAAAGGAAGCTAAGGAATATATGCTTAAAAAAAGCTATTTACCTTTTCCTTTTAGGTGAAAATTGACTTTTACATTCTTGAACATAACTTACCATATGATATTTCAAAATATGGCATCCAATGGAGAATCCACCCCAAAAAAAAAAAAAAAAAAAGATAAGGAAAAAGTAGGGGTTACTTGTATTTCGCAAATTATATAATATGTACTAGAAAAAAAAAAAAAAAAAGGAGAATCCACAAAGAAAAAAAAAGTTGAGAAGGAAAAAGATTGAGGTTGCTTGGATTTCACAAATTAAATAATGTGTACTAGAAAAAAAAAATAATTGCTTTTTTCTTAATATAAAATCTTTTTTTTTTCCGCATTGACATATTGTGGACAATTATTAAAGAAAAGGTCAATATTTGTCAATTTCTCTTCTCACCCGGAATTATATGCCTTTGAATTATTGAAACGCGCTACCATAATAATGATAATTATTTTTGGAAAACGACGATATTCTTATTCATTAACCCACAATAGTTTTTCACCAAAATGACAATAATCTATAAATCACCATCATAATCATAAGAATAGTAACAGAAATACAAAAGCTGACTCGTTTAACTGAAAGTCCAAAAAGCGCCTAGGACAATTCAAATTCCCGAACTGAAAAACGACAACCGAACGGAGGGTAATAAGTCCAAGGGTACTTTCGTCATTTCAGTGAATCCGGGGAAAGGGAAAGAATCTAAAACAGAGAGCGGTGATACGGCTCGCCAAAAAAAAAAAAAAAAGAGGGGTGACTCTATTGTATGTGTGAAAAAACAATCATAATTGTATACTATAGTTTCACACCGTTGGATCACATTTAAAAAGATCATGATTCAAATCGAACAGCTAAAAACAGTAGTAGACCGACATATAATTTTTTTGATACCGTACCAGAAAGTTCTAAAAAAAAAAATTTTAAAAAAATCACAGCTCACAAAAACGCGCCACGTTGCCTCACGTGGTTCTCTCTCCTCCCACTTTTTAGTCCAAAGACTTTTCCTCCACCAAAGAAAAAGAAGCTCTCTTTCACGAAATCTATTTTTCCCCTTCTTCTTCTCATTTTCTTAATTTCTATTTATTTATTTATTTATTTCATTTTTTAGTCATTTGCTAATTTTCTAATAAAGAATTATTCGCTCTTTCCCGGTTCCAACGAAAAACAGAATTGTGACAGCGATTCGTGCCTATAAATAGACACCCATCTCCTTCCCTCGTCTTCATCCTCATTCAGTTTCGATCCGAAAAAGCCTGAGACAACCAAAAAAAAAAAAAACCTCTCGTTGAACGAACAAACCGGTATTGGAATTCGCGCTTTCTGGTTCATACCATGGCGAAGAGCGTTCTGGTCACCGGCGGAGCCGGTTACATCGGTAGCCACACCGTGCTTCAGCTCCTCCTCGGCGGCTTCAAGACCGTCGTCGTCGACAATCTCGACAACGCCTCAGAAATCGCCGTTCACCGAGTCAAAGAACTCGCCGGTGATTCTGGCCATAACCTTTCCTTTCATAAGGTCCGTTTTCTTCTTTTTCGTTCTGTTTTAATCGCAATTGGCAATAATTTTGTGTTATTTCTATGCTGGTTTTGATTTTTCGATGTTATTGGCGAGTTGTTTTGTATTGTTTAACCAATTTATTTATCTGTCAAATCACATGGTCCTTTCTTCTGTTTAGTTTTTGTTTTGGTTTTTTTTTTTTTTTTTTTTAAATTTCTTACCGTTTATTTAATACTGTTGTTCGGTTGTTCATGAAGTTTTTTTGTTAATTTGGCAATCATTTCGTATTTTCCTTTTGTTTTAATTCGATTTTTTTTTCTCTTTCCATTTTTCAATACTTTTCTAATTTGGCAGCCAATTCCTGCACTTTTCCCTGATTTTTAATTTTTTTTTGTTCTAATTTCCCTTATAATTAGTTTTGTACTTTTTCTATTGTATAATCTTTATTACTTTAAAATTTTTTTTAATATGAACTTCGTACTCTGGTTTCCATAAAATTCCTTTATTTTGAATTTTTCGATGAAAACGTTCTTAATTCGTCATGTCGGATTTATTGTGAATTTCTCTTAACGCCCCAAGTCCGTGACAGCTGAGCTGTTCATGTGAGAATGCTGACGAATGTGGTTGAAAAACTTAATTAAAATTGTGACTAAATTAAATTTTAGCAAAAAAAAAAAAAAAAGGGTACAATAACTAAATATCATATTTTTTGTCCACCTAAAGAAAGTTCAAATTTCATTTTCACGAAATGGGATTATTTATTGAATTATGTTTATTAGTACAATTTGTTGTTTTCCTTCTTAATTTCTGGGTTTTGGCTGTTTTTATTATGAAATCAATTATATAAAGCTGCCACTAAGTTTCACTGTTTCGAGATTGTATTGTTGTTGTGTTTCATCATTATTAGATTCTATGACGACCCAACCTGTTTGTTATATATACCTTTGTTTCTCGCCTTACAGGTAGACCTCCGCGACAAACCGGCACTTGAGCAAATCTTCTCTGAAACACAGTAAGAATCTTCTCATGGAAACTATAATTTTTTCCCTTAACCATGTAAAATATATATGTTTTTCAGGAAACGAACTGTTCAGTCTATAAAAAAAATTCCTTTGTTTAACCTGCAGATTTGATGCTGTCATACACTTTGCTGGGCTGAAAGCAGTGGGAGAAAGTGTTCAGAAACCGCTATCGTATTATAACAATAATTTGATTGGAACGATTACTCTGTTGGAAGTCATGGCTGCACATGGATGCAAAAAGGTACAACTTATCTTAGCTTATCTGTAAAGTCTAAGCGATGTTCCATTTGCTGTTAATCACAATTAAATACTAATAATGTCTTTCGCCACTGTAGTTGTTTATAACATTTTTTTTCCTGGGTCATCTATAATTTTGGTGTTTTTCCTTCTCTCCCAAGGTTAATGGGAAGAAAACAAAACGTAAGGTATTGTTGGTATTAACTAAGTAAACAAAGCCTCAATTGCTGTCAGGTAACTTGTTCAACTGGGAGCATGTATTGCGGCTTCTGTAATTGCTGTCTTGATAGGCTTAGGCTCCTTGTTGATCATTTCTGATATTAACTTAAATTTTGAGCATAAACCCGCACCACCCTTTACAAACTTGAGCCAAAATCCTGCTTTTGACCGTGTCCATTTGGTCCATGAGCCGTAGTAACCTTATTCTTCAAGTCAATTGGAATAAAGACATTTACATCATGGAAGGTGAGATCAACTATGCCTTCTTGTTTGTAAATAGACATGGTTTAACAAGTAAACGTTATTAATTTCTCTATTGGAAGCAAAAGTGACTTGGAACGAATTCCATGAAGAGTCCTGATAGCTCACAATTGCTTGAGTAGATGAGATAGCAAGTTAACTTTTTATCTGCTTCTTTTTTAATTTCTTTATCTTTGATATTTTTCCTAACAACTTTTGGCTCTCCCTTAGATTTTTTTACCATACTTGGCTTAAACAAATGGTTAATGAACAGGAGCTTTTGAATAACCTGGCCTTGGTTTTGTAAAAAATTCCCGAGGGAAGAATCAATCAAGATATGCTTTGTATAATTGATTCACTACTCAAGCCAGCTAACCTTTTTTTTTTAATAACAACTGGAGAAATTGTTTGCTCCCTGTCTAATTTTACTGTCGGGAATCTCATTTTCAAGTCTGAGTTCCTTTGAGATAGTCTCAGTTCTATACTGGTCCAGTAAAGTTTCATGCAAAAGATTGCAATCATCTTTTCTTGATTGGGTTTAGTTGAATCACTGATTTCAAAGTTTTGATTTCAGCTTGTCTTCTCGTCATCAGCTACTGTTTATGGTTGGCCCAAGGAGGTTCCTTGTACAGAAGAGTTCCCTCTACAGGCAGTCAATCCATATGGGCGAACTAAGGTTAGTTCAGCCTCAATTAGATTCCTCTAAGTTGGCTCAGCAATCGTGTCCGATCAGCATTCTTAAATGTTTCAATTTTGTTGTTGAAGTATACTCTTCCTTGGAAATTTATAATGACATACAATGTTATGCATTTCAGCTTTTCATCGAAGAAATCTGTCGTGACATTTACCAGTCTGATCCGGAATGGAAGATTATATTGCTCAGATACTTCAATCCTGTTGGAGCACACCCTAGTGGATATATTGGGGAGGACCCCCGGGGAATTCCAAACAACCTGATGCCATTTGTGCAACAAGTTGCTGTTGGCAGGCGTCCAGCCTTGACAGTATTTGGAACTGATTACTCCACAAAAGACGGAACTGGGGTAGGTATCTAGTGGTGCATTGCTGCTTTTATTAATTTATTAAACCTGGTAAGCTCAATTTTAAAGTATGCCAGTTGTTGCAAACTATTTAAGGTTCACTTTTTGTCCTTACTAGGTGAGAATGTCCAGATCAGTTATACATCCTTAATTGGGATTTCAGAAGGGTAGAAGTGTCATTCTAGTTTGTTGACAAACATATAGATCCAGATTTATAATTTTCCAATTCTACAAGCTGACAAACATATAAGATTCTTGGTAATTTGGTTTGAGCAGTCACATGTATCAGTAGAATAGCATGACCGATACTAACTATGTTAATCTGTTACCAGGTACGTGACTACATTCATGTTGTCGATTTAGCTGATGGGCACATTGCTGCATTGCAGAAACTTGATGATGCTGAGATAGGTACAGTACTTGTAGTTTTCACGGTAGATTTTAGCTTTTAAATAATTTTAATGTGTTTATAGTTTCATGCTGCACCAGTACTTGTGTAATTGCACATTTGTTCTGATGAAAGAACTTGGACTCAGTGTTATATTGTCATTATGTATGTATTTCATCGGTCTTACCGTTGAATTTGCATATGTTCCAGGTTGTGAGGTGTACAACTTGGGAACTGGAAAGGGAACATCGGTGTTGGAGATGGTTGCAGCATTTGAAAAGGCTTCTGGAAAGGTAATATTTTTGTTTTCTTGCTTTCTTCAGCTCCAAGTGTACTTCTCTGTCACTCCTAGAATTGATTTTTCTTGAAGTACACCATTTTGTTTCTTGAAACATGCTGACTTTAGTTGCCTTTTTTGTTTGTTTGGACTGAATTTAGAAGCTAGTCAATTTTGGTGTATTAATAGAACCTGCATATTTCGCGATAATTCGGGGAAATATAGGAGTAGCATCCATGTTTGAAAGATTAAAAATTGTCACGATGGAGGTCCTTATATAAATCCTCTTCGCTCCTACTGATATGGGGGTATCCGCTTGGTCGATCTAAGAAACTTCTAGCTGTTCACTGTAAAGAGAAATGGAAAGGCTGCTGGTTATGGGGTGTAGCGGAGTAGGTTATTTAACCTGAATGAAAGTAAAATGATGGATTAACTAGCATGACTGCTCGCACTAGTGGACTTCAGGAATAATTCCTAGAAATGTAGAGCTCTAGTAGAATCACTCCTCCCTAGCCATAAATACAACTTCGACTATTTTGTTTCGCATTCAAAACCGCTGACCATCTGCAGCCCAAAAAAGTATTTGCTACAGCCTATATAGTTAGGTAAGATCCGAAATAGCCCACCCTAATGTCATTTTGGAAATAACTCGAACAAATTTCTCCATCACTTTCTCACTTGCTGAGATTAGTTGGCTTCTTTGGTTTCTTGTCCTTGCATCTGATGCTTTGTGTGTCTGACGCAGTCTTTTCTGAACCTGAGCTAATAATTTTTCATTTAACTTCTCCAGAAACTTCCGCTAGTGACGGCTGGGAGACGACCTGGTGATGCTGAAATTGTTTACGCATCAACAGAGAAGGCAGAAAAGGAGCTGAACTGGAAGTAAGTACCATAAAAGTGAAATGCTTCTTGCTCTTGGTTGACTTGCGTGTTTTAAGAACAAATTTTCAAACCGCTGAAAGCCTAAACTTTGTGATGGTCTCACGAGCGCATTTTCTTGCAGGGCAAGATACGGCATCGAGGAGATGTGCCGGGATCAATGGAACTGGGCTAGCAAAAATCCCTATGGTTATGGATCTCCCGACTCGAACAACAACTGAAAGCCGATACTCGTAACAAAATCCGCATTTAACTTTTTGGTTCAATTTAGTAGTGGTCATTCGTCACCAGCGGTGTCTAAGCTTTGGCCATTGTATGAAAAGTAGTGATTAGTAAGTACCCTCAGCTTTTGTTGGCAGACCTTGAAGCTGATAACCATTCAGGTGTAACCATTATAGATTAATTTATACTGAATTAAAAGGTCAATAAATTAAAAAGGTCAATTTTCTTTTCACTTTTCAGCCAGTTTGGGATCCATTTTCACGAGATGTGTCAGATGTATTAACGTTGCTAGATTGCCTGCAGAGGTGTAACTTTACACGAAGTCCATGTACATTTTGTGGAGAACTTCTGTAAATAATTACACTTTTATACGACATTCATTCTAAATATTTATCCAAATAATTATTTTTTAAACTAATTCAGTGTCTCCTATGGTCACTTTATTTTCCAGCTTATTCTACACCTCAGACATGGTAAAAACATGTCATAAGTATGAAATTAAACTATTGGAGATGTTATATCATTTTGTGTTTCAATTCATAAAGTTATTTTTAACATCTTTTTTAAAGGGAAATGTGCATTCAAATTATAAAACAATAACCATTACAAAATAATGTGAATTATAAAATAATGTAAATGACCTCGTAACATAAAATACATAACTCTCAATTGATGTTAATTTTATTAGTATAATCTGATGATGTTTGAAGTGAAAAACGGAATGTGTGAGATTTAATAATCCTCAATTCACCGATTAATAGCAATTTAATATTATTCAATTTGACACTAACAATGTCACTCCATTGAAGAGTGGGCTTCTTTTCTTTTCTTTTCTTTTCTTTTCTTTTTTTTTTTTTAATAATTTATTGGAGAGGCTCTTACGCGGGTTCTACGGCACGCGCCTATGACGTGATGAACACAGACAAGTTAATGGTTGACTTCTTAAAAGAGGCTTTTTGTTGTTGAAACTTGAATGGTTGCTTTTGTTTTGTCGTTTTATTGCTCTTGATCCGACCCCGAGTAGTCTTGAGGATTAGTAACGATCTACGTTACAGCCAAACAGAAGTGGAAAAGTTTGCAGTCCTTGGTATATACTACTTTGCCATTAGAAAACATCAAATCTTGTGGTGATTTGGGGGCATGGCCAATGGCACCTTTGGCTTTGCCGTCTAGGAAATGAGGGACCCAATTCATTTGGTAGAACTTATTGCGGAAAGGGATGGTTCAAAATGGTACGACCAAGAAGAGTACCAATAGTGTGCCATTCTCGTTGAGCTTGATTACGAATACATTTGGACAATGACGTTTGTTTTATAGGTTTGAACGAAAACAAACTCAACTCCAAATTTTTAAGAAGGAAAATATATGTTAAAATTTTTAATTGCGGTTTTTGAATGTGTTTGTAAAGGTTTTGTTTTGTTTGGTTTTTCATTTTACAAATAACGGATTTTTAAGAATGTCACAAAAAACCGGACCGTCGAATTTCTACCATGAATTTTGGAGTTTTAGTTGCGCATAATCTTAGCTGCAGGGCTATGTTTCCTTTTGGTCCGATTGAAGAACGTTCTATTTCTCTTGTTTTGCTGCACTTGTTTTTGTATATATGGATATATTCCTATATACATATATTGGTTTCTTTTGGCCCTGGTGTGGCCGGCAAGTTTTTGCATGTTTCTTTGTTTTTCTTAATGTTGTTTTATGATAGTTTTTGTTTACCAAGAAAACAAAAAAAACAAAAACTAAAAACTAAAAACAAAGAACAAAAACAAAAAAAAGTCACAAAGAGACACATCTGAGGCCAAACAAGGGTTTTGAATGACCAAATTAGTTTCCACCTTATGTTGTGTAACTCAAGTTTTCACTAATTGATTTGTAGGATTGTCTCTTAAAAAACACGTACTTGGATTACCCCATGTATAATAGTTTCATTTTTTTTAACCTCTGGTTACATAAATATGGAGAGCAAAAAGTTCACGTAAGTACTAAGAAAAGACAATAATAATAATAATAATAATAATAAACATATCTAATAAAAGACAATAATAATAATAATAATAATAATAAACATATCTAATTTGAATGGTCTTTAAAAATAAAACAAAAAAAACTAATTTGAACGGTTGTTTTCACAATTTTCTCTTTTCTTTCTTGTTTAGTTGAATTGGCTCGACCATGTAAGACTCCTAATCAAAACCGGACTAAGTTAGGTCTACCACGCCTACGATGAGTTTAGTGAGCTTGACCCATAATTAGTGCAGTATTTTTTTTTTTGGAGAAATTATTCTACCTAATTTTTATAAGAGTGAGATACAAATATAGCAATAGTTTTGGAAATATTTTTAAGAACAATATAATTGTAATGGTAATTATTACAATAATTGTTATGTCAGTTTGTTTTTTTTTCTTTATTAATTGGGGAAATTTCAAAAAGTCGGTGGAAAGCTTTTTGTAAAGTCCGGTTCAGCTAATGTTGATCCAATGCCTTTCTTATTTGAATGCCCGTTTTGTGCCGTTGGATATGAAATTTGAACTCTGGTTTGGCTGACAAAAGTTTGAACTTATAATTGCAAGGCACGACTTTTCGAACATATATATATATATATATATATATATATGTGGTGGACCTTCGTTTGATGTAAAAGGTGAGAACTTCGTTTGGAGTTTTGCTAGTGTGACTCACAATCCAACCGTTGCATAGAGTGGAACTTTTATGTGGAAAATCCATAAAGAATTTTTGGGTCTTTAGGCAAAGAATTCCGTAACTAGTGGTATAAACTATACTTTGTATGTGGTTATTTTCCAAGTACTTAACTCTTATATAAATATATTATCTGTGTATATGATTCTTTAATTTTTATTAAGTGTTTCATTTTTATATACATTGCACTAATTAAAATGTTGATTGTATTTGTAAGCATAATCTAATAATAAATACACATAAAATTTATCACTTTGTTGTTTATGGTTATGTTAAAGCTTGTACTAAAAAAAAAAGAAGAAAAAAAGATAATAAAAGGTTTACAACCATCTTTAAATTTCTTCACCTTGTCCTCTTGGAAAACCCTAAGAAAAAAAATAATAAGAAAAAAAGGAAAAAAAACTTGCTTTATCACAATTAAATTCGGTCATAAAGATTAAATTAGACACATCTTTTTACTTTTCATGCGAAACGTAATAAGGATTATGAAACTTCAAAAGTTAAATATTATGTTTTTTTGGTAAATAAAGACATATTAAATAACTATCATTAAAATGGCAAATTATCAACTTGGGAAAATATAAGACATCTAAAAACAAAAACAAAACATATAGAAAAGGGTTAAAATGAAAGAAATATTGACAAACAAATAAAATAAAATAAAGTAAAAATAAAACAAAATAAAAATAAACAGCTAAACTATTTTTAGAGAGAATCTTGGAGGGTCGTCTTCACTATAAGAAAAGAAAAAAAAAATATTTTGAATGAAAAATGTAAAATGAACTAATTTTTAGAAGAAAGAAGAGCATAGTACGAGTTAAAAAAGAAAAAAAAGAAAAAAAAGAAAAATATACATTGGATTCATTTTGAAGTAAAAATTTTCAACTTAAAATGGTGTGTAAATCACCATATATTAATTGAACTTATTCTTAACATCTGTTAAAAAAAAAAAAGGCAAAAAATAATCTTTTTTTTTTCCTGGAAAAAACTTTTACACAAAGTTAAATATAGAAAAAAAAAAATTGAAAGTTATAATGGCAATTTTGTAATATGTTTTAATTTTGGGTCTCCTTTTAAGAAGCCTCAAAATACTTTCCCTTAAAAAAAAAAAAAAAAGTCAATACTTTCCCTAAAAAAAAAGTCAGAATACTTGCAATAAAATTTGAACACGTGGGAGGCCAAGCAACTGCGAACTGAAGCAAAGCTGTGATTATGCAAGTGGAAGGACAATTTTTCAAGGAAAAAAAGAAAAGGCAGAAGGCAACAAAACGGTGCGTATTTGGCTACCAAAAAGGAATAGTGAATCTTTATTCACTCTTTTAAATTTGTAGGATATTATCTGTGTATATGATTCTTTAATTTTTATTAAGTGTTTCATTTTTATATACATTGCACTAATTAAAATGTTGATTGTATTTGTAAGCATAATCTAATAATAAATACACATAAAATTTATCACTTTGTTGTTTATGGTTATGTTAAAGCTTGTACTAAAAAAAAAAGAAGAAAGCAAAAGATAATAAAAGGTTTCGAACCATTAAATTTCTTCACCTTGTCCTCTTGGCTCAATCTTAAATAATAAGATCTTTAAACTTGCTCTTATTTAAATCATAAGATAATTAAATAGACACATCTTTTTACTTTTATCGAGAACGTAATAAGGATTATGATAATTCAAAAGTACATATTATTTTTTTTGGTAAATAAAAGTACATATTATTTTGTTCTTAAATGAACTATCATTCAAAATGGCACATTATCAACTTGGAATTAAGACATCTAACAAAACAAAAAAATGAAAATTTCAATGCAAATCTCCTCTTTCAATTTGTTGTTATTATTTCATTATTTTGGTTTAATAATGTTTTTAGTTAATCTTTGCTCAATAGACTATCGTCACAACCTTCCAAACAATTTTCTTTTTCTCTCTTTTTTTTTTTTTTTTGAAATTTTCCAAACAAATTTTGATAAAGAAAAAAAAAAGGAATAAGAAAAAACTTGGTCTAAATTATTGGAAAATGACACGGCAACGCGGATCTAGCTTATTAGCGAGTTCCTCAAAGCAAAATTGACATACGTTCATTTTTCGAAAGAAGTCTATATATCAAATTCATATATAAAAACCTCATTTTCATTTTTCAAATTCACCAAACGCTTTAAACCCATTTTCACGCCTCTCTTTCTCTCTCTACACCGTCTCCATTTACTTTGCTTCCTTCTCTTCAGACTCAAGCTCTCTCTCTCTCATCGCCGCAGATCTTTCTCTCTCTAGGTCGCCGCTTTCAGATCCAGGTGATCCAAGCCCGACGCCGCGGTCTTCGTCGCCGCCGTGCCGTTCCGATCTCGATTTATCGATCAGTGAGAGATGGAGAACCTAATCTCTCTGGTGAACAAAATCCAGAGGGCTTGCACGGCTCTCGGCGACCACGGCGAAGCCAGCGCATTGCCTACTCTCTGGGACTCTCTCCCCGCGATCGCCGTCGTCGGTGGCCAGGTCTGCTCCTCCTCGATTTTCCCCCTGCCGACTCGACTCTTTTCCTCTTAGCCGAGATCGTGTTCTTTTTTCTGTTATCGATTCGGTTTTCGACTTATTTTTGCTTGAAATTTCCCTCTCAGCCTTGCGATTTTCCGTTTCCGATGTGAGGTGGAATCGATTTGGAAAACTATAATATAGCTACATGTTTGATATGGAAAATAGACTTTCTGTTTTAATTAATATAGCATATTAGGACGTGATGTGATTAGAATTTGTGCTAAAGTAGTTTTATTTATTGCAATTCGTTCTTTTATATATATATATATATATTTATATATATATTTTTTTCATTTTCGGCAATTTAGTCCTTGCTTTGACTACATTACTACGTTAAATGCGACGTTGTTCTCTATTTATTGATGTTATGCTATAGTTTTATCGTGTTAATAATGTGTTTTTAGCAATAATAATTGCTTCTTCACAAGTCACAACCTTTTGGTGTTCTACAGAGTTCAGGAAAATCCTCTGTGTTGGAGAGTGTTGTCGGCAAGGACTTTTTACCTCGTGGGTCTGGTAAGTTACGCGTTGATATTCTTTAGATTTAGTGCAACAATGAGATTCAATTATTTAGAACGTTTTGGGAATAATGCATCCAAAATTATGTGCAGGAATTGTTACTCGGCGTCCTCTTGTGTTACAGCTTCACAAGATTTCCGAAGGTAGCAGAGAATATGCAGAGTTTCTCCACCTCCCAAGGAAAAGATTTACTGATTTTGGTAATATCGTTGTTCTGAATTTCCGAGAGCTAGATATATATATATATATATCTATGTATGTATGTATGTATATTTAGCGAGTTATATTCGCTTGTAATGACGATGTTAATCATTTCTGTGAAGCTGCTGTGAGGAAGGAGATTCAAGATGAAACGGACAGAGAAACAGGCCGCAGCAAACAAATCTCCAGTGTTCCAATTCATCTCAGTATCTTCTCTCCAAATGGTAAGATGAAGGCTTGAATTTGCATTCATTTTTGGGAATTGCAGTAGCATAGACGTGTGGTTGTAAGATGAAGGCCTGAATTTGCATTCATTTTTTGGGAATTACAGTAGCATAGACGTGGGGTTTTAATCTTAATAGCAATTTGACACATTCTACTGTTGCTTGATGATGGCAGTTGTCAACTTGACACTTATTGATCTTCCTGGGCTTACGAAAGTAGCAGTCGGTAAGTATGGACATCTTCTAGATTTGAGTTTGACAGCAGTAGCAAGTCATGCACCTTATGTGTATTTTTTTACGTCTCCTTTTTGGAACGATGCTATTAGTTTATATTGTTATGTAATTGTACTATATTCAACAATGCAGAGGGTCAACCAGACAGTATCGTGCAAGACATTGAAAATATGGTTCGTTCCTTTATTGAGAAGGTAATATCAGTTTGTTGATGTCTTTATAGCATTTTTAAAAAAAAATCTAATTCTTAGCAAAACATTAGGCATATTGTGATTTATGATTAAATATTCTGGTTTCTAAAGTAATCTTTCATTAAAAAAAAAAAAAAAGTTATATAGTTTTCAATGAATTTTGCAAGGATGAAAATTCTTACGTTGTTTCATTATTCTGGTAGCCGAACTGCATTATTCTGGCAATTTCACCTGCCAATCAGGACCTTGCCACGTCTGATGCAATAAAAATATCTCGTGAAGTAGATCCTACAGGTAATCTAATATTTAGTATTCAAAAGCGTCAGATTATGCCTACTTCTTATTTTTCCATTGTTAAACATTATTATATTCCCTTTATACTTTTCAGGGGAGAGGACACTGGGTGTATTGACAAAGATTGATCTCATGGATAAGGGTACTGATGCAGTCGAAGTAAGTTCTCTACTTTCTTTTGTTCGTGACAGGTTGTAGTGAGGTAGTGCTATGTAACGGGTTCAAAAGGGATACTGATATTATATATATATATATATATTTGTGTGTATATATATATTCGTTTCCAGTCCACCTTACACAATAATGCATTACCTCTTTCCTTGCTTGCTTTCTCCTTCTGTCTTCTGGACATGCATTGAGGTGCTGTAACAATGAAGTTTGCAATCTTTGCTTTTTACTCAAACCAGCTCTCTGAGGCTAAGATCCTACTGTTCTGTAATAATAATTTTTTCACGAACTTGATTTATTTAAGGAGACTCTTGTTTTTATCTTTCTGTATGTGTTTAAAAGATTTCCACTTTAATCTTCTGTGGTAATAAACGAGTGTAAATACAATAATTTAATAGCAAATTTTATATCCATGGTCAAATATTCAGGAACGTGGTGATGCATATGTTGCAAAATTATTAGAATAAGCTAAAAGCCTTTTTTTTGTGGTTCTGATAACCAAGAACACTCGAGAGAATAACGGAGGGAATTTTTATTGAAAATAAGAACGAAACACAATTACAAAGATAGATTTGCGGACATTCGAGAGGTCTGCTAGCCCTCCCAAGGTTTTCCCCAATTTCCCACTAATCAGTCCATACCCTTCACTCTCTACCCATCCCCCTTATATACTAAACTGACAACTAACAAACCTCTCTAATCGTTTATGCTACTAATAAATTAACACTTGATCCTAATTGTATCAGGTTCTTGTTTCTACGTTGTGACCCTTCTTTCCTTTTTGGCTTTGCTTAGATTTTGGAAGGAAAGTCTTATAGGCTCAAATTTCCTTGGATTGGAGTGGTCAATCGTTCACAACAAGATATTAACAAGAATGTAGACATGATTGCTGCTCGGCGTAGAGAGCGTGAGTATTTCGCTAATACACCAGAATACAAACACCTTGCACACAGAATGGGGTCCGAGCATCTAGCAAAGATGCTTTCTAAGGTAGGGAATGGGTCATCATTTGTTTTATTAATTTTTTTTTTTTGGACGGAATCAGGGTGATATTTATTCATCTATATTTTCCTTTTTAATGGTTAAACTTTCTTTCTCAAATGAATTTTTCAGCATTTGGAAAATGTTATCAAGTCCAAAATTCCGGGCATCCAGTCCCTTATTAGCAAGACAATATCTGAACTTGAAACTGAATTATCTCGTCTGGGCAAGCCTATTGCTGCTGATGCTGGGGTAAGTTCTATTTATTTTGCCATTTTTTTTTGGTCCAAGTGTGTATCACATTCAATACTTAGAAACTTCCAGAGTTTTTATATTCATGGACTACACAATGAGAGGTAATCATCAAGAACCGCCAGAAAATGATTATTTTTAATTTTTAATGTGCAGGGAAAGCTATATTCTATCATGGAGATCTGTCGAATCTTTGATTCGATATACAAGGAGCATCTTGATGGCGTGTATGTGTCACACTTCATTCATCATCCTAATTCAAGCTTTGTGTCACTCAATAGCTTACTTCAGTTATCAGTTCTTTTCTTTTAACCTTATGACTTAGGGATGTTTATATTTTGCTGTTGTCCATAGGCGACCTGGGGGTGATAAAATCTACAATGTATTTGATAACCAGCTTCCTGCTGCTCTAAAAAGACTGCAATTTGATAAGCAACTCGCAATGGAAAATATAAGGAAGCTGATTACTGAAGCTGATGGATATCAACCTCATTTGATAGCTCCTGAGCAAGGATACCGTCGACTAATTGAATCTACTTTAGTCACTATTAGAGGTCCTGCTGAGGCAGCTGTTGATGCGGTATGCACGAAGTTGAAAAGCAATTCTTCCTAGAGATCAATCATGGGTTCAAAATATGTTTTCATCTGATTAGTAAATAGAATCAATTAATCGATGTTTAGACAACCCTTTAGGCAATAGATGTAGTGGATTGAGCATGATGCATCCCATGGTTTCAAAATTAATTGTTCTTGACTATTTTTTAAATTTGTGGCTGGTTTAAACTTCTGGCAGGAGAGTTCCAACCTAGATAGATAATAATATTTCAACGATGCAATCATTTTGAACTTGGCACACTGGCAAAAATGTGGTGGATTGGCATTTAAAATAATTGTGAAAAACTTGCACAAAACTGTAGCTGAATATTCTTCATACGCAGGTTTCAAAGTCTTATCTATTTTAAGTTACTTATAACAAATCTGTTTGTTGTTATGTCATGATTCCAGGTCCATGCCTTATTGAAGGATCTAGTTCACAAGGGTATCAATGAGACTCTGGTATGTGTGCAGCAGCATTGACTTGACTGAATGTTATTTCACTCATTTGTCTATATATACGTTGTTGGCTTTCTGTTAGCATTTTATTGGATCAACTAGCACAATAGGTAGATGACCATAGCTATATTTATCTAATATGTTCAATACATGCGTAGATAAAAATTATTGGTTTCTGGTGTTTTATAGCATCTTATTCACATATTTTAGATGCGTGCTTGCTTCCAACTGCATTCTCTTACATGGGCTGTCACATCCAATGCGAGAAAAAAAGTCATGTATGCACTTAAAATAATTTGGAATGCATATATGAGTTTCATGGTTTACTTGCGTTCTGTTCCCAGTGTCCACTGGAAAGTTTAAGAATTTTTTACGTTTAGAATGCTGCATTCCAGTTCCAGTTCCTGCTATCCTTTATCCTTGTCCGTAGTTATTTATTTTACAATCTGTGTCATGAATATTGCTTTGTTATCGCAGGAGTTGAAGCAGTATCCTGGTCTTAGAGTGGAAGTGGCAAATGCGGCTATCGAGTCGCTTGATAGAATGAAGGATGAAAGCAAGAAAGCAACTCTTAAGCTCGTTGACATGGAGTGCAGTTACCTGACTGTAGATTTCTTCCGCAAGCTTCCTCAAGATGTTGAGAAGGGTGGCAACCCATCACATTCAATTTTTGATAGATACAATGATTCATATCTCAGGCGAATTGGTAAGTCAATGTTTGATTTAAAATGAAAGTTTGCTCAAACAAGGCTTTCTATCTATTTGTTAACCTTCGCTAATTATAACTTTGCTTTGCATAACCAGGAACGAATGTTTTGTCTTACGTCAATATGGTTTGTGCAAGTCTCCGAAACTCGATTCCCAAGTCCATTGTCTATTGCCAGGTCCGGGAGGCAAAACGAAGCTTACTCGACCATTTCTTCACCGATTTGGGTAAAATGGAGGTAAGCTCGGACCCCTGATCCCTATATTTGTAATATCCATGGTCTATGCTAAAACTTGTATGTCAAGTGGAGAGTGAAATCTGAATGATGTTCAATTTGATATGTTTCCCTGTACAGCAAAAGCGATTGTCATCACTTTTGAATGAGGACCCGGCGGTCATGGAGCGACGTGCTGCCCTCGCAAAGAGGCTGGAGTTGTACAGGAGTGCTCAAGCGGAAATTGATTCAGTTGCTTGGTCTAAATAGATCCTGATCTAGCATATTAGTTCTCTGGAAAATGACTACTGGATCATGGAGGCAATGATTCATTCATTTGACGATTTTATATTCCTCACGAGGAAGATGGGGCTTTCGTCCTTGTATTTTATGCACTTCATAGAGAATTGGTTGAACAGGTTGTGTCATCGTTTACTAGGTGACATTATTCATCGTTGTGAAATGCTATATATATATATATATATATATATTCTATATGATTTACGTCGGATGTATCATTTTTGTCCTCTTTTTTTTTTTTTTCGACCTTTTGTGATTGTATGAATGTATGTTAGTGAGAATTTTATTCTTGTTCAATCAATGCTTTTGTTTTACGGGGGAAGGGACTCCCCATCCCCGTCTCTTCCTTCCTCCCGGCCCCTGCGTCCGTCTTTTTAATATACATATTCAAGTAAAAAAATATCTTACATCCTTTCTATTTTTAAACATGTATTTAGTAACCCCCTAATATTGTTGTCTATGCATGTTTGCTGATCCACTTCTTGTTCTCTGAGTTTACTTGGCAGTTCTAAACTGCATTCGGAATATCACCACAAACAAATCCCGACTTGGATCATCTTCATGTCTTCTTTGTCAGCACATCCACTCATAATTAGAACTTTCTAGCTGGAATGGCCCAGGGAGCATGGCATTGAATTTTTGTTTACCGAAGTTGTGTTCTCAAAGAGCAGGTGTGGAACCACGAAAAGGGAAGGATTTAGGTGCCTGGGAGAATGTTCAAAAGGGACATGAAAATGGGTTAGTTCGGCCTCGGGTATATATGAACATGGTCAAATGGAAGTATAATATAGAACAAAGTGAACTAGTAAAAGGGCAGTATTTAGCTTTCTCAAAAGAAAGGAGGGATATCAAGTTGGTCTTTGTTAGGAATTCATTATGTAGAACTTATCCTTATGGAATTGGCTTCTTCCTTTCGGCGGCTTCACTCATCGAACATGCAACGCAATCACTTAGACTTGAACCTACGACGTGATGGATTGGTTCTGATACCAATTGTTAGAAACTTAATAGATAAAACTCATTAGAATAAAACTGGCTTGCAGGAGAAGGAGATCCAAAGACACATAAATCCATCTATCATCTTATAATTGTTTCATGTAGGACATTTGATATCAAACAACCTTTTTCCACACTGATGTCTACAAAGCAAAGCACAGGCAAAAATCCTCTGTCAATTAAAGAACTCAACGGCGTTATTTTCCTCCCCCTTCTTTTCAACTGGGTCCGGCTTTTATACTAGCTTGTTATTATTATTATTTTTTTTTGGAAAATAATTATTTTTTAGTGAAAAAATTTATCATCTTTGTCCCCCCACCAAAAATAAAAGGTTGTCATCTTTTTTAATAATTGTCAAAAAAACAAAAAAGATTCATCACCTTTATTGGTATGCCTATTAAGGAATGATGATAATGATATATTTTTTTTTGGGTGCTTTAAAAAAATAGAAAAAGAAAGATGCAATTTATTTTCCTTTTAGACTTTTAATGAATAGAAAAAAAGAGTATCACTACTTTATATATACATTTATATTTGACGAACTATAATCAAAATCTTGTAGATAATGACTAGCTTGATTGGAGGAAATCTTTCTAGTAGCCAATCCTTTATTTCCAAGGTGAAAGCTCCAAAGGATGTGTCTCTAGTGCAAATGTAACGTAGTGTATAAAACTATAACTAAACACTTAATAATAGGAATAAACATGTTTTGGAAAAGGTGATTTCTATGTCACAAAGTACTTTTGTGCCTAAAAGACTCACAACGGACAATGTTATAGCGCCTTTTGGGTTGATGTCTATTACTCTTTGACAGAAAAATAAGACTTTGGTTAGATTATGTATTGATTTTCGAAAATAAAAATTTTCTACTTTTAAATGAGAAAGTCTTTTTATTTTGATAATAAAATGATATTTGGATGTATGAAAAGTTTTCTTCTTGAAAACAAAAAAATTTTTTACAATGAGAAAAAATAATAATGGGAATAGTGTATTGTGAGGAGAGTTTAAAAAGATTTCTTTTTTATTTTTTTAAAAAAAGATACTGTACAAAATAAATTTAAAAATGAAATAATTTTTCTTTTTTATAATGAGAGAATGATGAAAAAAAGTTGATAAAAACACTTTTTTGTAAAAATTTTTTAATTTTCTGAAATTGAATTAGTCATCTAAACAGAAGGCAAGCGTTACTTTAATTATTTATTTTTTTCTTCCTAAAAAAGTTACTTTTTTTTTTTTCTAAAAAGTTAAAATTTACACAAAAATAAATTATTTTGTCGTTCTATTTTTTTTTGGGAAGGATTTTAATCCTTTTTTTTTTTGGTAAATATGGTTAGAGAAAAAAATTCTCATTATTGAAATCAAGCGGCGTCGTTTTCTGTCCCCATTTCTTCCTTCCCAACGGCACTCCATCAAGATTGGAGAAGCTTTTATTATTAACAACAATGGAGGACAATGACATTTCAGCGATTGCCTCTTGCGTCACTCCAAACCACGCACCCTCAGGTTCTCTCTCTCTCTCTCTCTCTCTCTCTTCTGCAAAGGTGCGATACATGTTGTTTTGTGTTTGTTTCGTTTCGCAATATTCTCGACAACATTATTGAAACATTTCTTAATTTCATAATTCCTAGATAGACCAAACAAAGAATTAAAAAGAGGGAAAACCACTTAACTCCTTATTATAACATTTTAATTAATAAATTAATTGTTTTGCTTATCTCATTCGTCTTTCGTGACTCTTTTTCTGGTTGCAATTTCTTCAGAGGTAGGGTTTTCTTTTCTCTTATTTTCTTTTCTTTTCTTTTCTTTTTTTGAAAGAAATTTGGGTTTTTTCCTGTTAGAAACTTTTCTAAATATTATTTTCTGTGTTTAATGGTGACAATGCAGAGCGGTAACCGATCTCGAGGAAAGAGAGAAGATTTCGTCTGGTGAAAATGATTACGGCTTCTGAGAGGGAAATTTTCGATCTTTCTGGTCCTTTGCATCTAACTTCCATTGATTGGTGAGAAAAATTTCCACCCCCACCAAAAAAAAAATGCAGATCTTTTTTGTGGGTTTTTGTTTTTCTGCAGGTTTTTAATCATATCTATTTATCTATCAATAATTTTAAAAAAAAAAATTTGTGTTCCTGTTTTCGAAGTGGTGTCAAGCAATTATGACCGACATTTTTTTTTTATATGTTAGTGAGACTAAATTCTCCTTCAAGTGGATGGTAATTCCGCACCTGGTTTCATTATAAAATGTAGAGTTTCAATTCGCCGCCTAATAGTTCAAAATAAAAATTGAATAAAAAAACTCGGAATCTTGCCCTGGTTGGTAAATGAATGACAGATTTTTGAGTTGAATACTTGTTTCAACCTTGTTTAGATCTTCATTTGTCTATCGGCAAAATGGGTTGTGTATGTCAAACGATAATTTTGATAGAATCAAGTTTTTTTGTTTAGGTTCCTTTGAACTCTTTGATATGTGATTGGTTATTTTGTGAGATGCTTTTCTTTACAGGGAGAATCCGCATCACCGGAGGTCTATTGCCGCCAGTTTGGTTCAGGGTGTCTACGTTCAGGAAAGGGACCGCCAAGAGAATCGCACCGATCATGAGGCCCTTGCGCCTCCCTGGTGGGAGTTCTTTCACTTTAAGTTGCTTCGTAATCTTGTGGATGATGCTGATCATTCCATCTTTGGCACAATCTACAAATTCAA
Source organism: Ficus microcarpa (assembly GCA_025413485.1). Classification (NCBI taxonomy): domain Eukaryota; kingdom Viridiplantae; phylum Streptophyta; class Magnoliopsida; order Rosales; family Moraceae; genus Ficus; species Ficus microcarpa. The sequence goes on along the minus strand of CM046386.1, from coordinate 20,117,160 downwards.
GCCTCCCTCGTCTACTCATCGAAACCACTCTTTGGACGGAAGTCCAAGATACGTCATTGCCTTTCGAGGCACCCTAACAATGCCTGGCTCCTTCTCGAGGGACATCGAGTTGGATCTTCACTTCCTTCAGCATGGACTTCACCGCACATCTCGGTTTGAGATTGCTATACAAGCGGTTCGCAACATGGTTGCCTCAGTTGGCGATGCAAATGTCTGGCTGGCTGGACATTCTTTGGGATCAGCCATGGCAATGCTTGCGGGGAAAACCATGGCAAAGAGTGGAACTTTCCTCAACTCTTTCCTCTTCAACCCGCCTTTCTTCTCTCCCCCGATCGAGACCATCAAGGACAAGAAGATCAAACATGGGATCCGAATCGCGACCAGTGTGATAACAGCAGGACTCACCATTGCAATGAAGGCAAGCAACATGAGGGGTGTCACAGAAGACCCATTTCAAGGCCTTTCAGCATGGATTCCCTGTCTGTTTGTGAACCCAGGTGATTATATATGCGCTGAATACATCGGGTATTTTGAGCACAGGGATAAGATGGAGGAGATCGGCGCCGGAGCTATCGAGAGGTTAGCGACGCAGAACTCAATTGGGGGGATGTTGCTGAAAGTGATGGGGAGAGAGTCGGACCCAATGCACCTAATTCCTTCTGCCAATCTGACTATCAATTTGACACCTTCAAAGGATTTGAAAGAAGCTCATGGAATTCATCAATGGTGGAGAGATGATATGCTGCCCAAGTCCAAGGTCTACAAGTACAGATAGTCTCTCTATTGGGGTGTTATATAATTCTATTATACTATATTACTCTTTGGTGTGCCATTATTGTTTACTGATATAGATTTGTTGGGTGCTGTGGTGAGGAATTAGTCTTTTTAATCTTTTGGGGATAAAGGAAAGAAAAAAAAAAAAAAAATACAGATTCATGCATCAGACATGCAAAATTCGAGCACTTGCATTGCTAGTAGCCTAGTAGGTCTTTGGAAAATTTTGTGTGGTGGAAACTGTATTTTTATGTTGTCGATATGTAAAATTTGATATATTTGTTGACTTTTATGTTTTATTATTATTTTTTTCCTCCTCCTGGAATCTAAAAGAGCTGGAAAATTGGGGGCATTCCGAGAATTGAACTCGGGACCTCTCGCACCCTAAGCGAGAATCATACCACTAGACCAAATGCCCTTTGTTTCAATGTAAAAGATTTGTTTGTTTTTAGACTGTTAATTTGCTGCCTTGTTTAATAAATAATGGCACTAAAATTAACAAGGATACAGAAGAGAAATAACCCTTCAGGAAAAACAAACAAAAAATAAGGAATGCCTTTTTTTTTTTTTTAAGAAATAAAGAATGCCTTTTTGCTACTGCTAATATAGAGATATATATATATATTTGGTATTTGGCAAGGAAAAAAAAAAAAAGGAAATCATCTCGGCAGCCCAAAAATTGAAAAAAAAAAAAAAAAAAAGATTAAAATATCGTCATGCTATTGCAATCTCACGCTTGTAGTTTTGTTTTTTTTTTTTTAATAAACAATCTCACGCTTTCTGTTGTTGTATATTTGTTGTATACGAGGAAATGCCAAAGAGTGTAATGTCATTAAAAAAATACAGAGTTTTGTCAGTGTTCTTTTCAAAGTACAAAGTGACACATTGAGCTGTTAAGACGAAATTGTTAACAGAGTTTTTATTTAAATATTACTTATTTAATAAATTGTTAGAGAGAGAGAGAGATACGTGTAATTATTTTTTGTACCCGGAAAACGCGCCAAACAATCATGATTAATGCGAACAATAAAAGTCAAAAAAGGCTGATACTCGAATCCCAAAGCTGTGGTCTGAACTGGCTGTACCCCCCACTTTGACGAAATCACCAATTTACCCCCCGCAATTACACCGCTCCTGTTCTTTACTTACCAGTTACCGTCTACTCAGCCAACTCTGTCACAGTGTCCAAACACAGTAAAAAAAAAATTTTGTTTCCTTCTTTTGTCCTTTTCTTAACTCCTTTTTGTTACACGTGACATAAACCACTTGACTAGTGCTAGTGAGTGAACCCCCACAGCACAAAAGTCCAATGCCTATCATGCCTATCACTCACTCACTCGCTGGCCTGGCCTGGCCACTTCTGCAGTTCTGTTTCCTCTCTCTCTCTCTCTCTCTCTCTCTCCTTTTTCTATTTTTCACAGACTACATCCCACTCTCTAGACCAGAGTCCAGAATCTTTCTGTTCTTTCACTATAAACCACAAGATAGAAAATGGGTTCGTCTTAAATTTAACACCTTACGAATAGAAAGTTACCTCACTTTACCTCTTTTAACTCACTGTATAACAATATTAGGATTCGTTTAAAATAATAATTGGAATTGGAGTTTTATAGGTTGAAATTGAGGGTGAGTTTGTTTTATCAACTTAGGATCAGTTTGATTGGTTAGTTTAAGTTAAAATATTTTAATTGTAATAGTAAATTTTTTTAAATTTTTAGAAAAGGTAAAAAATTTTTTGAGAAAAAAAAATTTTTTGAAAAAAATAAAATAAAATAAAATAAAAAGGTTTAAAAAAAATACAGATAATAAGACAAACGGACCCTTAAACTCAAATTTATTAACTCAATTTTTATCCTTTTTTTTTAATTTTTTTGCCTTTTCTGAAAAAATTAACAAAAATTACTAGAAATTTAAAAACCTTAACTCAAACTCAAACATCAAACACCTGCTGAACGTGTATTCAAAATATATGTCTGGAGAAAATGTGTGATATTATCTTCTTTTTTCGTTTGTTCCGAGATCGTCTTGTTGTTATGATAGAGGATATAGCTTCCGTAATTTAATAAAGATACAGATCCTAGATGTGGGATCACCCTTTACTTCTACACTAATTAATCTCTCCCTCCCTCCCTCCCTCTCTCTCTCTCTCTCTCTCTAGTTCAGCATTCCAAAAAAGCAAAAGCCGGAATTAAAGAAACAAAAGTCTCCCTTCTTCTGCGGCCTATCTTTTCCTTTTTATTGAACACATTGAAAGAAAAGCATGAGAATTGTCACATAACAAAATCCACCGCCCTCTTTGCTATATATTCCTGGTCTAATTTGTCCTCAGCTTTATTAACACTCGTAATGCTTATACAAAAAAAGTAAATAAATAAACATATAAAATAAAATAAAACTAAAAAGACCCAATTCTCAAAGAACATAGAACAAGAAGAAGAAGAAGAAGAAGATAATGTGGGTAGTCGTTAACTAATTCTTGCACTTAGCTTACTAATAAATTGTGTCAAGAAATTAAAAACCCAAGTCACCAAATTCGTCAAAAAACACTAAAAACCTACACTAAACTAAACAAAAACAGAAAAATGTGAACTAACCAACCCAATTCTCAAAGACAAAAGAACAAGAAGAAGAAGAAGAAGAAGGAGAGGAGAAGAAGAAGAAGAAGATTACAACTTGGGTAGTAGTCAGTCACCAGTCACAAACCTTAAAAAAAAAAAAAAAAAAAGAAAAAAACTAAATTTTTTATACACTTCAACTTCATCAAATCGGGTCATCAAATCGAAAACCCAAGTCCTCAATTTTTCCCCCAAAAAAATTTTTTTTTTCCTAAATTGAACAAATAACATTAACAAAACTAGCAATGAAAGCCCAAAACAGATCCATCACTCACAGCAATGATGACCTTACACCCGGTCTTGGCCTCCACGTGATGGGTAAAGAAATGCAGAACCCGGACCCGACCTCCCATCTGAATCCTCGACTCTATCTCCATCGTCGGCCCGATCCGTGGCTGCGGCCCGAATCCCATTCCCAATCCCGGGCCAAACCCCATTCCCGTTCCCGTTCCCGTTCCAGTTCCCATTCCCATTCCGGTTCCTGGGTCGGTGACCATTCCGGAGACTCCGAACCCGGGGCCGTTCTGAAGCTGATTGGAGATGGGGAAGGACTGGACGGCGAAGGTGGCGGCCATGTACTGGGTTCGACCGGAGTCGATCCTGCCGGCGGGGATGAACATGAAGCCGACCTGATTGCCGGAGTAGAGGAGCTGGAGGGAGCTGTCGTAGTGGGAGAAGGCGGCGCGGTTGGGGTTGCGGACAGCGACGTATTGGGAGAAGGTGAAGTTGACGGAGCCGTTCGAGACGGAGAACGACGGCAGCTGGACGGAGTTGACAGCGATCTTCGGGTCCTTGGGCTTGAACACCATGAAGTAGACGATGAGGACCACGATGACCACGAAGATAAGGAAGATTAGCGCCACCACGCACGACGCAAGGTTGGTCCGCCCCGTTGGCCGGTGCGGCGGCCGGTGGTTGTGGTGGTGCTGGTGCTGGTGGGTGTTGTTGTTGTGGTTGTGATTGTTCTGGTTGGGGGGGTGGTGCTGGGGTTTGGCCATGGCTTTTTTTTTTTTTTTTTGGTGGCGGAGGAGGTGGTTGGGAGAGTGAGCTTAGAAGTAATGGCGGTGGTGATGGGGCTTGGAATTGGGGCTGTGTTTGGACATGGGAGATTTTTGAGGTTTTGGGGGTTTTTGCTCTCTCTCTCTCCTGTTTTTTTTTTTTTTTGGTAAATATATATATATATATGTAAATGGTTGTTTGGATTAACGTTTTATAAATTGTATTAGAAATATGTGTTTAAGAAAAAATCTTTTGAAAATTTTTTTCTAAAATAAAAAATGATGTAAAAATTTAAAATGTGTTTAGAAAAAATTATATAAAATGAATTATTTTGTTTGTTACGAGTATTATTATATAAAAGTAATATTCTTTTAATTTGAAATGAAAAAATTATAGACTTTTAAAATTTAAATTTTTAAAAATAAAATAGAAGAAAAGTTTGATATAAAGTTGAGATTTTAATAGAAGATGTCTTGCTATCTTTGATGATGTCCCAAACAGACATATATATGTACATACAAACATATATGTCATGCGATGATGATTGTGAGTGTGGGGAGAAAAGAGGTGGGAAAATTGGGCAGCGGGGTGTTTGGACTCTGGATAGGGAGAGCGGCGTCAAAGTGAGCGAGTGTTTGTTAGAAACTTAAGGGGTGGATGGCAAACCATCCATTTTCATCTTATTTCAAATTTTTTTTTGTCTTTTTCTCAAAAAGTTTTTTGTCTTTTCTGAAAATTCAAAAAAATTTACTATTACAACTAAAATATTTCAACTCAAACTAACACACCAAACACCCCCTTAGAGCTTGTTTGGCACTCAAGTTTAACTTGAGTAAAATAGTAATTTTTTTTTGGTCTTTTTTTGAAAATTTTTTTATTTTTTCTGAAAATTTTTTTTATCTTTTTTAAAAAGTCAACAAAAATTACTATTTAAACTTAAAAATCTTAAACTAAACTTATTCACCAAACACCCCCTTAGATCGGGTATATTTGTTTATTTATTTTGAAATTAGACAAGAGAAACTCAATACTTTATAACAGAGCTAAATATTGAATTATTATTAATTTATGTCTATAATTATAAAGAGGTTTTTAATAAAGAAAATAAAGTTTTGACATATACGTCAAATCACATCATATTTAATAATTACAAGTATAATTTGATGATAATGTCATGCATTATTCTACTTAAAAATGAATAGTTTGAATCTTTATAAAACAAATTTTTTTTTTTTGTTTTGAATCTTTATAAAACAAAAAATCTTTATAAAATATTGATTATGTCATAAAGTCATACATTACACACAGGTTTAAAAACAAAAACAAAAAAAAACACATTATCTTTATAAAAAAATTGATAAAAATTCAGTGGTTTTCTAATAGGATGTTTTTCAATTAAAGGATAATTATTTGTGTTTTAGCGTGATTTTTCAAAAGTATAATGTGTTTTATTCTGTGTTTAACAAAAAATGTGTTTTACTCTGTAAACAAAAAATAAAATCACCAATAAAAAAATTAAATTCATAAGTGAAATTCAATTCATAATCTTTATTCACAAAGATCCCCAGTTCCCACTTCATGTAATTAGATAAAAAGATCTTGGGCAAAGAAACACTTTGCTATAAAAATTTCTTTACGTATACGTGTCACAAATTACATCAAAATCTGATAGTACGGTGAGTAAGAATTTTGCATCGTCACAAAAGTATTTTGTTATGTCGTGAACGCTTTGTTCTTGTATGTTGTCCTTCCATTTTAGTAATCATTTCAATATAATTACTCAAACAAACAAACAAATAAATAAATAAATAAATCATGTCAACACAAAAACAAAATGTAAGCCTCCGTTTGATAAGTTAGTTAGAGATTAAATTTTTAAATTTGAATTATTGACTTTTTAAAAACTAATTATAAATTTTGTTGATTTAAAAAAAAAGGGACAAAAATTGATATGAAACAATATAGTGTAGTTGGAGTTAAACTTGACTATCAACCGGAGACTAAGAATAAGGAAATGGAAATGGAAAATATTCATAAATATTGTTAGCTTTTTTTTTTTTAAATTTATAAATATAACTATGGTGTTGATTTTCCCTAATTAAGGTTTCGGATTTTTGGGTTTGTGTGTTTGGATTTGGATTTTGGTTTTAATGGGAAGTTAAGTAAGGTATCTAGAAATATACAGTTGAAAGATTAGGAGATTAAAGGAGATGGATGGCCTCACAAATACAAAAGGAAATTTTAAATGCTTGGGGTGACTTAAAGAGATCCGATCATCTAAAAGCAAAGAATTCCTTTTGTTTTGTCGGGAAAAAAATATAATAAATGTTACCTAGTTTATGTGATGTTCAAGTTCAACTATTGTGTTTGTGAAATATTAAACGACCTATTTTGTTTTATCAGTTGAGATTTACTGTCCTTTTATGTTGTATTGACAACTCATTTAATTGTTTAATTATTATTTTTATTTAGTATTTATCCTATGAATAAATTCTATCGTTAATAATAATGAGATAATGAAATCTGTAACAAATTTGGATTCCTCTGCTATGCTTGTCCTGTCCATGACTTTGAGACGGCTTTTTGTATATCATCAATGCTTGGTTAAGTAAAATCTTTGGTTGATGCATATATTTCTACAGAGAAAAGTGCAAAAAATAAAATAAAATAAATAAATAAATAAATAAATAACTCCCTTATTTCTAACTTACAATTTTGTCTATTTCAAGGGGACAGTTGTGACAAAGCCATTTTTATCCAAAATATCCATTCTTATTAATACGTCTCTATCCAAATTTCAACCAGCCCAAGAATGTAATGCAGGTCTGCCTAGAGAGGCACAGTCAACAACATAGAAAAGATAATTATGGTAAACCAACCGTTTTATCATTGTTTTTCCACTTTTTTGTTTTTTTTTTTTCACCTGCAATCAAGGGTGGTGGTGGTGGGGGATAAGATTGAGATTAAAATCTTTAGAAAATCATGTGAACTATTTTGTATGATACAAAAAATATATGTTTTTGGTATGAAATTATTTTGAATCGTCAGATTTTTATTTAAATTCTATCAACTTTACATATATCTTATTATCGAATCTAATATTTAAAACATATATTATCAATAAGAACATTTTATCATAGAAAACTTTAAAGACAATTAGTGATTGACAGACCGAGAATTCAGTAAAATTTCAGTAACAAGTTGTCATTGCAAACACATATGTTTGTAGACTATTGCAATGGGACTATTGTACCTGATCTAAGGTTACATAAAGGGAAAACCCTTTGAAGTCACTCCCATTTTCAGCTTTATTTAAAGCTCTCTCTCTTTCTCTCTAGTGGGGATTTTTGCAGTAGGCTTTGTTTGTTCCTCTCCTGTGGGAATCTTTGACTGAGAAAGCTCATCTGTCAAACGTAATCCCTATCATTAAGATCTCTACAAATACAAGTGCAGTCCAAACAAACATGCTGTTTTAGTTAACTTTACTTTTATTTTTGCTTTTCCTTTGCTCTCATTCTAATACACCTGATCTAACCAAAACATAAATTGAAAAGAAAGGGTCACAACACCATTTTGGCCATGTTATTTTGTTGTTTTCCCTTTTCCCACTATGCAAGTGCAATTATGGGAACTCCAAGGATAAAAGAAAGAGAAAAAAAAAAAAGGGAAAAAGAAAAAAGAGAAGCAATTATTGGTCTGAAGAACCACCAAACTTCAGACAGTACACAAACCTGACGCCTGCATGTACAATAACTCAGTGTATTGAAAATTAAACAAACAAAAAGTTCAGCTCCTGTTAATGGTCTGAAAACACATGGGACGATCATGTTTTGGTCGGGTTTTGGAGAAATGAAGATATCACCATTTTTAGTTTTTTATTTTATTTTTATTTTTTTAGCGTGTGTAGTCTAATTATCCTGATGCAGCGTTAACACGCAAATCGACCTTGAAAGTGAACAATTAGTTGTTGAACTATGACGTAAGTAAACTGCCATAATTATTGGCAGTAAAGGATTAGAGCGTCTAATTCTTAAGAGCATGCACTCCACTTATATGAATCTCAGTAACTCATAGAATGCAAATTTAAATGCTAAAAACACTTTTATTCAGTTCTTGAAGGAACACACAATTACAATATCTGAAAGACAAACCTTGACTAAACTTCGGTTGTCTATGGTCCTCTAATACCAATCTAAAAAAAATCTCCTTTCTGAGCTTCAAATCTGAAAACGGGGTTAACATTTATGTACAATAAATTAACCTCCCACCTGAGTAGTAAAATACCTTAGACAAACTCAGCAAAGGCATAAATCCGAGTAGAACACAACTTATTATGATCTTAGACCTCTGTTCAACCTCCCGATACGGGTTTCTTAATAACAGTTGACAGAAGTGAAATGGAAGCTTGGCGATTCTGTGGAACAAGTAAGCCATCACGTTACATACATATAATCAGCAGTCCATCTAATAATGAACTGGTAGGTAGTTTAATTAGTACACAAATAAACTCTATAAGGAAGTAGAAGCCACTTCGAGCTTGTCGAGCCTGGAGTCCATAATTTGGGAGACAACTTCAAGAAATGCAGCTTCACTCGTGCCAGGGATAAAGAAGTCCCGGGCTTCGTGCACAATCTCCTCGATAACAGATTCTTTGTTTATGTTTTCTCTACACATGATGCTTCCGATGGCAAAAGGAGTGAGACCCCTTTGGACTCCTTTCTTCAGAAGCATGGTGGAAATACTGAGAGTCCGGGCACACTCAAGAGGAATGTCCCAACCGTAAAATTTCAAAAGGGCAATATCCTGTTCAGCATCTAAAGAATTTATGTACTCAATGGTGTCTGGAGAATAAGGCTGCCGAGCCTGTGGCCAGTAAAGCCAGTCAAAAGTGCAATCTTCAAACTGCAAAGTATAAAGAAAAGCGAACTTGTTATTAACAGAGGATCTAGAGACAATTACCACCATTTTTCAGTTAGTTGCAAAAGACACTACAAATTGAGGTGTTCAACCTGAACCTTTAACAAAAAAAGTTTCATTTATCACTCCTAGAGCATACCCACATACACATTGAACGAAATTCAGTTCTTGGTTGAGGTTCATTACTCTGAAACAAAATAGTAAAAAGAAAGCCATGACAATTAAAGTGTTACGAATGATTAATAAGACTGAAAAGCTGTAGGAAGAAGCGAAAGGAGAAAAGGGTCTACCTTCTCAGGCAGGCAGTATCCATGATCAATTGGAATGAGCACGGTTTGGCCCTCTTTCCCTTTGCTGAGCAATACATTCCCAGCATGCCTATCTGCATTTGCCATCCTTATATCAAACACAGTGATCTTATGCACCTCCTCGATGGGGAAAGCTCCGGGACCAATGTCCTCACAACTTCCTTCATTCTTCATGAACATCTGCAATGAACCGATCTTAACATCCTTTGGTGCACACTCATAGCCTTCAGGATGGTTGAATCCCTTGTGCAGGCATTGAACCATAATAGTTGGTGGCACACCAGCAAAGCCCATTACCTCACCTGATAAGGTGCGAGGTCCGCTTCTTGGATGATCCAATAAGTATGCAGCAACTTCCCTTAATGCACCTTCTCCTACCCTTGTTCCCCTTTTCAGCCCTTCTCCATTTGATGACACAGGTAAGCCACGGGGATTGTTCATTGCCATGGGCTCCTCATCGACGGGCTTGAACACAGAAACATACTCCTGATTTAATGCATCTTGCATCAGATAAGTTCCTCCAGTTCCCTCCGAGGACCTGACAGGTTCACTGCCTCTCTCCAAACCATCAAATGTGGAGTTAAACATCTCCCAGATGGGCTGTGGCAATTTGACCTTAGGATTAACAAGAACTGGTTCCAACCAGAAATCCTTTTCACTACAAAGTGGCTTCCTTGTTACAACAGGAAGCTCCTCAGATTGATTCTCTCCTTCATCGACTACTTTGTCCCTTGTTTCTTTAGGGACTTCAGCCACAACCGAGAGCTCCAAATCCTTCTCGACGGGTGTAGCACGAACTTTTGCGGATTTCTGAACCACCAAGTGAATTGCAGCATCGTTGTTCCTGCATATATCATCAACAAGCCTCTGATCGTCGAGCTTTTCTCCGTTGAAGAAAATCTCTTGATCCTCAAGATCAACAAAGCCTTTCCCTTTCTTCAAAATCCTTTGCTTCAGATACCTTACATTTCGGTACCGATCAATGTGGAATTCAAACTCCTTCCCACAGCTGGTTCTAACGGTGACAAGCAGGAGATCAGAAAGCCTTAGAACCAAATGCAAGACATTACCGCCGGTCACACCATAATCCTTAACGAGTGAATCATTCCTAGCTAATTCCCTGCCTCCAAAGACGAGCTTCTGCTTCTTCACCACGAACCCTTTACACGTCTGGATCCTTAGCTTCACTGAAGCAATCGAGTCCGATTCCAGAACACGCATGGGAATCACAGAGCCGGCGACACTGAGGTAAATTAGGATCGATTCGCCAGAGCAATTCCCGCGCCGGCTCTCAAAAAACCCAGCGGAATGCGCGGATTCTTTGGGAATCGGACTCAAAGCAACATCAACAGACATTTTCCAACCCCCAACTTGACCCCAAAAAACCCCCACTTTTGTCACCGATTCCAAATTACAAGGCCTCTCGATCAAATTGATCAAAGACACATATACTAAAATCACACGAAATCGAAAATGAAGAAGAAATCATGTACAGAAAACACCAACACAACAACAACAATTAACAAAAGGGGCAAAAAAAAAAAAAACTCTAAATCCCCACAAGGAATAGAAATCCTCGGGGAACTTGAAACTGAAATCTGATCAAATCCAGTTTGATTCTCTGCTGAAATTTTGGGTTTTCGAATCGAAAATTATCAACAATTAGCCAAGGAAAAACTCTCGAAAAGAACAATCTTCTGAAGAGGATTTTGTTTTCTTTTTTCTTCTTTACTGAGGAGAGTGTGGATTCTTACCAAGAGGAAGAATCAAAGGGAAATGGACGAGGAAGGAGAGCTTAAATTCGCGACAGATACAGAGATGGCAACAACTTGCCGATGAATTGAACCGATTTTTTCCATAGTCCGAGATTGGACGGTCATGGATTGCTTTTCTCGATCAGTCCGAAATTTTCTCGCCGGGTTTTTCTGCTCCGAGAAAATTGTCTTCGACGAAAGAGAGAGAAGAAGCAGAATTGTAGCCGTTGGCTTTATAAAGCTCTTTTTTTTTTTTTGGGGGGGGGGGGGATCCAACGACTAGTACGGGAAAAGCGGAAAAATTTTGAAAAACAAAACGACGACGTTAAAAGAGTTGTAACGGCCGTTTGTTTAACTTTTGTTGTGGGGCTTGTCGGATAATGGACAGGGGAGAATCTAATATCTGTCTGGTGGTGTTTTTACCAAAAGTTCCTCGGACTATTTTAGAAAATATGACCTTCTAGGGCGTTTTAGCCAATGGCAAAAAGGGAAAACCGTTCATTTCTAGTTTTTTGAGGAGAAATACAAATATATAACGTCTTCAGATGCTATAAAATTTAAAAGATAAGGTTTAAAAAAAAAAAAAAAAGGAGAGAGAGAGATAGATAATGGCTTGAAAGCCTCCACTATTTTTTTCTCCTTCATATTGAAATAAAAAAGGCTAAAATTTTTCATTAATAGAATTTTCGTTGATTAATGAAAAAGGATAAGCTTTTGTTATACGTTTCGAACAAAAATTCCTTTTGATTAGTTATTCAAATTTTAGTTGCTTTGCCAAACAATGATCAAATTGAAGTTTTTTGGAGTTTCCATAGTAGGATCTTTTATTATGCACTTGCCTTCTGGGTGAATTTATAATGGCCTGATTTACGAGGTTTCACATTAATAATTTACAGTGCGCGATATAAAATTACTCCACTGAGATATCATGCCACTAAAAATTTTAATCTAACTATTAAAACAACAATTCCTACTCATAGTGCAATATGCAAAATATTTGAGAAATGAGTTTAAGTGGTGATTCATTCCAAAATCAAATTTCATATTTCATAATCGTTAATGTGAATCCCCACATTAATATATATATATATATGTCCATATTTCTAAGTTTCAAAATATAATGCCAAAAGTATAAATATGATGCATCACCGTAACGCTACCGTTAGCCTAAATAAAACAAAAACCAAGACTAATCTGAACGTTAGAAAATTCCAAAATAAACAAGCACATTCGTACATACATTATAAACACAAGCACCGCCCCCACGTGTACTACATAATCAGCCTTTGTCAGCTCCAATTAAGCTATGAAGGAATCAAATTAACGTATAAAAATGCCATTATCATCAAAAGCACAGAAATTGTAATTCCTAAACTGGATTAAAAGCACTAAACCACGTGTTAAGTTTGCAATTTGCAAACCCACCCCCCCCTTCTTTTTCTCATTGTTTTTTTTTTTATTTTTTTTAATTTTTTAAATTTTTTTTAAAGCTTTTTTTTTTTTTTTTGGGTTCAAAGTGCCGAGTTAATCGCCGTTGGACTCGAAAAGGGTCCCCAAATCTGCATTACAAATCTGCAAAAGCAATCAGCATTGTTTTCGCTTTGCGGAAATCGAGTTTCTTTTGATGTTTTCTTATGTCTGGAATAAGGCCCTCTTTTTTCTGTCACACATTATTAATCTCCTCTTGCCATCATTGAGACCATGTTAAAGCTGCCTAATTAACTCTATTATATTCAATGGATGATAAATTAATTTAGGATAAGGTATTTGGCACTGAACTTTTTAAGTTGTCCCACATTTGTTTATTATTTTTAATTTTGACAATTTAAACCTCTTGAATGTATATAATTAATTTTTAACTATATTCTTGTATTGATTACTGATATTAAATTTAGTAAATGGTTTCGTTCATGTCAAGTGAGCTTATTTAAAGGAAGAATCGGGATTTTTAGATAAAGATGAAACATATTATGTCACGTATTTTATAAGTTTTCCTTTCAAATTTTAAAATTCTTTTTTGGTTTTGAGCACATTTTGTAACGTTTATCAAATTCAAGTATGTTTTTATCAAAATTATGAGTTCAAAGATGACAACTTGTCAACTGTTCGAGAAGCCAAAATGTTGAAAACCTTTATATATAATAATAATAATAATAATAATAATAATAATAATAATAATAAAAAATAAGAACAATTCAAATTCATTCACTATATGATAACTTGATACAACAACTTTCTCTATATCTAATAACTAGTATTGTTCGTTACAATTAGTTAATAGAATTCTAAATGCTAAAGTGATAGTTTACTTTGTAATAAAGTTTGGACTCATTTTCAAAAATAATATATACTGTCCAAATAATTAGTGTCTAGATATTGGGAGGAGTTCTTAAACGGAAACTTTTTCATATATCATTTATAACGTGATTTGTGTTATATTACACTAATCAGATAATTCGAATATAATTTTTTTAATTTTTATTGACAATTGTCCTTCACACCAATATCTAAATAATATCATATAAATTACTTAGTTGTTACATATTTCGAAATAAAAAATTATAAATGATGCATGATATGTGGTACCAATCAGGAGATATTTTCTAATTATATAATATATACTTTTGAATGTTGTTTGCTTTCACAATGCCTTGTTTTTCTCTGGTGACCATACTTGAAAGGAAGGTTCCCACTAATTCCTAACCTTCTCAAAAGAATTAGAGCAGGTACACTGAACTTGCATGGGCTCTTATTTATAATAATAAAGTCATGGGATAATTAATAATGGCTTTAGTTTGTAACTCCAATAAGTTATTAAAAGGTGTGTGTTTTGGGTACGTGTATGTCCATAACTTTATAAGACACCATTATCGATATGCTCAATTATAAAGCTAAAAAACTAAAAACTAAAAAAAAAAAAAAAAAAAGGGAAAAGGAAAAGGTCAGATTCGTGGGACTTGAGATCTTTAATTGCTTTAGTGGGTTTAATAATTTGTGATGATGAGAGAAAAAAACCAAATCGAAAGTTCATAATTGATGATAATAAAAACTAATTAGAAGTGAATAATATGCCTTCTTCTGGGTCCTGTTTAGCACTATAATGGCTCTCCATGTGATGGGGGAAACAGACCCTACATCCCATACCTAATTGCTGGTAAGAGCGGGAAAAAAAAAAAGGAAAAAGAAAAACGAGGAATTAATATATAGTGACTATATATCTTGACTTATTACGTAGAATCGAGGAACAATATTGGATCAGAATGTAAGATACATGATGGGTCCGAGTTAATTTCATTCAAGATGTTAAATATTTTCCGTTATCAAAAAATGTTTTTCTTGGTGTTTTTGCTTTCTAAAAATAAAGTAATAAGATGTTCTTTCTTGTAAAGCACTTTAGAAAATTCTTGCTATTTACTTCTCGAATTAAATAAAAAAGCGTCTCACTTTTGCTCCTTTCTTAGCAATGGACATATCCCTTGAGCATTATGAGCTTTACGCAAGGTAGTGGATGGCATTTCTAACAATTCGAATGAAGAGAAAATTTTTATTTATTAACTTAAGAAAAAATGCATGACATGACAAATAAAATGAGACAAAATTGGAAGTCTTGAGAAGTAAAAAAAGTAACATTAATTATTGTGTTCAGATTTTTGTTATCAATGTCTCTTTAACTTTAGGGTATTCTAATTTT
Organism: Ficus microcarpa; assembly: GCA_025413485.1. Lineage (NCBI taxonomy): Eukaryota > Viridiplantae > Streptophyta > Magnoliopsida > Rosales > Moraceae > Ficus > Ficus microcarpa. Next base: position 20,102,102 of record CM046386.1, on the reverse strand, counting down.
ATTATTTCATGAACTTCAAAAACTCTATTTTACGCTTTAAATGTAAAATTAGCCGACTAAAAGAAATATATTAAAAACAAACGGAAAAAATATTAAATACGATTACGTGATCTTTTTTTATTTGTGTTTATTAGAAATATTAAACAAATTGTTAAATGAGATTAATTCTCCTTTTTTTTGTATGTTTTTAATTAAAATTCTAATACAAAAAATTAAGTGGACCAATTCAAAATTCAATAATAAAATGAGAGTTTTAAAAATTTTTAAAACAAATACGAATAATCTTAAATCTGCAAAACCCAAATAAAGTCATTATAGTTATCTTTTTTAATGTGATGGCCATATGATATGTATCACGCCACTAGTGTAATAGTTGCTAGTATAACGGATATATATATATATATATATATATAGTAAAATGATTAATATTTATAAGGAAAAGATGCTTGTAGTTGCAAACTAAAGTCTACTGTGGACTGTATTCCTGACCGTTTGAGAACCAGACAGACTAAATAGTAGATACAAAATAGAATAATTGCAATTACAAGTGATTTTTTGTGGACAACGACATTGTCAGGTTTGGACGCTCCTAATGCTTAAAAGAGCAGTTAGCCGTTGGAACAGTGGTTTTAATTTCACACCATTTTCAGTGTCCCGGTGGGGACGGCTATAAACAGAGTCCCAACTCCCAAGTCAACCTTGACCGTTACGTCGCACTTCTGGTAATAGTAAGGGCTTCAAATTAATATGGTTTTTTTTTTCTTTTTTTCTTTTTCTTTTTTAATTCAACTTGAGCTGGGGTTTGAACGATAAGGGTCCGTTTTGCTAAACTGGGGAGTGTTTGGTGAATTGGGGAGTGTTTGATGAATGAGTTTAGTTTAAGATTTTTTAAGTTTCAATAGTAATTTTTGTTGACTTTTCAGAAAAAATAAAAAACTTTTTCAGAAAAAAACAAAAATCATGATGAAAAAAGTACAGTTTAGTTTAAAATGAGATATTGTCCAAACATCCCCTTGGAGTTGGTTAATTTTTTAAAAACTAGTTATAATTTTTGTTAACTTTTCAGAAAAAAAACAAAAACTGAGATAAAAAATTTGAGTTTAAAATAGTTTGTCAAACGGAGGTTAAATGTAAAAATACCATTAAACAATACCGATAACAATCGCATATAAGTTTTTCATTTCAGTCTTGTGTGTACGTGTGTTTTTTTTTTTTTAATTACTCTCTCTTTTTAACTTTTGTAATCTATTTCTATCTTTTTACCCCCTCAAATGAAGGAAACATAAAATTGGAAAGAAGGTACGGTCAGTGGCATTTTGGCACATTCTATAACTTCTTTTTTTTTTTTTTTTTTTGGATAAATCTTTCTATTACATGTTGCTCTATAAGAGAATAATTTGCATTTTTAAATTATTGTACTTCTATTGATATCATTAAATTATTGTACTTTTATTTATTTATTTTTAAAGCAACTACTGATTTTATTAATTTTGACCAAAAAAAAAAAAAACAAACAAACAAACAAACACAAACAATTGAAATTGAAACCAAATGGAGACATTAAAATGAGTCACTGTAGGGCGGTGTAAGTAGTCAAGCAAAACCCGGATATCATCCAAGATGAAAACTTTCTATGGACAGGTCAAAAACATCATGAATAATAGAGACTATTAGTTTATCAATCCATCTTAAAAACTTAAGTTATTAGGATGTAAGTCAATAATAATTTATATTTTAACAAAGATTACATTTTGTCGCACCGAACTCTACCTCAAGGACGGAGATTCCCTGATTCTTAGCAAATCTGAACCCCTCATGTAGAGCAATACACTCAACTATGAACAGGAATTTAGCTTCTGGTCAAGAATTTCACTGGCACACCTTGAACTAGACCCTAATTATATGTCATTCTTATTAATTAATTTGATAATGATAATAAGAATCTCTATATTTTCTGGGTTTATTCATGTTATAGTTATACTATATTTATATGTAATAGTTTTTCTAAAAATTTTCACATTAGCTCTCGGTTCAAAATCTCATCTTAATTTATGCTCTCCTAAGTAGATTCATAGCTCCTCTACCACCGGAAGTTGGAGAGTTTTGTCGTGATGAGATTGACTACAGTTCCATCAATTGATTGGGGGGGTTGAAACCCATATTTATGCTAATCTCAATCCCATCATTTTTAAGGTCGAGTCTTAACCCCTTGTCAAGTTTGAGTTCAAATGACACAAGTATTAGATCACACTCTTCTTGACTTTTAATTGGACTGCTCGATCGATCAATAGTTTATTTATTGATTGTCGAAGTCTTACAATCTCTAACATATCTTTTTGTTATTTTTTTGGATGGTGACAAGCATATTTCTATTCTATATAAAAATTGATTAATTAAAAAGATAACTTATTAAAATAAAATCAGATAATTAAAAGGATTATTGAAATAAGCTAAGCATCTCTTTCTCAAACATAGACTAATCACTAAAACATGAAGAAATAGTCCAAATAGGAGAAAATAAAGAGCATGACTTTAAAATATGTTAAGTAAATAAAAAATTAACTAAGTAAATAATCTATGTATTTACTAATAATTTAGGTTACTATAATTACTGTTATTTATTCCAAATATTTTAGATCTTACTATTACTTTTATTTATTATAGAAATGTTATTTATTCCCTCTCCCATGTTATTGTAATAAATAACCTTGTTACCAAACTAATTGAAATAAATGGTAGGATATGACTGAGACGAGATTCGGCATTTTTAAACCACGAAATACTCGGTTTCTATTTCAGTTGTAGGTATAACCAATCTGTTACATGTGGATTGGTGGATTTCTCATAGTTGGTACTGTTGCGCATGCAGCCATTTTTATAGCAGAATTGTGCACTTTTTTTTTCCTAGTTATGCCAAAAATTAAAGTGCAGTTGGTTGAATCTAGAACCTCCTTTCTAGGCCTTACCCCCCAACCTAAAGTAGTTGAGTGAGGAAGTAAAATTAATCCTTATTTATATATAGGCTTCCTGTTTAAAGAGGCTCATATACAGAACGTTTCGAAATAATATCAGAGCAAGAATGATAACTTTCAAATTCAAAAAAAATCCTAGAATTAAAAATGGGCAATCATGAGCCAAATCCACTGTATAAATATCATATTCATGGAATACGATCCACTTTCAAGATGCCTTGGTCGTGATATCAAATGGGCTACATCAAACTGGCATGCCCCATAACCCATGTGTGGTATTTGAAACGTCTTCCCCAGAAAGGCCCATTTGATTCCCTAATTAGTTATCCTAAGTCTTTTTCCTCTGCTTGCTTTTGCTGGGAAAAATTCTTTTGTCAATTTATATCAGCAAAACAAAATAAGATATTTCGATCCATAATCTTGAACCAATCTTACCTGGGATCGCAAATCCCAAGTTTGTCTATTATAGTCGAATGGTAAAATTTCTCTTTGCCAAGGGGGAGATGTGGGTTCGAATCCTACTATCCGCTCAAGATAATGTGCCGTAAAAAATGAATGGTAAATTTGCTCCTAGTAAATAATATTTACTTCCAATATTTTTAAAACTTGCTTTTTGTTTTTTTTTTTTTTTGTCCCCTTAAACAAGCTACTTATTTATTATATCAATTATTGATTTAATGAGAAAATGCTTTAATTTTTTTTTTTTTTTTTAAGAGGAAGCTATTAACTTCTTTTTTTCCGAGAACGAAATTTGGGCCAAGACCATTAGCGACACACTTGGGTTGGGCTGACAGTTAATGATAAAAGCCCAAACCAAATATCCTCTCTCTAACTGTCATCTTACCCGCCAACAGTTGAAAATCTTTCCTCTTCTCCCCCCTTTCAGAAACAGTGGAAGTTAGTCTTTTTGTTTTCCTCGTCACCATCCTCATCTTCTCCACTTTCCCACAACCAGCAGCTCTCCAAAACCCTCAAGACACGGTCAGCTGGATCGGCCCCGCCATTCTACCTTCATCTTCCTCGACGGCCTCTCCGAATCCCGCGGCTCGCTCGGTCCTGCAAACTCCCCTGGCCCCGGCGCTGTTCGTCGTAGGAGACTCCACCGTCGACTGGGGCACTAACAATTTTCTCGGCACCCTCGCCCGAGCCGACCGCCTTCCCTACAGCCGCGATTTCGACACTCAGCAGCACACCGGGCGGTTCTCCAACGAAAGAATCCCTGTCGATTATCTCGGTAAAGATGTTTGCTTTCTTGATTTTCTTTCTCCTTGTTTGGGTAGTGGGAAAAAGGAGGAAAACAAGGGAAAGCCGTTTCTTTCTCCTGTTTAACAAATGTGTTTCGCCTTCTTTCTCGGTTTCTTTCTTGTTTTCTTGCTGAAAGAGAGTCACTCTTGTTTGGAATTGTTTTTGAAGGAAGAAAATTTACAAAGAGTACCGTGTTTTCTTTGACAAAACTTTCTGGGAAATTACAATCTGACTTTTGTTTTCGATTCCGGATTTAGCACTTCTTCTCGGGCTTCCTTTTGTTCCAAGCTATCTTGGGCAATCTGGAAGGCTAGATGATATAATTCATGGAGTCAATTACGCATCTGCTGGAGCTGGAATCATTTTAACAAGTGGCTCAGAATTGGTATGGTTTTATATATATATATATATATGTATGTATGTATGTATGTATGTGTATGTGTGTGTGTGTGTGTATCATGGGATTCTAGGATGCAAAAATTTTGTAGATTTTGATGAGGAGAGTAATTTTTTTCCCTTTTCTGATCTTCTATAGGGTCAGCGACTTTCCTTAACACAACAAATTCAGCAGTTCAAGGACACCTACCAGAAGTTCGAAGTCCCGGTGAACGGCGGCCGTAACTATAACGGTCCTAAGGTAGTGAAATTCCTTGTTGGGTAAATTCCGACCCGCACAAAAGGCGTAACGATCTAGACACTGTCTCGGAGAGAGGCTCGGTGAAATAGACATGTCTGTGAAGATGCGGACTTCCTGTACCTGGACAAAAAGACCCTATGAAGCTTCACTGTTCCCTGGGATTGGCTTTGGGCTTTTCCTGCGCAGCTTAGGTGGAAGGCGAAGAAGGCCTCCTTCTGGGGGTCCGAGCCATCAGTGAGATACCACTCTGAAAGAGCTAGAATTCTAACCTTGTGAGTATGGGAGAGCAAGCTGCGGCTGATCTGATCTCTAGCTCGGTGTTTTACATTTCAATTCGAATCAACGACTACATACATTACTATCTGCGTAATGTTTCCGACGTGCGAAATCTCTACCTACCGTGGACTTTCAACCAGTTCTTGGCCTCTTTAGTGAGGCAGCAAATCAAGGCGATATCACAATCTTGATTTTCTAGCTTGTTCATTCCATTTCCATACTTAAATTGTCATATCAGACTAGATTTTCCAATCGGGTCTCTTTGGTTTTTCCGATTTGTGCAGAGCTTGTACAACTTAAACGCGAGGCAAATGGTCGTCATGGGGCTGCCACCTATAGGTTGTGCTCCTCACTACCTGTGGCAGTACAAAAGCACCGACGGCGAATGCATCGAAGAGATCAACAACATGATCATGGAGTTGAACTTCGGCATGAGGTACATGATCAAGGAGCTGAGTCGGAAGCTTTGTTATTCGAGTATAATCTTCTGTGATGTGTTTGAGAGTTCCATGGATATACTAAACAACCATGAACGTTACGGTGAGGCCTTTTTTTAGCCTATTTTTTGCCCCGTAAATCTCTTGGTTTGTGTCCATAGCTTTATGTGACATTATGTTTTTTCTTTTCAGGTTTCAATTTTACTTCGGAGGCTTGTTGTGTATTGGGCAAGTATAAGGGTTGGATTATGTGTCTAGCACCAGATATGGCTTGTAGAAATGCTTCTAATCATATCTGGTGGGACCAGTTCCACCCTACCGACGCGGCGAACGCCATTCTCGCTGACAACATATGGAACAGTCTGCACACAAAAATGTGCTATCCCAAGAGCCTGAAGGATGTTTTAGCCAAAAGAAGAAGGCCTAATGACCCCAATTGAGAAAATTTAATACATTTGTTAGAGTCTTTTGTAACACATCTTGTAATTCGGATATGACGAGATTGGAAGTGTAGGCCAATTTGATCGGTGCCATTCTGCTATTCTTTCTCAACTTTTTGTAGCTTTTCATTTCAAATTTCAGCTGTTAGTGATGTCTTCTATGTCTGATCTCAGCACAAAACTGGGAAATGTAGTTGTAATGTCCCTGCAATAAAAATAAAAGTTTGGTCAGTTTTATTGAACGAAAAGAAAAGAAAAGAAAAAGTTACGAAGACAAAATGGGAATTACTTCAAATAAGGAATTGTCATGTTCTTTAACAAGGATGGATTTCGATCGACTAATTCTCTCCACTCTTCCATATCAATCTTTCCATCTCTTTTTGAATCAGCTTCCTCAAACGTCTGTGAAGTTACAAAGTACAATGTCAATGTCAATTAACTACAAAGTACAATGTCAATCGGGAAGGGGGTTCGGGAGGTTTGAAACTTGAGAGCGTTTTTGTTTCTCTGTAAGAAATGAGAGCCATAGGCCCCATACCGGAAAAATAAATGATAAACTACGACAGTACTTTAGTCTCTATATTTGCAAACATCACCTTTACAATAATTGATTCAACAATATCATCAGGAAGGATCAAGTCGGACTCCTTCAGAAGTGCCAAGATCATCTCCTTGACCTTTTTAATCAAGCTAAGTTTAGTAAAAGAGCAAGTAGTGTTATTTTATAGGATAGAGATGGTGTTTATATGCCGAATTTTTTACCTCCTCGCGCCCTATAAACCCGGTTTGCCGTATATCATATAGTTGAAATGCACCTATTAAAATAGGACATGAAATTTTTTGTACAATGGTGACTGTACAGAAGAAGAAAAACATTGAAACGAAAATTCGTACGTGCAACTTTTTCTGGTTGAGGTGCGTTGGATGGAAAATGCTTAGACATCGAACAAACTCCGCGAATTCGATTAACCCGTCTTGTTTCGAGTCGAACAGTTGAAAGATCTATTTTCAATATCACCACCACATTAGAAATGGTCTCAGTAAATAAACAAGGAGTGGTCGATTTTGGCATAGAAGTTACTAATCAGAACGTTCTTTACGAATGATTAAAAAATAAATGACGAAAAGCTGGAGCGTGTGGCTGTTAACTCGGAGGTTCGAGCCCTCATTCTATCGTTTTTATTTTTCTTATTCTTTTAAAAGGCATTAATTATTAAACTTCATGCTTTATGACAAACATAGAAAGAATTTTAAAAGGCATTAATTGTTAAACTTCATGCTTTACGACAAAAATAAAGAAGCACCCTGTCGGCAAAGAGACTTTGTTTCTTCCTGTTCCCGAATAAACCAAGCTGAAACTCTTCCTGAAAAGACAATAATAATATGAGAATATATATATATATATATATTTATATATGTAAATATAACACCGAAAGAAAATGGTGTATATGTTTTTAAGTCAGACTAAACCAATCAAGCTTCAGATATCAGTTAAGATTACAATTCTTTTGAGAGCCAATATATTATACATAGCTGTCTCTCTATCGCTTATATATATATATATAGAGAGAGAGAGATATACATATATATATATATATATATATCTATTAAACTTACTTTGCTAATAAGCCCATCATCAACTATGCAGCTGCTTAGCTTCTTGAAAAGCTCATACAAAATCTCAACCTCGGAAACACTAACTGCATGAAAGAAGTAAATAAATATAATATCAGAAAATCAATTCCAAAAAAAAATGATTAAGTTCGTTCAGAATGCAACAAAGTAAAACCAACCCAAGAACAGGTGAGCAGAAAAGAAAATTAAAATATTAAATTGAAAAAAAAAAAAAAAATCATACAACAGGTTTGAGCTGAGAGATCTGCAGAAAGAACTGCAGGGTCGTCTGCAGATCTCTGCCGCCTCTGCTTCATGCACACACAGCCCATCACTTATGAAACGCTTTTATTATGTTAATGAGATTTATTTTTTTCAGAGAAATATTTAGTAACATTTCATCTTTAACTTAGATCTAATATATATATACTTTTTTGAACTTGAAATGTGAGAGTCGTGTTGCTGTTTTTTCTTTTTTGGTCGTTGCATATCCACACGAGAATGGCCATATTGGAAAAGGTGCTAATAGTGCTGAAACCTTTTCTCTCTCTTGCTTTGTTTTTGTATTCATCTTGTTTTCTGAAATTCTATAAAGAGACATCTTACTCTAGGGGCTATGAATTTTAAGTTGTCATTATTTTATTAACAAATAAAATATCTTGTTACTAATTAATGTTATAATCTTTATTACTAAGAGATTGATAATTCGATGTTGAGACACATAAAATTCAAATTAAATCAGACAATGTTTAAAAAATGAATGTGATAAATATACTAGTTAAATGATCCTCTCATAGCTAGTATCCATCCATGTAGAATAAATACAGTTTGATTTAAAATTCTAAAGTTTCATTTGGTAAAACATCTTAAACTCAAATTTTTCATCTCAGTTTTTGTCTTTTTCTGAAAAGTCAACAAAAATTATAATTAATTTTTAAAAAATCAACTAATTCAAACTTAAAAATTTCAACTCAAACCGTTTCACCAAACGGAGCCTAACTCTATGATTGTGATTAATGACCTTTTAAGGTCCTATAATGGGGCGTCTCGTTGTAGAATCTCTCTCTCTCTTTCCTTTTCTTTGTTTGTTTATTTAATAGTTCCTTTTCTTTGTTAATTTGTTTATTTATTTAAATAGTTTTACTAATTTGGACTTAATTAGCTAATTGCTATTGCCTCAATGCCCCACGACCAAAGAACCTTCAATATTGATGTTAAATGTGGTCGGTGAGACTATTAGTGACACCGAGCTAGGATTTATTAGTGGGAGGTTAAAACAATTTTTTCAGTCAAGCTGGCAGGTCCATTAATGCTTATAAATTTAATAAAACTGTTTTATTTCTTAAAATCTAAATTATTTGTCCAATAAAATATGATGTGTTATATTTGCACTCACAATATTTGAGAAATATTCCCAGTTAATAAATATTTCCAGATATAGACATTGTAAATCTATCATTTTATGGATACTTTTTATATAATAAAATATTTAACCTTCTCATACACCTGCTTTAATTTTAATTTTATTTTGTTTAAAATAAATTAACAAATTTAAATAAGAAAATATATATGTACTTTCATTCTCATAAAGAAAACATAAAGTATTTCTAAAATAAAGAAAACATAAAGTATTTGTAAAAAGAGAGAGAGAGGATAAAGTAAATAAGAAAACTCAAGTAATGTCTAAATCAAAAATTAAGGGATGTCATAAGGCATTTAAAAAATACATAAATATAGAATCACATGAACGAACATAGCAAGAAAAAAAATAAATACAAAGAATAATCATGTAAAAAACAACCGAAAATCATTTTCAAATGCTAAAAGAAAAGAAAAAATCCACATAATCATAAATTAAAAAAATTAAAATTACATATTTCAATAGTTGTTAGCTATTCAAGAGATATTTTTCGTTTATTTTTATTTCAGTTGCAACCTATGTTGAAATTTTTTACGTAGTTATTAAAATTTGTTATAAAAAAAAAAATTTATGAAGAACAATTTAGAGTTTAGAACAATTTCTTAGGATTTTTTTTATTTTTTAAAATATTATTTCCATTTATCATTATTGTGATGTATGTTTTTTAATTATTTTATAAAAAAAAATATGTTCATTTATTAGGTATATGAGGATATAAGCATTCTTAATTGTTTTAAGGTAATTTTCTTGTAGAGTAAAAATACATTAAAAATCTTTATTGACTTTACGAGGATATTTATAATATGATGGATTTAAATAAAATCTCCTTAAAATATAGAGAACTATTAATTTAAGTAAGGCCAATACTAATTTTTATATATACTCACTATATTAAATAAAAAAAAAACCACTATATTAAAATTAGAAAAGAAAAAAGCTAGGGGGACAATGGCCCCGCCGCCCCCTTCCTCCGTCATTGGTTATTGTATTCAGCATTAGCAAAATAATAATAGTAGTAGTAGTAATAGTAATGTATAGCAAGACTAATAATAGTTTTATGATAAATTCAGCAACTTAAAGCTTCTTATAGATTAGAGCTTCAGAGCGCGGATGAGCAAGCACATCTATTATTTATTGATATACATATATATATAGGCTTCGTTTGGTAAGTTAATTGGAGATAAAATTTTTAAGTTGGAGTTTGTTGACTTTTTAAAAACTAGTTACAAGTTTTATTAACTTTTTAGAAAAAGATAAAAATTGATATGAAAAAATGTAGTTTAGTCTGAGATAAACTTAAATGCCAAACGGAGTAATAGTGTTATCTATGATATTTGGTTGACCTAGAAAATAAAGACTGTGGTGATTTCTAAAGAAAAAGATTCCTTTAATGCATGGAGCTCTTTCGCTACGGAACCATATCCACGAAGCAAACTCAGTGGATTAATAGTGCGCTATGAATAATTCTTTGATAGACCACATGATGACTCTAAAAGAGTGCAGAAAGCTCCTTCCTAGTGCTAGTGAAGTCATCCTCCCCCTAGATGGATAAAAGTAAGACATGGATGGAGCGAAAAATTGTTCTTCTAGTTCTAGTATGGCTGACTCACTTTGTGTCATCACTACTGCCAAAGTTGCAAAGTCATTTTGTATGGCCTCAAATCTGGTTTGAATGCCATTCCACTATCCTGATTTGATTTGCTGCAATCAAGAGTGGAAACGTTGCATGTAAGTGGCTTGAGAGATATTATGTCGGAAAAAGGCCAATGTCCTGTTTCACGCATCTATGGGCAGAGCAATCAAGTCGTACAAAAGCTTTGCAACAAATGCAATCAATCTGGATAGCATTACTTGGTCTGGAGAAGAGATATGGGCAATTTTCCTTGTTATAGATTGACTACTTGTAGTATTTTTCTATCTTTTACCCCTCTAGTCTTTTTTTCATGGGACTTTTAAGATACATGTTTTGACTTAATTTTCAAGATTGGCCTCCGGCTACTATTTTCAGTACTGTTATATATCTTTTGGTTTTGCCTTCCATGAGACCATTTTATTTTTTTCGTCTTTATTATGACATTTAAATTGTTTTATATTTTTATGTTAATAATTAGATTTAATTGGAGGTTTGACAGATGACAGACTTATCAAGTTGGTTTCAATCTGATTGGGATATGTTTAATTCATTTTTCAAATACATATATATTCAAGTTGATGCCATTCTGATTGGGACGTGTTTAACTTTTTTTTTTTTTTTTAATTACTCTCTCTTTTTTAACTTTTGTGATCTATTTCTATCTTGTTACCCCATCAAATAAAGGAAACATAAGATTGGAAAGAAGGTACAGTCAGTGGTATTTTGGCACGTTCCATTACCTCTTTTTTGAATAAATCTTTCTATTACATGTTGCTCCATTAGAGAATAATTTACATTTTTTAATTATTGTACTTCTACTGATATCATTGAATTATTGTCCTTTCATTATTATTTTTTTAAGCAACCACTGCTTTTATTAATTTTGACACAAAAAAAAAAAAAAAAAAAACAAAAAACAAACAAACACACAAACAAACACAAACAATTGAAATTGAAACCAAATTGAGACATTAAAATGAGTCACTGTAGGGCAATGTTTGTAGTCAAGCAAAACCCGGATATCATCCACGATTGACTTTCTATGGAGAGTTCAAAAACATCATGAATAATAGAAACTATTAGTTCATCAATCTATCCCAAAAACTTAAGTTGTTAGAAGATGAGTCAATAATAGTTTTATATTTCAAAAAATACTACAGTTTGTCATCCCAAACTTTACCTCAAAGATGGGGATTCCCTTATTCTTAGCAAATCCAAACGCCTCATGGAGAGCAATGCATTCAACTATGAAAAGGAGTTTAGCTTCCAGTCAATAATTTCGTCGGCACACCTTGAAATAGACTCTAATTGTATGTCATTCTTATTAATAAATTTGACAATGATAATAAGAGTTTCTATATTTTCTGGGTTTCATTCATGTTATAGTTATACTAGATTTATATGTAATAGTTTTTCTAAAAATTTTCACATTAGCTCTCGGTTCAAAATTTCATCTTAATTTATGCTCTCCTAAGTAGATTCATAGCTCCACCACCGGAAGTTGGAGAGGTTTGTCGTGATGAGATTAACTACAGTTCAATCAATTGATTGGGGGATTGAAACCCATATTTATGTTAATCTCAATCCCATCATTTTTAAGGTCGAGTCTTAACCCCTACTCAAGCTTGAGTTCAATTAACACAATTATTAGATCACACTCTTCTTGACTTTTAATTGAATTGCTCGATCGACCAGTAGTTTAGTTATTGATCGTTGAAGTCCTAAAATCTCTAACACATATTTTTGTTATTTTTTGGATGATGACAAGAATATTTCTATTATATATAAAAATTTATTAATTAAAAATCTAATTTATTAAAATTAAATTAGATAATTAAAAGGATTATTGAAATAAGCTAAGCATCTCTTTCTCACACATAGACTAATTAATGAAACATGAAGAAATAGTCCAAATAGGAGAAAATAAAGAGCATGGTTTTAAAATATGTTAAGTAAATAAAAAATTTACTAAGTCAATAATCTATGTATTTACTAATAATTTAAGTTACTATAATTACTGTTACTTATTCCAAATATTTTTAGATCTTACTATTTAGTTTAGTTATTTATTATAGAAATGTTATTTCTTTCTTTCTGCCATGTAATTGTAGTGAATAATATTTTTACGAAACTAATTGAAATAAATGATAGGATTTTCAAATGTTAAAAATAATTAACCGTAAATAATGTAAATTACTCCTAGTAAATAAATATTTACTTCCAAAACTTGCTTTGTTTGTTTGTTTGTTTTTTTTTTTAACATGCTACTTATTTATTATATCAATTATTCATTGAATGTGAAAATGCTATAAAACATTTTTTTTTTTTTTAATAAAAAGAGGAAGCTATTAACTTCTTTTTTCCGAGAACAAAATTTGGGCCGAGACCACTTGACACTTGGGTTGGGCTGACAGTTAATGATACAAGCCCAAATCAAATATCCTCTCTTTAACTGTCTATCTTACCCGCCAAAAGTTGAAAATCTTTCCTCCTTTCTCCTCCTCCCTTTCAGAAACAATGGCAGTTAGTCTTCTTGTTTTCCTCATCACCATCCTCATTTTCTCCACTTTCCCACAACCAGCAGCTCTCCAAAACCCTCAAGACCCGGTCAGCTCGGTCGGCCCTGCCATTCTACCTTCATCTTCCTCGACGGCCTCTTCGAATCCCTCGGCTGGCTCGGTCCTGCAAACTCCTCTGGCCCCGGCGCTGTTCGTCATAGGAGACTCCTCCGTCGACTGCGGCACTAACAATTTCCTCGGCACCCTCGCTCGAGCCGACCGTCTTCCCTACGGCCGCGATTTCGACACTCAGCAGCCCACCGGGCGGTTCTCCAACGGAAGAATCCCTGTCGATTATCTCGGTAAAGATGCTTGCTTTCTTGATTTTCTTTCTCCTTGTTTAGGGTAGTGGGATAAAGGAGGAAAACAAGGGAAAGCCTTTTCTTTTTCCTGTTTAACAAATGTGTTTCGCCTTCTTTCTCGGTTTCTTTCTTGTTTTCTTGCTGAAAGAGAGTCACTTTTGTTTGGATTGTTTTTGAAGGACGAACATTAACAAAGACTACCGTGTTTTCTTTGACAAAACTTTCTGGGAAATTACAACCTGACTTTTGTTTTTGATTCCGGATTTAGCACTTCGTCTTGGGCTTCTTTTGTTCCAAGCTATCTTGGGCAATCTGGAAGGGTAGATGATATGATTCATGGGGTCAATTACGCATCTGCTGGAGCTGGAATCATTTTCACAAGTGGCTCAGAATTGGTATGGTTTCATATATATATATATATGTATGTATGTGTGCATGTGTGTGTGTGTGTGTGTGTGTGTGTGTGTGTGTGTGTGTGTATCATGGGATTCTAGGATGCAAAAATTTCATAGATTTTGATGTGGAGAGTAATTTTTTTCCCTTTTCTGATCTTCTATAGGGTCAGCGAATTTCGTTAACACAACAAATTCAGCAGTTCAAAGACACCTATCAGAAGTTCACACTAAGTATGGGAGAGCAAGCTGCGGCTGATCTGATCTCTAGCTCAGTGTTTTACATTTCAATTGGAATCAACGACTACATACATTACTATCTGCGTAATGTCTCCGACGTGCGAAATCTCTACCTACCGTGGACTTTCAACCAGTTCTTGGCCTCTCTAGTGAGGCAGCAAATCAAGGTGATATCACAATCTTGATTTTCTAGCTTGTTCATTCCATTTCCATACTTAAATTGTCATATCAGACTAGATTTTCCAATCGGGTCTCTTTGGTTTTTCCAATTTGTGCAGAACTTGTACAACTTAAACGCGAGACAAATGGTCGTCATGGGGCTGCCACCTATAGGTTGTGCTCCTCACTACCTGTGGCAGTACAAAAGCACCGATGGCGAATGCATCGAAGAGATCAACAACATGATCGTGGAGTTGAACTTCGGCATGAGGTATATGATCGAGGAGCTGAGTCGGAAGCTCCGTTATTCGAGTATAATCTTCTGTGATGTGTTTGAGAGTTCCATGGATATACTAAACAACCATGAACGTTACGGTAAGGCCTTTTTTTAGCCTTTTTTTTGCCCCGTAAATCTCTCGGTTTGTGTCCATAGCTTTATGTGACATTATGTTTTTTCTTTTCAGGTTTCAATGTCACTTCGGAGGCTTGTTGTGGATTGGGCAAGTATAAAGGTTGGATTATGTGTCTAGCACCAGATATGGCTTGTAGAAATGCTTCTAATCATATCTGGTGGGACCAGTTCCACCCTACCGACGCGGTGAACGCCATTCTCGCTGACAACATATGGAACAGTCTGCACACAAAAATGTGCTATCCCAAGAGCCTGAAGGATGTTTTAGCCAAAAGAAGAAGGCCTAATGACCCCAATTGAGAAATTTTAATACATTTGTTCAAGTCTTTTGTTACACATCTTGTAATTCGAATATGACGAGTTTGGAAGTGTAGGCCAGTTTGATTGGTGTCATTCTGCTATTCTTTCTCAACTTTTTGTAGCTTTTCATTTCAAATTTCAGCTGTTAGTGATGTCTTCTATGTCTGATCTCAGCACAAAACTGGGAAATGTAGTTGTAATGTCCCTGCAATAAAAATAAAGGTTTGGTCAGTTTTATTGAACGAAAAGAAAAGAAAAGAAAAGAAAATTAAGAAAAGATTACGAAGACAAAATGGGAATTACTTCAAATAAGGAATTGTCATGTTCTTCAATAAGGATGGATTTCGATCGACTAATTCTCTCCACTCTTCCATATCAATCTTTCCATCTCTTTTTGAATCAGCTTCCTCAAACGTCTGTGAAGTTACAAAGCACAATGTCACTTAACTGCATAATAAGATTAGCTAGGATTGGTGAGGGGCTCTCGGGAGGTTTGAAACCTGAGAGCGTTTTCGTTTCTCTGTAAGAAATGAGAGCCATAGGCCCGTACCAGAAAAATAAATGATAAACTACGATAGTACTTTAGTCTCTATATTTGCAAACATCACCTTTATAATAATTGCTTCTACAATATCATCAGGAAGGATCAAGTCGGACTCCTTCAGAAGCGCCAAAATCATCTCCTTGACCTTTTTGATCAAGCCAAGTTTAGAAAAAGAGCAAGTAGTTTCATTCTATAGGATAGAGATGGTGTTTATATGCCGAATTTTTTACCTCCTCGCGCTCTATGAACCCGGTTTGCCATATATCATATAGTTGAAATGCACCTACCCAAATAAAACATGGAAGATTTAGTACAATAGTTTGCCATATATCATATAAGTTGAAATGCACCTACCAAAATAAAACATGAAAGATATGGTACAATGTTTTGTCATATATCATATAGTTGAAATGCACCTACTAAGATTTAGTACAATGGTTATTGTACAAAAGAAAAAAAACATTGACAAGAAAATTCTTACATGCAGCTTTTTCTGGTTGAGGTGTTTTTGGATGAAAAATGCTCAGACATCGGACAAACTCTGCGAATTCGATTACCCCGTCTTGCTTCGAGTCGAACAGTTGAAAGATCTATGCATTAATATCACCACCACATTACAAATGGTCTCAGCAAAGAAACAAGAAGTTTGATTTTGGTATAGAAGTTACTAATCAAAATTAACGGTGCTTTAAAAAATAAGTGACGAAAAGCTGGAATAGCTCAGTTGGCTAGAGCGTGTGGCTGTTAACCACAAGGTCGGAGGTTCGAGCCCTCCTTCTAGCGTTTTTAATTTTTTTTAATTTTTGAAAAGGCATTAGTTGTTAAACTTCATGCTTTACGACAAACATAAAGAAGCACCCTGTCGGCAAAGAGACTTTGTTTCTTGCTGTTCCCGAATAAACCAAGCTGAAACTCTTCCTGAAAACACAATATCAATATGAGAATATATATATATATTTATATATGTAATTATAACACCGAAAGAAAATGGTGTATATGTTTTTAAGTCAGACTAAACCAATCAAGCTTCAGATATCAGTTAAGATTACAGTTCTTTTGAGAGCCAATATATTATACATAGCCTTCTCTCTATCGCTTACATATATATATATATATAGAGAGAGATAGAGATATATATATACATACACATATATATATATATATTCTAATTAAACTTACTTTGCTAATAAGCCCATCATCAACTATGGAGCTGCTTAACTTCTTGAAAAGCTCATACAAAATCTCAACCTCGGAAATACTAACTGCATGAAAGAAGTAAATAAATATAATATCAGAAAATCAATTCCAAAAAAAAATTGATTAAGTAAGTTCCGAATGCAACAAAGTAAAAGCAACCCAAGAACAGGTGAGCAGAGAAGAAAATTAAAATATAAAATTGAAAAAAAAAAAAAATCATACAGCAGGTTTGAGCTGAGAGATCTGCAGAAAGAACTGCAGGGTCGTCTGCAGATCTCCGCCGCCTCTGCTTCATGCACACACAGCCCATCACTTATGAAACGCTTTTATTATGTTGATGAGATTAATTTCTTCAGAGAAATAATTAGTAACATTTCATATTTAACTTATATCTAAAATATATATATATATATATATATATATAAGGCTTTTTTGAGCTTGAAATGTGAGAGTCGCGTAGGTGTGTTTTTTTTTAGGGTCGTTACATATACACATGAGAATGGCTATATATGGAAAAGGTGCTAATATTGCTAAATCCTTCTCTCTCTCTCTCTCTCTTGTTTTGTTTTTGTTTTCATCATGTTTTCTGAAATTCTATAAAGAGACATCTTACTTTAGGGGTTATGAATTTTGAGTTGTCACTTTTTCATTAGCAAATAAAAATATTTTATTATTAATTAATATAGTAATCTTTATCAATAAAAAACTGATAATTCGAATGTTGAGACACGGAAAATTAAAATTAAAATAGACATTATTTAAAAAAGAGTGTGATAAATATACTAGTTAAATGATCCTCTCATATCCATCCATGTAGAATAATACAGTTTGATTTAAATTCTAATTCTATGATTGTGATTAATAACCTTTAGAGGTCATAAAGTATGGTGCCTCATTGTAGAATCTCTCTCTCTCCGTTTCTCTCTCTCTTCTCCTTTTCTTTGTTTGTTTATTTAATAGTTCCTTTTCTTTGTTTGTTTATTTAATAGTTGTACTAATTTGGACTTAATTAGCTAATTGCTATTGCCTCAATGCCCCACGACCAAGGAACCTTCGATATCGATGTTAAACGTGGTTGGCGAGACTACTAGTGACACCGCGTAAATGATTATTATATGTGACGGAGTCAGGATTTATTAGTTGGGAAAATTTTTTTCGGTCAAGCCATTAGGTCCATTGATATTTATAAATTTAATAAAACTGTTTCATTTCTTAAAATCCAAATTTTTACCCAATAAAATATGAGTGGTTATATTTGCACTCACAATATTTGAGAAATATTCCCACCGAATAAATGTTTCTTGATATAAACATAGCAAATCTATCATTTTACATATACTTTTAATATAATACCACATTTAACCTTCTCATACACCCACTTTAATTTAATTTTAATTTGTTTAAAATAAATTAACAAATCTAAATAAGAAAAAAGTTATATTTTCATTCTCATGAAGAAAACATAAAGTATTTCTACAATAAAGAAAACATAAAGTATTTCTATAAAAAAAAAAAAAGGAGAGAGGAAAGAGTAAAGACGAAAAACTCAAGTAATATCTAAATTAAAAATTAAGGAATGTCATAATGCATATAAAAAATACATAATATAGAATTATGTAAACGAACATAGCAAGAAAAAAATAAATAAAAAGAATAATCAGATAAAAACCCACAGAAAATCATTTTCAAATACTAAAAGAAAAGAAAAGAAAAAACCACATAATCCTAAAGAATTAAAAAATAAAAATACATATTTCAATAGTTGTTAGCTCTTCAAGAAACATATTTATTTTATTTTTATTTCAGTTGCATCCTCCATTGAAATTTTTGACGTAGTTATACAAATTTCTTAAGAAAAAAAATTGATAAAAAACAATTTAGAGTTTATAAAATGAACAATTTAGAGTTTAGAACAATTTCTTAGGAGTTTTTTTAATTTTTAATATATTATTTCCATTTATCGTTATTGTGATGTATGTTTTTTTAATTATTTTATAAAAAAAATATGTCATTTATAGTTATATGGGGATATGAACATTCTTAATGGTTTTAAGATAATTTTCTTATAGGATAAAAATACATTAAAAATCTTTATTAATTTTATAGGGATATTTATAATATTGTGGGTGCAAATAAAATCTTCGTAAATATAGAGAAGTATTAATTTAAGGAAGGCCAATAGTAATTTATACATATACTCACTTTATTATTATTTTTTTAAAAAATCACTACATTAAAATTAAAAGAAAAAAACGAAAAAGAAAAAAGAAAAAAAGCTTTTCTATTACAAAACAAAAAACAAAAAACAAACCTCCGTCATTGATTATTATATTCAGCATTAGTATAATAATAATAATAATAATAGTATTACGAATGGTACTGTTGAGCAATTAACAATAGCATTTATATATTCGAATAAAAAGCTTTTATATTACACTTATTGCTTAAGACGTAAAAAAAAAAAAGTTTAGTCCACTCATAAAATGCCATACAACCCTTTCAAAATATATATATATATATATATATATATATAATAGAATGCCATATAATATGTTAATAGCACAAAGCAATTTGACTGACTAAAAACCAACGATACACCAACATATATGGCATCATAATAAAGGACATTAATAGTGCTTAACATGACACATTCATAGATAATGGATCTCATGGTATGAGGTTTGCATCTGAAATTGGACTTATATTTTAAGTAAAATTGAATCATATCTAGATTGATAGATCTTGAGATTTTCAAAGTAACGAGAAGAATGGAGACGAACGGTAAAGATTATTTCTTTTTTATTTAACAAAAAAAGAAAGTGAATAATTGTACCAATCGTATATTACCACACGTGGCTTGTACTTAAGGTATTATTTGAACGAACAATATGTAAAATCGTGCTTCTCCAGAAAAAGAATAGGAACTCTTTAAACTGTCGCATCATCCTTTTTCATTTGCTTGTTTACGCAAACTTAGAGAGTCATTCATCGTTGTATCTTTTCTGCGAATATTACCTGGCACATGTATATAAACGTTGTTTTTGAAACTTGCAAATTATAAACGTATTGCAGCCAGTCTACACCGCATATATGTAACATCGTTATATGTATATATAAATATATACATATATATATACGGCCTTAGCTAGCTAAGTCATATATAAACCATCGTTATATGTAACATGTGTGTGTGTGCGCGCGCATTTAACTGATGGTAACACTATATAATAATTGGGTTATGTGCTGTGTATACTCTATGTTTACACTATTGTGAGTATTCTTTTAAAATGTTTATGATATATGTATTTAATTTGGAAAATAATTAAAAAGCTAATTAGGTTTTTATGTTTATATATTCATATTTAAAGATGTACATATAATATCTATTCAAGATCAACTGCAACTGCGTGTTTATTTATGCGTTTTATTATTAAAAAAAAAAAAAAAGCTATTCATTGTACGAATTATCATTAATCATAATTACTAATTTTTTAAAACAGAATTTGTGAAAAAAAATGAGGTAAAAAGATTTTTGATGCTAATTAACAGGGAATGTCCTTCTTTCTAGTAGCTGATGTCTCAATTCCCACAACAGTGGCCGGGGGATTTGGCATCTGGTTCTGAATTTATTCGTGGTGAAATAGGTCAAGGGATTTTTCTTCCCTTTAAATGTCCTTTAGAAAAAGAAATTGATAATTCTAGAACTTATATTCCTCTAAATCTGGAATTATTTTGTGGAAGATTATTTTATGCCCATTTCCACGTTGGTCAGGACCCCAATTTGACGAGGAGAGAATATATTACAAACTTGATATAGACTAAACAAGTTAGGTGGAGAAACAGGAAATTGGATTTTATTTGGTTATGTTTGACTCTAGATAATTAGATTTTGAAGACATTTTTAGCCGGCAATAGTGCTTAAGAGAGGGTTAAAAGTTTAAATTATGTATACAAGTACATACATATATATACACACACTCACGCATACAGTGTAACTGATGTCAAACATAACGTGCACTTGACTCTTTTTCATATCAAAATTTAATAGTGAATAATTTAACAAATTCATGAGTAATTTGTCGAAATTAAAAGTTTATAGATCAATTTATTAAGTCCGTGAAAAATTGAAGAGGTTGCTTATATTTTGTGATATGCAAACTTCACCATATGTAAATATTTCCGATGTTTATCTCTTTATAACAAACAATACAACGGCGTTTTTTTTTTTTCATAATTTTTTCTCTTAAAAAAAAAAAGAGACACATTACTTTGAAAATCAATAACATTCATTTTAAGATGAAAGGAAAAAAGAAAAGAGAGAGAGAGAGAGAGAGAGACATCGTGTTATCACGACAAAAGTACATAGTACACACAAATACTTGTATTATATACATATTATGTGTATGTAGGTAGGCCAATTCATTTGACCCCCAAAAATTCTTCAGTATCTAGTCACAAAATTATAGTCAAAGAGTTGCTTGTTGAAACTTGAAACCCACAACAATATATTTATATATGCCTTTAGCTAGAAGAACTTGAACTTCTTGATGGTTTTGGCTTACTTGAAACACCTTTTTCACAAATTCAATGGCTCTTTCTATCATTACATTAGAACCTTTGAAGAGACAGAAAATACTTCTATACTGGCCGGTATGTTTGTTACTTGTGACACAATCCACTTCTAGTCCTTCACTTCAGAATTCAACACAAAGCTTGGAAATGCTATGGTCACGTCCCTGAACATCGAAAACCAAATCGAAAACTATGAGATATTGACTTTAACACGACATTGACATCGCAAGTAACAACGTAAGTAAATCTTTACGTTAAGTAGGACTCACTTAAGGTATGGAAGAGTCATATTCCTGATGAGAGATGGGTTCTTTGCAACATACTCCTTCCATTCTTCTTTGTCGATTTTCCCATCTCGTTTTGTATCTACCTCAAGCATCGTCTGTAGAATTAGAACACACAGAGAGTATTTAGACACCATAAAAATTTGACATGCATCAAGGAGTTTAATGTTAGAATAATGAATACCTTCTCTACAATCGACTCAATTACATCGTCAGCAAGTTTCAGATTTGATTCATTCAAAAGCGCTAACACCATCTCCTTCACCTATTAAAAAGTAAAAGAAGGAATTGAAGGCATAGAAGTTGAAGAACTCCACCTTTACCCACTATTGTTATACTTAATTACTATCTTATAGCCCATTTTATGGATTTAATTACATAGCATATTTTGGCTTAGATGCAAGCATTTATTTAAAAAAAAATCGTAGAAGAACTAATTTAGCAATTTTCAGAGTGTAACTTGACTGTATTTTCAAATGCCAAAGAGAGGAAAGTGACGGGTTATTAACCTCTTCGTGCTCGATGAATCCAGTCTGCCGAAGATCATAAAGTCTAAACGCAACTGTAATGAGAGATTTTTACAATTCAGTGACACATAAAAGAAAATGTTAAAAGGCATTTGGAAAGACAGAGAAAAGAAAGCAAGCATTATGGCTACTTGCAATATGGCATGGAATGTCATACATGAAATTTTGTCTTCTTGAGGAGCATTTGGGTGGAAGATGCTTAAGGATCGAACAAACTCTCCAAACTCAATGACCCCCTTATGCTTAAAATCAAAAACATCGAACACCTGTCGGTGGTTTCCATGACGAGACGCAAATATTAGTGAGTTAAAAACTTTCTTATGGGGTGTTTAGGATTTGAGTTCAAATTCAAAATTTTCATATCAGTTTTTGTCTTTTTTTGAAAAAGTTTTTTTTCTTTTTTGAAAAATCAACAAAAATTACTATTAAAACTTAAAATGGATCGGATGAGAAAAACAAAAGTTTGCAATGCATCCTTGCAATGCATCCTTACATTCAAGTTTAAAAATTTCAACGGACCCTTAAACTAGAAGGCGCGCCAAACATTGGATCGGATGAGAAAAACAAAAGTTTGCAATGCATACCTACCCTGTCTGCAAAAAGGTTCTCTTTTTTGCTGTTACCAAATAGAGCAAGTTGGAATTCTTCCTGTTCATTGCAGACTTTGGTTAATACATTTTTTCAAAAGAAATATCAGACAAAGAACTAAAAGTCCTACGTTATAACTTTAAAAGCGCAAACAGTAATACAAGACAAGAAATACCTTGTGGATAAGGCCGTCATCTACTCTGCTTAGTTTCTTGAACAGATCATACAAGGCCTCCACTTCATTTACAGTAACTGTCAAATAACAAAATTAAGTCCCAAATCACCCAAACATAAATTTCAAACACCATGGTAAAAGTGCATAGTTACAAATTCCCAGGAACACAGAAAATTTTACCATGGAGTCTTTTTGTAGTTTCACAAGTCAAATCTGACCGTGCAATATTTTTTGGGTGTTTGATGATGGTTCATGGATATATGGACCCTTAAAATTTTTTTTTTTTTTCCTTTTGTTGGATCCCGTTTCATTAAAATAGTTCAAATTCAACGATTTAGATTAATTTATCTATTATCCAACACATGATAAATTATCAGTACGTCTAGCCTTTGTCACACATATTTGGGCTAGAAACTTAATATAATTTCAGGTTTTTTATCATCAGATATTCTTTTATATAATAGATTAGAATCTTCATATTCCAGACATTCATATGTTTAACATTCTTAGACACCATTTGAATTGTACAGGTTCAAACCTATAATTCAAATTTTTGTGAGAGAAAATTACAGTAGAAAAAAGTTTGAAAAATGAGTTCAAAACGGGGAGTGAAATGACAGCTTAACAAGTGAAAACAAGGAGAGAATTATACGTAAAAGATGGAAAGCTTCAACTTACAAGCAGTTTCGGAGGCAAGAGTGGTGGGGTTCTCGTACCCATTTTTTTGTTTCGGAACTACGGTTCCATTGAGGCAAAAGCAGCTAAATAAACCACGCATGATTTAGAAAATTTCAGATGCAAGAAGATCGTGATTTGTTATTAGACCTGACAATAAACAATGAAGCAAAACACATCAAACTCAAACCTTTGACCCCGTTCGTTGATGTATAAACTTATCCACATCATCGATGAGATTGATATTCAAATATTTCTACCTAAAACGTTACGGGATGTAAATACAAAGGTTCACAGATCATAATTGTCTGTGAAGATAAATAAAACTGTTTTAGTATATGTACTGCTCATTCCTGTTAAACTGTCAACTGTCTCGGTGAAAACAAGTTCACTGAAACTTTTCTTGGTCAATCGGTTTTGGCCGTTAATCAAATTACAAAAACGGGATACCAAAAACCCATTTGATAGAGACCCAAAAAAAAAAAAAAAAAAAAAAAACACTTGATTTATACTACTGTTTTATTCCTTGTGAATATACGAAGAGACCAACATCAAAGGAGAAATTGGAAGAAGATAAGAAATTTATAGGGAAAAAAGGGGGAAAAAAAAAAGGGTCAACCAGAAAATTTAAAAGACTCTTTTCATGGTTTTCTCTACCAAATATTTTCACTATTCTACTTTCATGGCCACAAAATTATTACACAAATCTCTTTTTCCTCTCCAAACAAGACTGGAGTTTCCATTTTGTTGAATCCCACGGTTCCCACCAGCAAAAACAAAAACAAAAAAAACAAAAAACAAAAAACAATTACCAACAAAGAAAAGACAATATTGAAGCAGAATTATGAAGAATTACATAGGTTTGAGCGATATTATAAATAATATATATATATATATATATATTTATGAAACTGACCTGAGTAATTGTGGTGGTGGTCTTCAAAGGGTTAATGAAAGAAAAGCTAATTGTTAATTCATTTTCAACAAACTGAGTTGCAGAACTAAACACTTCGCAGTTTCAATCACTTTCTTCTTCCTTGCTCTTTTTGTTATAAATCTCAAGTGTCATTTTTATAGACTTTTTAGTCTAATATTATATCACTCGCCACCAGCTTTATATTTTCAATTGCCTTAAATTTGTTCTCTCTTTTCAACTTCTGTTTGTTTCATAGTCGTCACATATTAAATTTAAATTATTCATTTTTTCTTTAAAATATATATATATATATATATATATATATAAACACACACACATATGTATGAGGGAAGAGCATACATTGTGCTCCTTCCTTCAACATGTTACATGTACCGGCCGAAAGTCAAGATTTCTTAATTAGCACCCATAGTTTTTCCACCGGAAAAAAAGAATTAACTCCCATTGTTTAAATACAATAAAGGAAAAAAAAAAAAAAAAAGGTTTAAAATACATTGTCGTCCTTCCCTCAACATGTCACATGTACCTACCGAAAGTCAAGATTTCTTAATTAGCACCCATAATTTTTCTACCAAAAAAAAAAAAAAATCGACACCCATTATTTAAATACAAGCAAATAAATGAATAAATAAAGTTTAAAATTGTTTTTTGGAGAGGGGAAAAAAGAGAAAAAGAAAAAGGTATTTTTATCTTCGGTGATGTTTAGTTCACTATCTCATTTCAAACTAAAATATACTTTTTCATCTCAGTTTTTGTCTTTTTTTGAAAAAATTTTTTGTCTTTTCTGAAAAAGTTTTTTGTATTTTCTAAAAAATCAACAAAAATTACAATTAAAACTTAAAATTTTCAACTCAAACTCATTCACCAAACAAACCCTTCCTTGAGGAAAGTGTCGTACGGCTGAGCTTATGGATTAAAAAATTAATATGATTGCTTAATTATGATAAAGAGCTGTTGAGTTTCTGATCACCGAGGTCTCTTGTCTCCTATAATTCGTTAAAACTCGCTTACTTGTCCTCCAACATACCCGGAATAATTTAATTGTTTCCATTTTGCAAAAAAAAAAAAAAGGATCTTTATGCGAATATCTACAACAATAATGTGTGTTATTAAATGTTGGATCTAACTAAATCATGTTAGAATAAAAATTTAAATTTGATAGAATCATAAATTTGATAGTTCAAAATATTGTTCTACGAGTATATTATTCATATCATGTCTCATAATTCTTTAAACAAAATAATGAGACATTTTAAAATACATATATTTTTTTGTCTTTTCTAGTGTACGTGCTAGGTTGCGATTCGTAACGACTTTTTTTATTGCTTACAAAATTTATCAAAAGACGCGGCCAATGAAAGGTAAGTTATTTAAGTGAAATAGTTGACCTTTTAATTAGGAATGAATTTCTAGCTGAGATAGGCTAATGGCAGTCACAACACTAAGTGACCAATACATGATTTTGAATTATATATACTTTGTCTTAATATATATATATATATATATATATATATATATATTGCCTCCATTGGTTAGTTTGTTATGTACGAAGGTAGCCTTTAGACGATGTTGTTCGAAATCAAAATAGGAACCTCATAGAATTTATTTTCTAATTTGAAAAAAAAATACATTTTTGAATAAAATAAAAATGTTAATTTTTTTTTTTTTTTAAGTTAGGAATTGAAAGATTCGAACTTTTATATTTTTTTAGTATAATCAGTGTATGGTATTACCGTTAGATTATACCGTGACAAACATATTTTCTTATTAAATATTCACAATTGTTATTTTTTATTCTTCAGAAATTGTAGATGGGGCGCTTTTTTGACCCCTTATTATGCGTAACCTTAGTAATCTTTTTTTTAGTTCTTAAGTCGGCTATTATTTTTTATTTTTCTGTCCCCGAATATGTTGGTTTTACTTATAAGTTCATTTGTTACATCTCTTTATCAAGAAATTTATTGAGAGAAAACTAATAATTATCGTCTTATAGAAAAATAATTACCACGACAGACATGAACCAAAAAAATTGAAGACATTTTACTCATGAAGGCTTTTAAAAAAGTTTTAAAAAAAATGAAATTCCCTAGAAAAGTTCAAAGAATAGTAGAATTTAGTTTAAAAAAAAAAAAGAAAAAAGGAAAAAAGGGTCACTATTCTTCAGTGTTTTAATTAATATCAATTAGAGACACAAAAGTAAGTTACCTAAAAAAAAGACACAAAATTAAGAGGGGCAGATTTTCTAAAATTTTTTAAAACAACTGACCATTTGTGCAAAAACTTCTTCAATTTACGCCGAGCTCATCTTGATGGGCTTGCCTTAATGGGCTTAAAATGTGAGCCCAATGTGTGCCTATTACGGGCCAGTTTTCCGGTCCAAAGTCCATTTCGAGGCTCGGTTAAGTCCAGAAAAACGCCTTCTGACCTACAGACGTTTCTTGCTAACCAAGACAACGAAACGCAGAGTGAAACTAAAAACCCCATCGAAACCCGTCGTACGAAAAAATTGTCCTCATTTTTTTTTTTTTTTGGAACTAAAAATTGTCCTCATTTCGCTGCTCTTCATCCTCCGAGCAGAGCTTCCTCCTGCACAAGATACGAGGGATGTGCTCAATTTTTATTTTTGTTTTTCCAGGTTAAAAACAAAAAAAAAAAATTATCTCTCTCTCTCTCTCTCTCTTTCCTTTTTTTTTTTTTTTTTTTTTTTTTTTTTTTTTTTTTCATTTTCAAAATCAATTTTGTTGATCGGCCATTTTTTTTTTCTTGTTGTTTAGATTTTGTTTCATAAAGATTAATTCTTTGAGCAAACAATGGAAGTGGATTTAGTAACAAGTGGCGTGGCAGAACAAGATTCTGTTGAACTTGATGATTACAGTAATACCGTAAGTTTCAATTCTTTTTTTTTTTTTTTTTTTTTTTTTTTAATTGGGTTTCTTAGAATTGAAGAGATAAAGGGAGTTATGTTATATGTATGCTAGTTTTGGCTACTGGGTTTGTGTTAATTCCGTTAAATTTTTTATTCTTTAAAAGAAAAAGAATTATTGGGGTTTTGAAACTGGACAGGAAGCTATAAATTATGAGGCAGAAAGATGTGGAATTTGCATGGATATCATCATCGACAGAGGCGTTCTTGATTGTTGCCAACACTGGTACGTGTTATTCTGTATATTAAGTTCTTATGGGAGAGATAGAAGGCTAATATATATACATATATATATTTATATTGTGTAAATTGATTTTGAGTGTGTTTTGGGTGGTGCTTATCTGGGTTTATGTGAAAACTATAATTTTGCATTGTTCTTGATTTAAATTTTAGCATTCTCATGGGCTCTAGTGTAGTTGAAGGAATTCTATTTTCTAAACATGGTATTTGTCAATGTAACTTGGAGAAATTTTATGAGGTGGAGTGATGGTTTTGTTTACGGGCAGTGGTGTGGTCGGATAATTTTTTTTGGGGCCATAAATTAAACCGTACAATGCAACTAAACTTGCCTTCGATTATCTGTTTGTAACTCAGCTTAGGCCTGGGGTCAGTTGGCCCCCGGCCTTGGGTAGCTCGACCCCTGTTTATGCCTGAAGTACGTTGGAGTGCAGCTAAGATGGAAAAGTCTAGTGATTTCGATGTGCTACTTGGATATTCTGGGTTTCCAATCTTGGTTGTTTTATGTCACTTTTCAGGTTCTGTTTTGTGTGCATTGACAATTGGGCTACTATTACAAACCTTTGCCCGCTTTGCCAGAATGAGTTTCAATTGATCACTTGTGTTCCGGTGAGTATGCGTACAAACTCTTCTTTTTCTCGATGTCTTGTAGTATTGATGAAATCATTGATTTGCGCATCTAAGTATATACCGTATTTGTTCCTTTGCACAATCTATTTCAGAAGTTGTTCTTTCCTTTTGTAGTCATTTTCATCCTTTATTTGGGATTTTTAAATCATTTTGCATAATCTATTTCAGAAGTTCTTTCCTTTTGTGGTCATTTTTCATCCTTTATTTGAGATTTTTTGAGTTGGGGTTAAACAAGATGATGATTTAATTTGAAGGTATATGATACTATTGGGACCAGCAAAGTTGACGAGGACTCATATTTCAGGTACTTTGATTCTTTGTTTGTTGATTGGGAGACTGATTTGTCACCATTAATCGTCACTTGATGCCATGATTACATTTTCTTAATTTTACAAACGCTTACCATCACTACTGTATACTATTACCGATCTTTGGTTTTAGCGGAGGCTAATTTTTGTTTGCCGGGTTCTGCAGAGATGATGATTGGTCCATTGAAGGGAAGAATAACACTCTCTCTTTTCCATCATACTATATTGATGAAAATGTAAGCCTTTTGAAAAATCCTCTTATCTCTTATAGATTTTCAATGGTAGTTGCAAAAGTTATCTTAGTTTTTGTTTTGTGTATATCTCTTTTAATTTTTATATATCTGTTACTTAATGTTAGATCACGGATCCCTCCTACCAGCATTGTTTGCCCTGGTTATATATGAGAAATTAGACATTACAGTTTGGAATTCTTATTTTGTCTTTGCATGAATATTTTGTTGTTATGAGGGAAAAAATAGTGTCACTCTCGAAAGCATGGTTAAGCTTCTTATGTTTATTTTTTATTTTCCTGCTTTTAATTTGCTATTGGTTTTGTCTTCAGCTTTGAATTTTAGAGTTTGTTTCATCTAACGTCAAATTCTTGTCTACTTTACAATTTTTAGGCAGTTATCTGCTTGGATGGAGATGGTTGCAAGATTCGAAATGCATCAGCAACCACTGAGGGAGATTCCAATCTTGATACGTCGATTGCTTGTGATTCATGTGATCTTTGGTAAGCCCTTTTGCATACCTTTAAATTATTTTTTCCTTCTATCCGTATACATCATTGTTTTTAATCTTCTACATTATATTTTCGGTTTTTGACATCCTATGATTTTGACCATTGAGACAGGTATCATGCTTTCTGTGTGGGATTTGATCCTGAAGGAACATCTGAAACGGAGAGCACTTGGTTATGCCCAAGGTAAGGCAGTGGGGAATGTTTAGTTCTATGAATTGATTTATGTGTTGTTAATATCAACGAAAATTTTTATTCTTTAAAAAAACTTATATATATATATACACACACATATGTGTATGTATATATATAAACATTCATCTTGCAACAGTGTAATAGAACCAGCTATTGCAATATTTGTTCTAATTAAGTGGATCCCATCTCTTGACTTGCATGAGGTAACTACACAATTCAATTTGGTGATGGTTATTTAATTTTGTCTAGGAGGAGACATAGTCAGGTTACCGAGTAATCAAGTTCTCTCTTTGTAGGATTCTAGTTCTCCTCTTTTTGTATTTTAACTTTATTTTTTGCGTTTTTCTTCTAGGTGTGTTGTGGATGAGGTGCCACCCAAACCGGATGGAAGTTTACAACAGCCTTCTAGCAACCCAGCTGGTTTAGGAAATGCAAATAGAGAGAGTTTATCTGAGGACACTTACTCTAGAAAGGTGTCTATTTCCGTTGCGGACGGTGGTGAAACTGCTGTTGTGGTATCCATGGTTGGAGGAAACAAATTGACAGAAGAACCAGAGGAAAGTGTTATGCCAACTGATGAAGTTGACAAGGACTTGAAAACTCAAACTTTTATGTTGACTTCTGAAGAATCTAGTCACAAGCTTTCAACATCATCCGAGGAAAAATCTGTAACTCAACCAATCTTGAAGGCACGTGAGCTTGAACTTTCCTTATCATGTGATGCATCCATTAGTTTTCCTTCAAGTTGTTCAGTGAAGAGGGAAGTTCTGATAGGTGCTGATACATCAATGAATGAGCATAGTGACTCCGGTGGCATTAAATGTTGTTCTGGAGAGGTAGTCAATGAATCACACACCAGTAATCCCATAATGGGTCTTCATCTCGGTCTATCCGTTGGCACATTCTTATCCGGTAATTTTGCATATAATATTTTTCTGCATCTTTTCTTTTTTCCACTATAGGAATAATAGTTCCATAATTAAGTTGCAATTGAGTTAGTGTTTCTCATTAATAATGAGTCGTTATTAATGTGCTTCTAGTTGATGAAATGAACAACAATGTTGCTAAAGATCAAATCAATGAAGGCTTGAAGCAGCACAAGCCCTCGGAAGAAAATTCATCTGGAGGTAGGATGTAATATTTTTTTTCTTTGTGGGGCTGTAAATTAGGATGTGAATTGAAATGATGTATACGACACCTGTCTCTTCTCACTGTGTCGATGCTGAAATGTTTTTCAGCTGAGAAATCTGTAGAAGATGCTGACAAGGATGAGCCCGGAGCTGGAGGTGAAAAAAGAAAGCATTCAGATTGCAGGTATTCTATCGTTCAAATGCATCATTTGATTGTTTGAACCCTTGCAGATTTAGCAATTAGTACTTATAACAATGCATTGCCAGGTTTGATACTACAATTTCATATCACATTTTGCCCACTCTGAATGCTTTCTTTATTTCTAATTTATGTTGCCTCTGTTGATATTATTTTCAATCTTGAGACAAGGGTTTTCCTTTCTCTTTGACTATTTATAGTGGAAAGATGTGATGGGGGGGCCGATTGTACCATTTTGCTAGTTTAGTCTTGTTGTTTTGTTTTCTTTAAATCAGTTTGCTTTTGTTTCTTTTCTGTCAGTTTGCGAGGACATCTTGTCCTTGCCTCCTATGTCATTAAAGAGTTACAATCCCCTGTATATATTAAAAATATAGATTTTAACAAATGTATAACAAAAAAAAAAAAAAAAAAAACATGCGCACACTTTGACTAATGAAGTTTTAAAATCCTAGCCATCCTCCTTTCTAGAGACATGCTCACATGCAATATAACATGCATGTTTTTTTAACTCTCCTTGTATGCATCTTTTTAGGTAGGGATTCATTTAAATTGTGCTTTGAAGGTGTAAACTCTTTTGAATTGAAGTTCTTATGGCTTGGAACTCCTCCTAAATGAAAATAGCACAAAATTCTGACTTTGATTTTGTTGTTTTTGGTGTAAATGTTAGTGATCAAATTCATGCAAATGCTAATGCTAATGTGTACGACGAAACCAAGATTGAGACTGAAGATTCTTCAAAGAAAATGAAAGCTGAGGGGAGAATTCAACCGATTTTGCCCAGCCCCAAGGACGAGGTCATTGTATCTGCTTCAGATGATTCGGAAGATGTCCCCCTGGTAGCAGTTCCTAGTGATGATAAGTCGAAATGTGTTTCTGAACAGGAGACTGCCGCTTCTGATATAATGAGTATTGTTAAGGGCACAAACCGTAGACCTTCTAAGGGACTTAGAAGTCGTTATACCGATGGTAAATCATCGAAAGAACTAGAAACTGTGGCTGGTTTGAGAGTGAAAAAGATCATGAAGAGAGCTGCTGAG
This sequence comes from Ficus microcarpa, assembly GCA_025413485.1. Classification (NCBI taxonomy): domain Eukaryota; kingdom Viridiplantae; phylum Streptophyta; class Magnoliopsida; order Rosales; family Moraceae; genus Ficus; species Ficus microcarpa. The sequence goes on along the minus strand of CM046386.1, from coordinate 20,070,171 downwards.
GACAAGGAGTCATTTGTGGTGGTTCAAACACTAAGAAAAGAAATAAGAGATGCTGTTCGCAACAAATCTGTAAAAGATTATGGTGAAAACCTTTTTGATCCAAAGCTTCTTGCTGCCTTTAGGGCCGCTGTTGCTGGACCTAAAACAGAATCTGCTAAGACATTAGCTTGTTTGGCAGTGAAGGCAAAGAAGTCAATGTTACAGAAGGGCAAGGTACGTGAGAATCTGACAAAAAAAATCTATTCTCATTCCAATGGAAGACGAAAACGAGCATGGGATCGGGACTGTGAGGTTGAGTTCTGGAAGCATCGCTGCCTACAGACTTCGAAGCCCGAAAAAATTCAGACTTTGAAGTCGGTTCTTGACCTTCTTAGGAATGATTCCGAGCACACAGAAATAGTACAAGGGTCCAAAAGACAGGCCACAGATCCAATTCTTTCTCGGTTGTATTTAGCAGATACGTCTGTATTCCCACGAAAGGACGACATCAAGCCTCTCGCAGCTCTTAAAACTTCTGGTGATTTAGAGGTGAGCAACAAACAGCCCACCTTGGCGGAAAAACGTTTGAAGTCATCTCTTGATAATTCAAGCTCTGCGGAAACTGACAAGGGCCAGACAAAGGTGTGAAAAAGAGTAATGTTAGTACAAGCCTAAAGGATAGTTCTGCTTCTAGTAAAGTACACCTAAACAGACACGCAGATGGGTTGTCACTTTCTTCATTAGGCGGTTCCAAATCCAACAACCATAAAGAAGCCGCTGTTAAATCTGAGGATAAAAAAAGTGATAAAAGAAAATGGGCCTTGGAGTTTCTTGCTCGAAAAACAAGCGGTGGAGGCGAGAGTGTGGCAAATGTAAAACAGGAAGACATGGCTGTCCTTAAAGGAAACTATCCTTTGCTAGTATGTAGTAAGTTATATTCAAAACCGTTTCTTTATGCCGGCGGGTTCTGCAAGTAATATCATTTTACTTTGTGATGTCTCTGAGCAGGCTCAACTACCAATAGACATGAGACCGGTTTTGGCACCTAGTCGTCACAATAAAATCCCCATGTCAGTGAGACAGGTATGTATTACCTTTGAGCATGTAAACATCAATCTCCTTTAGTTTTGGACGTTGGATAGATTGAAAGGTATTTACAAGGACATGGTGAATTTTATGTCAAAAATATCCATTTCTAAGTGATACATATTGACTTCCAAGCATTCGATAATATTTTTCTTTATTTAATAAAGTGGCAGTGTGACTTAGATTTTATTTGGATCCCAAACCAACATAACGGTCCAAAAACTCCTTCGTAACATCATAACTTTTCATTAGCTAATTTGAAAATTTTATTCCTTGATCCTGTTATCAACATCTTGTACAGGCACAGCTTTTCCGCCTTACAGAGCACCTTTTGAGGAAGGCAAATCTTCCGGTCATTCGAAGAACTGCAGAAACGGAGTTAGCTGTGGCTGATGCAGTTAATATAGAAAAGGAGGTTGCTGATAAGTCAAACAGCAAGCCAGTGTATCTCAATTTGTGTTCCCGGGAGATATTGCATCGATCAGAAAACAAGTCCAGTACAGGCCCAGAAGCTGATAGCTTGTCCCGTAAAGTCACAGAGATGGATAGCTCACTGCTGTCCACAAATCCTTCTGATACATCAGAACAATCTGGGAATGAACTCTCAACTGATCCTACAATTCAAGAAGCATTGAAAAATGCTGGTCTTATCTCTGATTCTCCACCGAATAGTCCCGATCAACGGATGGAAGTTCAGCCTGATGAAGGTGGAACCTCCGTAAATGTCAGAGAGGAAGGGCCTGAGGATATATTTGAAATGGACAATGTTGCAGATTTGGATATTTACGGAGAGTTCGAGTATAACTTGGATGATGAGGACTATATTGGTGTTAGTGCCACAAAAGTCACCAAGGTACAACCAGAAGAGGGCGCTTCAAAATTGAAATTAGTCTTCTCCACTCTCCACTCGGAAAGATCAAGTAGTACTTCAGATGTTAAAAGGAAAGAGAACTTGGGGAATGCTGAGTACCAAGCAATTCATCCTCTGTGCTCGACAAGCACACTGATGTGGGGCTCGTTAACTCAGTGGAGGGTGGGATTGACAATTCTTTGGTTCCTACAGAAGCATTATTTGGTAAAGAAGGTGAAGAGCCTTCGGTTGCAGAATGTGAAGAACTATACGGCCCAGATAAAGAACCAGTGATCGCGAAATTACCAGAAGGAGATTTCATGAAGCTCTATGGACTAAGTGATGCAGAAGCTGTTGCCGAAAATGGACGTTCTATGGATTGTGCGCCTAACCAAGCAATAGGAAATGAGAACTGTGCGGAGAAATCTGCGAGCATGGGTCATAAATCCTCTGCTGGAGAAAGTTCTTCAAGCCGTTCTGAAATGAACGAAACCACTTGTCAAAAGGGGAAGAAATCTAATGCAGACTCAGTTAAACGGCCAGATAATTTATATATAAGAAGGTCAAACCCAACCGCTTTTCATCAGCTGTTCTAATATGTTCTGATGCTTGTTTTGATGGCGTGTTTTGCTTTTATTTCTCATCTGTTGCCCACAAATATTTTTTCCGGGACAGGTTGAAGCCTACATCAAAGAGCACATAAGGCCACTCTGCAAAAGTGGAGTAATCACGGGTGAACAATATAGGTGGGCCGTGGCAAAAGCAACCGAGAAGGTTATGAAATATCATTGCAAAGCCAAGAACGCAAATTTCCTCATTAAGGAAGGCGAAAAGGTGAAGAAACTTGCGGAGCAATATGTCGAGGCTGCAAAGCATAAGGAAAAAGGTGATTCCCCATGAGGGTGCGGCCATGGCCTTGTTGATTCTCGGATTCTCCATGGCTTCTTTCGCCTTTTTCTCATCATTTAGAGCTTGTGCTCTCCCACTAATTGTTGTACTTTGTAGATAATTACATGTTCAACTAAGTTGGTAATGGAAAACGGGCTTTTGTTTTCATGAGCCTCTGGCATGCATCCTAGCCATTTATCAATAAAAAAGGGACCGAGTCAAATCTTCACATCAATAGGCTGGGGGAAAAAGAGAGAGAGAGAGAGGGAGAGAGGGACAAAAAATGACTTAAAAAGTTTATTCAACAATTACCTCAATTAATAAATGTGTCGTGGTCGGATTGAAGTGTCTAACTTGATCTTATTTGAATTGAAATGATTACTATATCTATTATCTATTACTAAGTCTCTTAACCACTTTGTGTCGAATTTTGTTTTCACTTTTTGCCCTTTATGAGTTTTTTTTCGATTAGCTGTCCTTGTCCCTTTTCATTTCCTCTCTACATCACCAAGATATTGCCCTTCGGGGCCTTCCCCAAGCATCGAATAGTCTGACTCAGAACTGGTACGGAGAAGGGGAATTAGACTGTTTGATTAAAACAAAGCATTGCAATGGTCCCTGTAAATGCTCATGCAATGTGATTTCTTTCCAATGCTTTGAATGTCAAAGTGAAGAAATGCAACTAAGCACAGGTAAACGGTGGGAGTAACTATGACTCTTTTAAGGTAGCCAAATGCCCGTCATCTAATTAGTGACGCACATGAATGGATTAATGAGATTCCCATTGTCCCTGTCTATTATCTAGCAAAACCACAACTAAAGGAATGGGCTTGGCAGAATCAGCGAGGAAAGAAGACCCTGTTGAGCTTGACATTAGTCCGACTTTGTGAAAGGACTTGAGATTGACATTAGTCCGACTTTGTGAAAGGACTTGAGAGGTGTAATATAAATGGGAGCCGGAAACACGAAAGTGAAATAACATTATTTTTAAAGTTGTTTTACTTATTTTGTGAATTGGAGGTGGGGCACTGCCCTACTTTTTGGACCCAAGGCTTACCTCGGCGGGCCGATCTGGGTCCGAAGACATTGTTAGGTAAAGAGTTTGGCTGGGACGGCACATCTGTTAAAAGATAACACAGATATCCTAAGATAAGCTCAATGAGAACAACAATCTCGTGTGGAACAAAAGGGTAAATGTTCGTTCGATTATGATTTCTAGTATGAATACGATTCATGAAAGTGTGGCCTATCGATCCTTTAGACCTTCGGAATTTGAAGCTAAAGGTGTCAGAAAAGTTACCACATGGATAACTGACTTGTCGCAGCCAAGCATTCATAGCGACATTGCTTTTTGATCATTCGATGTCAGTTTTTCCTATCATCGTAAAGCAGAATTCACCAAGTGTTGGATTGTCCACCTACCAATAAGGAACGTGACCTGGGTTTAGATTGTCGAGGTTAGTTTTACCCTAGTGATGATAGTGTTGCAATAGTAATTCAACATAGTACGAAATAAACCATTGATTCGCACAATTGGTCGTTGCACTTGGTTGAAAAGCCACTGACATAAAGTTACCGTGCACTAAATTATGACTGAATGCCTCTAAGTCAAAATCTGGACTAGAAGTGACGTATACGGCCATTGCCTATTTGCCGAACTGTAGTGGGGACCTCGGCCCACAAAGGCACAAGTCGTTGGTGAAGCCTATGAGGCAGACGAGCTGCGCAGGCTACCTTAAAGTATAATTCCTACCAAGCAGCGAGTACAATACTTTGTAGACGACTTAAGTATGCGATGGGTTATTGTAAGTGGCAGAGTGGCCTTGTTGCCACGATCCACTAAGATTCAATCCTATGTCGTTTTGATTCGTCTCTCCCTCCTGCACACTTATCTTTTTTCACAGAAATAGGGCAGAGGCCATCCCGAACCACCTGCACGCCCTTCGATAGAGAAAAATTTCCCCAAGTCCCAAAAAAATACAAGTCCCGGACCACCCAAACAGGTAAGTACTTCAGTCGAAAAAAAATACCAAGTCCCTAGACAAGTGCTTTGGTCGGAAAAAAAATTCCAAGTCTTGAAAAAAATACCAAGTCCTAGACGACTACACTAGGCAAGTACAGAAAAAAATTCCAAGTCTTATACAACCCCAAAAAAAAAAATTGCAAGTATTTTGTTCTTTAGAAGAGACACGAAAAATCCAAGGGAAATCCAATGATCTGTTGGATAGCAAGGAAGAATTTTGCAAAACTATGTGGACCAAACATTGTTATTTAAATAACCATTCACCCAAACTAAACCACCACGAATCTCAAAATGTGATGTGGAAATGACCAGTCAATTTCCGACATGATACAAATTTTATTGTGAATTAAAGGAATGCTCATTTGCCCCTAAGTTACGCCCCTATATTCTCGCCCTCAAGCCAACACACGAGAACTCATGAAACTGAACGTTGTTTCCCACGAAACCATCCTACTGAACAAGTAGATCTCAAAAATTTGTGTGAAAACAACTGCCCATTTGGCCCGATCCAACTCCCGAGCACGAAGTTATGACCCAAGTCTTGAAAAAAAAAAAAAATAGCAAGTCCTAGACCACCCTATCAGGTAAGTGCTTCAGTCGAAAAAATTCCAAGTCTTGAAAAAAATTCCAAGCCCCAAACGACAACATCAGACAAGTACGGAAAAAATTCAAGTCTTGTATGACCTCGAAAATAAAATTGCAAGAATTTTGTTTGTTGGAAGATACATAAAATATCCAATGGAAATCCAATGATCTATTGTGAGCTCATCCGCCCCTAAGTTACAACCCTATATTCGCCCCCCTATATTATCGCCCTAACTTGCCCCTATAAGTCACACGCCTATATTCGCCCCCATAATCTTGCCTATATTTGCCCCTATATTCTCACCCTTGGGTCAACACGCAAGAACTCACGAGACCAAACATCATTGTCCCATGAAACTATTTGGCCGAACATGTAGATCTCAAAAAGCTGTGTGAAAACGACTACTCAATCACCCTAATCCGACTTCCGAGCACAAAGTTAAGCTTCTACAAAGCCACGCCCGTGCCCAGCCATGCCACAGCCTACAACCCATAGCCCCCCAACCTTGGGCGAGGCAAACCTACCATTGGGCGAGGCAAATTTGGCATTGGCCAAAGCCACCATCCAGCACAGGCCTTGGCTGAGGCAATCATGGGCGTGGCCGAGGCCACATGACTGCCCAGTGCCTCGGCTAAGCCCATCATGGGCCGGCCGAGGCCATAAGACTACTCAATGCCTCGGCCGAAGCCATCAGCACATACCCCTCCTCCCGAATTTTAGGTATTATCACAAAATGCTTCTCGAGTTTTAATTTGTAATATTCCTTCACCCTGAACTTTGAAAAAGTTTACGAATTTTCTCCATTAATTAATTTTTTGACAAAAAAAATAAACATAGCGCTTGTTTGAAACATCAGTTATGGATATTAAATGTGAAACGCTTAATTAAGTAAAAAGAATAAGTATTTATAGTTGGTTGTCATTTTTTTCCCATATCTCTTTCTTATAAGTAACTTCGAAATTTCACATTTAATAAGAGTAACAGGTACAAGGAATACCACTAATGTGTGTCATTTCATAATTTTATACTTAATACTCCCAATTGATGCTTTCAATGAGTGTTCGATGCATTTTTTCATCAAAAATTTAATTAAGGGGGAAAATTCACAAAGTTTTTAAAATTCAGATAAAAGAATGTTACAAATTAAAGTTTGATAGGCATTTTGTGACAAGACCTAAAGGTTGGGGGGGGGGGGAAGTGTTATTTGTCCTAAAAATTAGGGTATTATTTAAATTTCATTTGTTTGTTTCTTTTTATTTTATTAAATTTTATTTTTAATATTTGGAAGTTCTGATTTGTTTTGTGAATGTTACTCATTTCTTTTTGGCAGAGAAAATGAGGTCGAGGCCTATAGAAAAGTTGCATGTTGATCAAAACGGATCTTTGTGGGGCCTACGGTGGGGAAGCAGAGGGAAGACATGTACACCAACACTGGCCCTTGGGTCTAAGTTCATACCAGATGCAAAGCTTCAGTCAATTTCAGCCATGCCTTTCTTCCAACGCAAATCCCATGTAGAATTGAGATGGGAAGACGATCAACTTCAATCTCTAGGTAACTTCTCTCTCCTTTTTTTTGTTTTGTTTTTTGTTTTAATTTAATGAGTGAAATATATTATATTGAAAGAAAAAATAGAATGCACAATATATAGAATGTAAGTAGCTAGTTTTAAGGGATTTTTCAAGTAATGTCCCAAAAAGAGCACATCTATGTGATGTTGCCTCATAGTTCGGATTTTTAACTTCTTATAATGTCAAATAAAAAGTGGTTTCATGGTAAAAATTCGAATCATGGGGTAAAAATTCTAAACATGTGCACTAAAAAGACAATTCTTACAATTTTTCCTATCTTGAATCTGGTTTTACTATTTGGATGTTTCAAAATAAAATGTTAAAATTGGTCAAATGATATAAACAAATTACTATTGAAAAAGAAATTGATTGTTACCACACTAGAATCACAAATTTTAAAACTCAGAATAACCCTAGAATTTAACCGTTATCCTGTCGTAATACAAAGGCCAAACTAGATAAGGACGTTCTAGTGCCTTTAATTTTAACCCTTTTTCATTTCAGTAATTTTTACCCTGATTTTTTTTAATTTTTAATTTTATTTATTTTTTTGTGCAGAGGAAGATAACAAAAAGAAGATGTTTGAGTCAACTGCACCAACTATGGATAAGCCTAGACCCAGTCCCTTCCCTGTGGTGGTTATTGCTATTCCAGCGTTGGTGCTTCCATTTCCAGGGAAATTGCCCTCATCCATGAATCACAACTATTTTAATTTCCAAACAGCTCCAAATTCACGAATAAAGTCGTACAGGGAACCCTGGTTACGTTCTTTCAATTGCCGCTGCAGCTCTTCTATTACGTACCCGCGCCCGTGTGCCTCCAATTTATCATACCAATCAGTGAAGTACTACTATTTATCATTATTAGTGAGGCATCATCAACTATATAACAATTAAAGTTCAATTGTCGACTGAAAAAAAAAAAAAAAAAAGAGGTAAAATTATTTAGTTTCATATTACTATGTGATAGTTTTAGTGTGCTAGCATATATGTGATATGATTGAATTGTTAATGGTTATAATTAGTATATTTTTTTAATTAATATTTAGACTTCGTTTGATTTTCCATTTCAAACTTAAAATTTTCATATCAGTTTTTGTCTTTTTTGAAAAATTTTTTTGTCTTTTTCTGAAAAAGTTTTTATCTTTTCTGAAAAGTTAACACAAATTTACTATTGAAACTTAAAATTTTCAACTCAAACTCATTCACCAAACGGACCTTTAGTACTTTTCATTTTAGGGTTATGCAATCGTTAATATCTTTCTAGCATTATGTACTTTTTGTTGGGGTTTTTTTCTTTTTAAATTACAATTAGTTACTTTTTGTTTTTACAAACAGCTACAGCGTTTAAAATGTCCAGATTCAAAAGTTGTAAACTTTTAAAGTATCCTTTTAGATTATCCATGTTCGAAAATATTTTTACGAATAAGAATTTTTGCAATGAGATTGAGATAGTAAAAAGAAAAAAAAAATTAATTTAAAACGAGGAATTCGAACTTTACACTTTTGATAAAATCAATTATGATATTACCATTAGCTTATATTTAAAATAAAAAAAAGTATTATGCTATGAGTTTTATTTTAGGTTCTTTAGACATATAGCAAAATATAGTTAGTGGAATCGAAAATTAAGCAAATAAATAAGAATATTTAAAAATGAAAAAAAAAAAATTCACGTCATTATAATACTTACCACGTAAATGTGCTACTCTTACAATATTCCAAAAAATTTGTTATACTTCCACTTTTTTTTTTTTTTTTTTTGATAAGCTGTTATACTTTCATTATACATTTATAACATGTTATGTACATGTCATGTAATTTCCACATTAGAAAGATAGAATCACTGAATCAGCAAAAGAGAATTATACATTTCTCATCTTGCAAGATTGATATCTAGCAACAAGAGTTTTTTTTTTTTTTTTTTAAATTTTTTTTAATTTTAAGAAATAATAAGCGTCAACCACTGCAGTCACAACAGAGAAAGTTTTGGTTGGTGGTAGTTTTCTGGAAGATACGGGTGAACATACAGGCGGGTTTGCTTTTTCAGAACAAGACGGGTTGGGTTAAGAAGTATAGACACACTAACCGCCCAAGTATGGAAGGGTGGTGCAGAGGGGTTGTGCCTATAAATGTCGTATTTGACTTCTCTAAAAACAATTAAAAAACAAATACATATCAATAAATTAAATCTTCCATTTTTAAACAGATTCTTTGAATCTGTTTAAATATAAGCACCGCATCTATATTTAGAGCTTTTTATTTTGAGAAACAATCAAACCAAATTGAATTCAAAAATCAAACCAATTGGATTGTAAGAGGAAAACTTATGTTAGGAAAATTGGCACCAATACTTCTTTAGTTCTTTTATTGTGAGGAAAATGACAAAGTATTCAACTAAGGCACAAAACTTGGCATCCAAACTCCAAAATAGGACGCTCCGAGGAGGAGTACGACGTAACCAACAAGGACTCGGCGTCGTGCGGCCGCCGGAGGAGAAACTGGTTGGTTGGGGGTGGGCGGCACCAGAGACTCTCAGTCTCCCTCTCTTTTTCTGTATTTGACTGCTATGCTAGGATTTGTATCTTGTATTGTTCTTTGTTGCTATGGCAAATACAACAACACGCAAGAAATAACAAAAGAAGGAAACAAAATGCTATGACGTCGTACTCCTCTCTAATTTTTTTTTTTTTAATATACTCATTGGCGAGTCGGGTCAGGTTCAACCCGCAGAGGGAAGACATAACTAGAAGATACAATAAAAAAAAAAGTATTGGAAGTGTTTTCAAACCTTTATAATTTATTCATATTTGGAATAGAACGCTGCAAGGAGTACGACGCAACCGGCAAGGACTCGGCGTCGTGCAGCCGCAGGAGGAGAGATTGGCTGGCTGGGGGTGGGCGGCACCCGTGATTTTCAGTGTCCCTCTCCTTTTTTTTGTATTTGATTGCTATGCTAGGATTTGTACTTCTGTGTTGTTCTTTGTTGCTTTGGCAGGTGAAACAACACACAAGAAATAGCAAATGGAGGAAAATAGAAGACAAAAAGACACCGTACTCCTCTCTCTTTTTTTTTTTAGGATGAGTTTGATTGGTTAGTTTGAGTTGAAATATTTTAGTTGTAATAGTAAATTTTTTTAAATTTTCAGAAAAGACAAAAAACTTTTTAGAAAAAAAGATAAAAATTTTTTAGGAAAAAGACAAAAAAAAGTTTGAAATAAGTTTGAACCAAAATGGTTGCCAAACTCCCCCTTAATATACTCATTGGTGGGTCGGACAGGGTTCAAC